>JBAIAA010000217.1:1200000-1800000 GCA_037893245.1 Crossaster papposus | reverse complement strand
TAGTGTGCGTGAAATCACGTGGCCCTTCCTTCCGGTCTAAACCGGAAGTGCCTCATAATTTGAAAGTGAAAAATGATATGAACTTACTTTCAACGATGTTATTGTCTGGCTAGAATAAACTTTTCAAAAAAATTCCGGCGACGTCATAACATGTTATAGCGCCCTCTAGCGGCAGGTTGAAAATGATTTCTATATTTAATCTTTTAAAATCTTTATAAAATCAACTATGAAAGATCTGAGTTCGAATTTTACGCGATTTTATAGCATAATCGAGCGCCTTCATATTTGTGAACTCATGTCTCGCAGAAGGACGCCATTATGACGTCATCAGGGGTCACGTGACGTCATCTTAAAGGTGCAATAGATTTAATTTTTGAAATTCAATAACAAATCAACCGCAAAAGACCGAAACTAAATTTTAGTGGCAATTGATAGAATAATTCAGGATCTTTATTTTATCGCCCGGGCGTAAAATCACTTGGCCCTTCCTTCCGGTCCAAACCGGAAGTGCAATACAACAAGCAGCGGCCTAGAGCTGAATATCTTAAAGCCGTGCACCAATTTTCCAGAGGAGCACGTACTGAATACAGGAACTTGTGTGTAGTAATTATACATTTCAAATGGGGGTCGGGGTAGTACCCAGGGGCGCACATATATCTCCAACGGGAAGGAAGGACGTCCTCCGTAGTTACGCCACCACTACAGCTATATACCAAGGGGTGTCAATCATATACTTTCATTAAAACAATTTATTTCAAAAAAATTCCAATTTATTTCCAATAAGTTTTTGAGCTGTACGCCTATTTGTATCCTTTATTTGATCCTTGGACGTGTGTGACTTCGTAATGACGTCATCAAAAACATAACTTTAAAAAATAAACAAAAGAATAGGTCCGATCGTCATGAAACTTGAGAAGTTAGATACGATCATTGGTACGCAAAACCGAAGTGACGTATTACTGACGTTATCAATTCATTTTTAATGAATTTTTCTTTCTTTCTAATTTTATTCCACTTAAAAAATTCACACTTCCTTTGATCAGATTGACTGCAGACTTGGCACAGACCAATATCATAGTGACAATATGTGAATTGACACGTATTGTCGTGGTGACGTCATCAGGGGGCATGTGACGTCATGAACTTTGATTTTGTTTACATGCGTTTATATTCGTTTTATTTTATTTTCAATTCTTGAAAAATGTTTTTAATAGTTTAAATTCGTTCAAAATCATTTAAATTTGATTTAATCTGTTTAAATTCATTTTAATCTGTTTCAATTCAGTTAAATTCGTTTTGAATGTTTTTTAAGGTATAATAGTTTAATTTCTTGAAAACTAAATCTAAACAAAATGTACATGCGAAAAAGCCCTATGTTCTGTTCCTCGAACAGACGTAGTTCTAGTTTTTTCTTCTTCTTCTTTTTTTTTTTTTTCTTTTCTTTTAGTAACCTAAACCCCATAGACTTTGTACACGTTTTTTCTGCCCGTCACTTTTAATCGAAAACAAAGTCGTATTTACATAAAACTTAACCCAGGTGAAGACCCCATAGTGAACTCGTGTCTCGCAGAAATACGTCATGGTGACGTCATCAGGGGTCACGTGACGTCATCTTAAAGGTGTTATTGATTTAATCTTTGAAATTCAATAACAAATCAACCGCAAAAGACCGAAACTTAATTTTTGTGGCAATAGATAGAATAATCCAGGATCTTGATTTTATCTCGCGTGCGTGAAATCATGTGACCCTTCCTTCCGGTCTAAACCGGAAGTGCCTCATAATTTGAAAGTGAAAAATGATATGAACTTACTTTCAACGATGTTAGTGTCTGGCTACAATATATTTTTCCAAAAAAAATTGGTGACGTCATAACATGTTATAGCGCCCTCTAGCGGCAGTTTGAATAATGGTTAAAATGAATAATCTGTTGATGTGTGGCGAAGTTTGCTGAAATCACTTTATAACCGGTGTATTTAATCAGCTTCATGCTAGGAACAAGTTGACGGGAAGAAAAAATTATGACGTCACCAGACCGGAAGTTAGAATGAAAAGACTTTTTTTCCTTTGAAAATTCCTAAAAAATTAAACTTGACAGATACAATCTTGATTTTTGCTGTAAAGGTTAATGTAAAAGTAGTTCTCGAACTTCCCTGTGTTTTAGGGCAAAAAACGAACTTGAACATACCCTGCGGCACCCTTGAAATGTAATCGTTTTGGCCTAGGTGCAAAAAGCATTGACCCCTTACGTGTGCATGGCACACGTATAATATACATGCTAGTACATGTACGTATACACTGATAGTGTATTATGCATTGAGCGAATGTATCACCACTGACATCGTTCATGCAAGCACATGTACGCTCACACACACCCAACACACTATAGAGTGTGGGGTACCTGTATTGTCCCACCCGTCTTTCCCTCTTTTGTTTTCCTTTGTCCCCTTAGAATTCTCGAAATACATAGCGTTACGAGTGTGGGGTACTTCCATTTCTAAAGAGGGGACTGTGGGGTACCATTGTTCCATTGTTGCCCTTTTGTACCCTAACCCCAACACTACCCCATAAGTGCCAGTTCGTACGCTCACCCAAGCGGACACTAGCCGCCAACCTGTGAAACAAGATGACGTCATCAAATTGCCCATGGGGAAGGGCGCCGCGTACGACAGGTAGGTAAACACGCTTTCGGCTACGCAGAATCCAACCCCGTAGACTTTGTAAACGTTGCTTGCACAATTCAAAGCACTTTTAACGGAAAAACAAAGTCGTATTCCCATAAACTTGACCCAGGTGAAGACCCAATAGTGAACTCCAGTCTCGCCGACAGACACCACGAGAAAGACGTCATCAGGGCCACGTGACCTTATCTTAAAGGTGTAATTGATTTAATCTTTGAAAATCAATAAAACATCAACCGCAAAAGACCGAAACTTGAATTTTGTGGCAATTAATAGAAAAAAATCCAGGATCTTCATTTTATCTCGTGTGCGTGAAATCACGTGGCCCTTCCTTCCGGTCTAAACCGGAAGTGCCTCATAATTTGAAAGTGAAAAATGATATGAACTTACTTTCAACGATGTTATTGTCTGGCTAGAATAAACTTTTCAAAAAAATTCCGGCGACGTCATAACATGTTATAGCGCCCTCTAGCGGCAGGTTGAAAATGATTTCTATATTTAATCTATTAAAATCTTTATAAAATCAACTATGAAAGATCTGAGTTCGAATTTTACGCGATTTTATAGCATAATCGAGCGCCTTCATATTTGTGAACTCATGTCTCGCAGAAGGACGCCATTATGACGTCATCAGGGGTCACGTGACGTCATCTTAAAGGTGCAATAGATTTAATTTTTGAAAATCAATAAATCAACAGCAAATGCCCTGAACTTGAAGTTTGTGGCGATTGATAGAATAATTCAGGATCTTTATTTTATCGCCCGGGCGTAAAATCACTTGGCCCTTCCTTCCGGTCCAAACCGGAAGTGCAATACAACAAGCAGCGGCCTAGAGCTGAATATCTTAAAGCCGTGCACCAATTTTCCAGAGGAGCACGTACTGAATACAGGAACTTGTGTGTAGTAATTATACATTTCAAATGGGGGTCGGGGTAGTACCCAGGGGCGCACATATATCTCCAACGGGAAGGAAGGACGTCCTCCGTAGTTACGCCACCACTACAGCTATATACCAAGGGGTGTCAATCATATACTTTCATTAAAACAATTTATTTCAAAAAAATTCCAATTTATTTCCAATAAGTTTTTGAGCTGTACGCCTATTTGTATCCTTTATTTGATCCTTGGACGTGTGTGACTTCGTAATGACGTCATCAAAAACATAACTTTAAAAAATAAACAAAAGAATAGGTCCGATCGTCATGAAACTTGAGAAGTTAGATACGATCATTGGTACGCAAAACCGAAGTGACGTATTACTGACGTTATCAATTCATTTTTAATGAATTTTTCTTTCTTTCTAATTTTATTCCACTTAAAAAATTCACACTTCCTTTGATCAGATTGACTGCAGACTTGGCACAGACCAATATCATAGTGACAATATGTGAATTGACACGTATTGTCGTGGTGACGTCATCAGGGGGCATGTGACGTCATGAACTTTGATTTTGTTTACATGCGTTTATATTCGTTTTATTTTATTTTCAATTCTTGAAAAATGTTTTTAATAGTTTAAATTCGTTCAAAATCATTTAAATTTGATTTAATCTGTTTAAATTCATTTTAATCTGTTTCAATTCAGTTAAATTCGTTTTGAATGTTTTTTAAGGTATAATAGTTTAATTTCTTGAAAACTAAATCTAAACAAAATGTACATGCGAAAAAGCCCTATGTTCTGTTCCTCGAACAGACGTAGTTCTAGTTTTTTTTTCTTTTCTTTTAGTAACCTAAACCCCATAGACTTTGTACACGTTTTTCTGCCCGTCACTTTTAATCGAAAACAAAGTCGTATTTACATAAAACTTAACCCAGGTGAAGACCCCATAGTGAACTCGTGTCTCGCAGAAATACGTCATGGTGACGTCATCAGGGGTCACGTGACGTCATCTTAAAGGTGTTATTGATTTAATCTTTGAAATTCAATAACAAATCAACCGCAAAAGACCGAAACTAAATTTTTGTGGCAATAGATAGAATAATCCAGCCTCTTTATTTTATCTCTGGTGCGTGAAATCACGTGACCCTTCCTTCCGGTCTAAACCGGAAGTGCCTCATAATTTGAAAGTAAAAAATGATATGAACTTACTTTCAACGATGTTAGTGTCTGCCTACAATGTATTTTTCAAAAAAAATATTGGTGACGTCATAACATGTTATAGCGCCCTCTAGCGGCAAGTTGAAAAATGGTTAAAATGAATAATCTGTTGATGTGTGTGGCGAAGTTTGCGGAAATCACTTTATAACCGGTGTATTTAATCAGCTTCATGTTAGGACCAAGTCGACGAGAAGAAAAAATTGTGACGTCACCAGACCGGAAGTTAGAATGAAAAGACTTGTTTTCCTTTGAAAATTCCTAAAAAATTAAACCTGACAGATACAATCTTGATTTTTGCTCTAAAGGTTTATTTAAAAGTAGTTCTCGAACTTCCCTGTGTTTTGGGGCAAAAAACGAACTTGAACATACCCTGCGGCACCCTTGAAATGTAATCGTTTTGGCCTAGGCGCATAAAGCATTGACCCCTTATATGTGCCTGGCACACGTATAATAGGGGTGTACATGCTTGTATATGTACGTACGTATACACTGATAGTGTACTATGCATTGAGCGAATGTATCACTACTGACATCGTACGTGCATGCAAATGTACGCTCACCCAAGAGGACACTAGCCGCCAACAAGCGAAACGGGATGACGTCATCAAATTGCCTATGGGGAAGGGCGCCGTGTGCGACAGGTAGGTAAACAGGCTCTCGGCTACGCAGAATCCAATCCCATAGACTTTGTAAACGTTGTTTGCACAATTCCAAGCACTTTTAACGAAAAACAAAGTCGTATTTCCATAAAACTTAACCCAGGTGAAGACCCTATAGTAAACTCGTGTCTCGCAGACATACGTCATGGTTACGTCGTCAGGGGTCACGTGACGTCATCTTAAAGGTGTAATTGATTTAATCTTTGAAAATCAATAACAAATCAACCGCAAAAGACCGAAACTTGGATTTTGTGGCAATTGATAGAATAATCCAGGATCTTCAATTTATCTCGTGTGCATAAAATCACGTGACCCTTCCTTCCGGTCCAAACCGGAAGTGCCTTATAATTTAAAAGTGGAAAACGATGTAAACTTACTTTAAACGATGTTAGGCGCTGGCTAGGTTGTAAGTAACAAACAAGTTAACGATGACTTTATAAAAAGTTATAGCGCCCTCTAGCGGCATGTTGACAAATGTTACGTCATATTACAATTACATTTGAATTATTACGTTTTTAGACCTTTAAGCCACATCTTAGCAACGGAACGTGATAACACAACACATCTTGTTGTATTGTTAGGTGATAGATAGTTGCACACAATAATAATTGTAATCTGTTTAAATTAACTTAAATTCGTTTTCAATGATTTTAAATTGTTTTGATGTTGTTATAAAAGTTCAATTTAAAAAAAAAATTTATCTAAAAAATTGGGAATGCGAAAAAGCCCTATGTTCTGTTCCTCGAACAGACGTAGTTCTAGTTTTTTTTCTTCTTCTTTCTTTTTTTCTTTTAGTAACCTAAACCCCATAGACTTTGTACACGTTTTTTCTGCCCGTCACTTTTAATCGAAAACAAAGTCGTATTTACATAAAACTTAACCCAGGTGAAGACCCCATAGTGAACTCGTGTCTCGCAGAAATACGTCATGGTGACGTCATCAGGGGTCACGTGACGTCATCTTAAAGGTGTAATTGATTTAATCTTTGAAATTCAATAACAAATCAACCGCAAAAGACCGAAACTTAATTTTTGTGGCAATAGATAGAATAATGCAGGATCTTAATTTTATCTCGTGTGCGTGAAATCACGTGACCCTTCCTTCCGGTCTAAACCGGAAGTGCCTCATAATTTGAAAGTGAAAAATGATATGAACTTACTTTTAACGATGTTAGTGTCTGGCTACAATGTATTTTTCAAAAAAAATATTGGTGACGTCATAACATGTTATAGCGCCCTCTAGCGGCAGTTTGAAAAATTGATAAAATGAATAATCTGTTGATGTGTGTGGCGAAGTTTGCTGAAATCACTTTATAACCGGTGTATTGAATCAGCTTCGTGCTAGGAACAAGTTGACGGGAAGAAAAAATTATGACGTCACCAGACCGGAAGTTAGAATGAAAAGACTCCTTTTCCTTTGAAAATTCCAAACAAATTAAACCTGACAGATACAATCTTGATTTTTGCTCTAAAGGTTAATGTAAAAGTAGTTCTCGAACTTCCCTGTATTTTGGGGCAAAAAACGAACTTGAACATACCCTGCGGCACCCTTGAAATGTAATCGTTTTGGCCTAGGTGCAAAAAGCATTGACCCCTTACGTGTGCATGGCACACGTATAATATACATGCTAGTACATGTACGTATACACTGATAGTGTATTATGCATTGAGCGAATGTATCACCACTGACATCGTTCGTGCAAGCACATGTACGCTCACCCAAGCGGACACTAGCCGCCAACCTGTGAAACAAGATGACGTCATCAAATTGCCCATGGGGAAGGGCGCCGCGTACGACAGGTAGGTAAACACGCTTTCGGCTACGCAGAATCCAACCCCGTAGACTTTGTAAACGTTGCTTGCACAATTCAGAGCACTTTTAACGGAAAAACAAAGTCGTATTCCCATAAACTTGACCCAGGTGAAGACCCAATAGTGAACTCCAGTCTCGCCGACAGACACCACGAGAAAGACGTCATCAGGGCCACGTGACCTTATCTTAAAGGTGCAATTGATTTAATCTTTGAAAATCAATAAAACATCAACCGCAAAAGACCGAAACTTGAATTTTGTGGCAATTAATAGAAAAAAATCCAGGATCTTCATTTTATCTCGTGTGCGTGAAATCACGTGGCCCTTCCTTCCGGTCTAAACCGGAAGTGCCTCATAATTTGAAAGTGAAAAATGATATGAACTTACTTTCAACGATGTTATTGTCTGGCTAGAATAAACTTTTCAAAAAAATTCCGGCGACGTCATAACATGTTATAGCGCCCTCTAGCGGCAGGTTGAAAATGATTTCTATATTTAATCTTTTAAAATCTTTATAAAATCAACTATGAAAGATCTGAGTTCGAATTTTACGCGATTTTATAGCATAATCGAGCGCCTTCATATTTGTGAACTCATGTCTCGCAGAAGGACGCCATTATGACGTCATCAGGGGTCACGTGACGTCATCTTAAAGGTGCAATAGATTTAATTTTTGAAATTCAATAACAAATCAACCGCAAAAGACCGAAACTAAATTTTAGTGGCAATTGATAGAATAATTCAGGATCTTTATTTTATCGCCCGGGCGTAAAATCACTTGGCCCTTCCTTCCGGTCCAAACCGGAAGTGCAATACAACAAGCAGCGGCCTAGAGCTGAATATCTTAAAGCCGTGCACCAATTTTCCAGAGGAGCACGTACTGAATACAGGAACTTGTGTGTAGTAATTATACATTTCAAATGGGGGTCGGGGTAGTACCCAGGGGCGCACATATATCTCCAACGGGAAGGAAGGACGTCCTCCGTAGTTACGCCACCACTACAGCTATATACCAAGGGGTGTCAATCATATACTTTCATTAAAACAATTTATTTCAAAAAAATTCCAATTTATTTCCAATAAGTTTTTGAGCTGTACGCCTATTTGTATCCTTTATTTGATCCTTGGACGTGTGTGACTTCGTAATGACGTCATCAAAAACATAACTTTAAAAAATAAACAAAAGAATAGGTCCGATCGTCATGAAACTTGAGAAGTTAGATACGATCATTGGTACGCAAAACCGAAGTGACGTATTACTGACGTTATCAATTCATTTTTAATGAATTTTTCTTTCTTTCTAATTTTATTCCACTTAAAAAATTCACACTTCCTTTGATCAGATTGACTGCAGACTTGGCACAGACCAATATCATAGTGACAATATGTGAATTGACACGTATTGTCGTGGTGACGTCATCAGGGGGCATGTGACGTCATGAACTTTGATTTTGTTTACATGCGTTTATATTCGTTTTATTTTATTTTCAATTCTTGAAAAATGTTTTTAATAGTTTAAATTCGTTCAAAATCATTTAAATTTGATTTAATCTGTTTAAATTCATTTTAATCTGTTTCAATTCAGTTAAATTCGTTTTGAATGTTTTTTAAGGTATAATAGTTTAATTTCTTGAAAACTAAATCTAAACAAAATGTACATGCGAAAAAGCCCTATGTTCTGTTCCTCGAACAGACGTAGTTCTAGTTTTTTTTTCTTTTCTTTTAGTAACCTAAACCCCATAGACTTTGTACACGTTTTTCTGCCCGTCACTTTTAATCGAAAACAAAGTCGTATTTACATAAAACTTAACCCAGGTGAAGACCCCATAGTGAACTTGTGTCTCGCAGAAATACGTCATGGTGACGTCATCAGGGGTCACGTGACGTCATCTTAAAGGTGTTATTGATTTAATCTTTGAAATTCAATAACAAATCAACCGCAAAAGACCGAAACTAAATTTTAGTGGCAATAGATAGAATAATCCAGGATCTTAATTTTATCTCGTGTGCGTGAAATCACGTGACCCTTCCTTCCGGTCTAAACCGGAAGTGCCTCATAATTTGAAAGTGAAAAATGATATGAACTTACTTTCAACGATGTTAGTGTCTGGCTACAATGTATTTTTCAAAAAAAATATTGGTGACGTCATAACATGTTATAGCGCCCTCTAGCGGCAGTTTGAAAAATTGTTAAAATGAATAATCTGTTGATGTGTGTGGCGAAGTTTGCTGAAATCACTTTATAACCGGTGTATTTAATCAGCTTCGTGCTAAGAACATATTGAGAAAGAGATTTATTGATGACGTCACCAAACCGGAAGTTACAATGAAAAGACCTTAACACCTTAAAACGTCGCTTAGACTTTGTACACGTTTTTTTGCACAAGTACTTTTACCAGAAAACAAAGTCGTATTTTCATAAAACTTAACCCAGGTGAAGACCCTATAGAAAAATCGTGTCTCGCAGACATACGTCATGGTGACGTCATCAGGGGTCACGTGACGTCATCTTAAAGGTGCAATTGCTTTAATCTTTGAAAATCAATAACAAATCAACCGCAAAAGGCCTAAACTTGATTTTTGTGGCAATAGATAGAATAATTAAAGATCTTCATTTCAACTCATGTGCGTGAAATCACGTGACCCTTCCTTCCGGTCCAAACCGGAAGTGCCTTATAATTTAAAACTGAAAAATGATATGAACTTACTTTCAACGATGTTAGTGTCTGGCTAGAATAAACTTTTCAAAATAATTACCGGCGACATCATAACACGTTATAGCGCCCTCTAGCGGCAGGTTGACAAATGGTTAAAATGAATAATCTGTTGATGTGTGTGGCGAAGTTTGCTGAAATTACTTTATAACCGGTGTATATATAATCAGCTTCGTGCTAAGAACATATTGAGAAAGAGATTTATTGATGACGTCACCAAACCGGAAGTTACAATGAAAAGACCTTAAAACCTTTTCTGTTAATTACGTCACGATGACGTCATCAAGTGTCAGATTACAAGCAACCAAATATTTCTAAATTTAATCTTTGAAAATCAATATAAAATCAACTGTAAGAGATCTGATTTAGATTTTTAGGAGAATTGATAGATTAATCCATGGTCTTCATAATTTGTATTACATGCAAAAAGACCTGACCCTTCCTTCCGGTCCAAACCAGAAGTGCATTATAATTTAAAAGTGGAAAACGATGTAAACTTATTTAAAACGATGTTAGGCGCTGGCTAGGTTATAAGTAAAAACAAAGTTAACGTTGACTTCATAAAATGTTATAGCGCCCTCTAGCGGCATGTTGACAAATGTTACGTCATATTACGATTATATTTGAATTATTACGTTTTTCGACCTTTAAGTCATATCTCAGCAACGGAACGTGCTAACATAACATACGTTTGTATTGTTAGGTGATAGATAGTTGCACAAAAAGTTCAGAAACGTGTGACGTCATCGTTTTAATCAGTTTGAGTTTATTTTAATCTGTTTAAATTAACTTAAATTCGGTTTTTTTGAAAACAAATACTCTAAAAAAATGGGAATACGAAAAAGCCCTATGTTCTGTTCCTTGAACAGACGTAGTTCTAGTTTTTTCTTTTTTTTCTTCTTTTTTTTTCTTTTAGTAACCTAAACCCCATAGACTTTGTACACGTTTTTTTGCACAAGTACTTTTACCAGAGAACAAAGTCGTATTTCCATGAAACTTAACCCAAGTGAAGACCCTATAGTAAGCTCGTGCCTAGCCGACATACGACATGGTGACGTCATCAGGGGTCACGTGACGTCATCTTAAAGGTGCAATTGATTTAATCTTTGAAAATCAATAACAAATCAACCGCAAAAGACCGAAACTTGATTTTTGTGGCAACAGATGGAATAATCCAGGATCTTCATTTTATCTCATGTGCGTAAAATCACGTGACCCTTCCTTCCGGTCTAAACCGGAAGTGCCTTATAATTTAAAATTGATAAATGATATAAACTTACTTTCAACGATGTTAGTGTCTGGCTAGATTGTATTTTTCAAAAAAAATACCGGCGACGTCATAACATGTTATAGCGCCCTCTAGCGGCAGGTTGAAAAATGGTTAAAATGAATATTCGGTTGATGTGTGTAGCGAAGTTTGCTGAAATAACTTTATAACCAGTGTATATAATCAGCTTCATGCTAAGACCATATTGGGAAGGGGAAATATTTATGACGTCACCAAACCGGAAGTTACAATGAAAAATCCTTTAAATCTTTAAAAATCGCTTAAAAATCAACCGGGATAGATATAATCCAGATTGAAATTATTACGGTTTAAGACCTTTAAGCCATATCTCAGCAACGGAACGTGGTAACATAACACATATGTTTGTATTGTTAGTTGATGGATAGTTTCACAAATAGTTCACAAACGTGTGACGTCATCGTTTTAATCAGTTTGGATTCATTTTAATCTGTTTAAATTAACTTAAATTCGTTTTCAATAATTTTAAATTGTTTTGATGGTATAAAAGTTCAATTTTTGAAAAATGTAATCTAAAAAATTGCGAATGCGAAAAAGCCCTATGTTCTGTTCCTCGAACAGACGTAGTTCTAGTTTCTTTTTTTTTTTTTTTTTGGCTTTTTCGCTTAAAAGCGAAAAAGCCTTTGTTTTTGTTCTGATTTTTTTTTTTCTTTTTTTTTTTTCCTTTAGTAACCTAAACCCCATAGACTTTGTACACGTTTTTTTGCACAAGCACTTCTCATAGACAACAAAGTCGTATCCAAACAAAACTTTACCCAAGTGAAGACCCTATGGTGAGCTCGGTCCTAACAGACATACGTCATGGTGACGTCATCAGGGGTCACGTGACGTCATCTTAAAGGTGCAATTGATTTAATCTTTGAAAATTAATAACAAATCAACCGCAAAAGACCGAAACTTGATTTTTGTGGCAATAGATAGAATAATTAAGGATCCTCATTTTATCTCGTGTGCGTGAAATCACGTGACCCTTCCTTCCGGTCGAAACCGGAAGTTGCCTTATAATTTAAAAGTGAAAAATGATATGAACTTACTTTCAACGATGTTAGTGTCTGGCTAGATTGTATTTAACAAAATAAATATCGGTGACGTCATAACATGTTATAGCGCCCTCTAGCGGCAGTTTGAACAATTGTTAAAATGAATAATCTGTTGATGTCTGTGGCGAAGTTTGCTGAAATCACTTTATAACCAGTGTATTTAATCAGCTTCATGCTAGGAACAAGTTGACAGGAAGAAAAAATTATGACGTCACCAGACCGGAAGTTAGAATGAAAAGACTCCTTTTCCTTTGAAAATTCCTAAAAAATTAAACCTGACAGATACAATCTTGATTTTTGTTCTAAAGGTTAATGTAAAAGTAGTTCTCGAACTTCCCTGTATTTTGGGGCAAAAAACGAACTTGAACATACCCTGCGGCACCCTTGAAATGTAATCGTTTTGGCCTAGGTGCAAAAAGCATTGAACCCTTACGTGTGCATGGCACACGTATAATATACATGCTAGTACATGTACGTATACACTGATAGTGTATTATGCATTGAGCGAATGTATCACCACTGACATCGTTCGGTGCGAAATACCGTACCCTCTGGAGACATGAACACAATGTGTACAATGGAGACAAAACGTCTCCGGAGGGTAAATTTCTATAGATGAATAGGTCTCCATTGGGAATTTCACGAATTAGATTTTTGGATTTTACTTAAATTACTCAAAAACTAGGATTAGGATGTGGGTTAGGGTTAGTGTTTGGGTTAGGGTATAATATAGGGTATATTGGGTCGAAATTTCAACCCAGGAAAAAAATTATGGTTAAAATGGGAGCATTTTGAAAAAACGTGCTCGACTTTCTAACCATTTTGTACACGAGAACAAAGCCATGTCTCCACAGTGATACAAAAATGCGAATGTATGTGCAAGCACATGTACGCTCACCCAAGCGGACACTAGCCGCCAACCTGTGAAACAAGATGACGTCATCAAATTGCCCATGGGGAAGGGCGCCGCGTACGACAGGTAGGTAAACACGCTTTCGGCTACGCAGAATCCAACCCCGTAGACTTTGTAAACGTTGCTTGCACAATTCAAAGCACTTTTAACGGAAAAACAAAGTCGTATTCCCATAAACTTGACCCAGGTGAAGACCCAATAGTGAACTCCAGTCTCGCCGACAGACACCACGAGAAAGACGTCATCAGGGCCACGTGACCTTATCTTAAAGGTGCAATTGATTTAATCTTTGAAAATCAATAAAACATCAACCGCAAAAGACCGAAACTTGAATTTTGTGGCAATTAATAGAAAAAAATCCAGGATCTTCATTTTATCTCGTGTGCGTGAAATCACGTGACCCTTCCTTCCGGTCTAAACCGGAAGTGCCTCATAATTTGAAAGTGAAAAATGATATGAACTTACTTTCAACGATGTTATTGTCTGGCTAGAATAAACTTTTCAAAAAAATTCCGGCGACGTCATAACATGTTATAGCGCCCTCTAGCGGCAGGTTGAAAATGATTTCTATATTTAATCTTTTAAAATCTTTATAAAATCAACTATGAAAGATCTGAGTTCGAATTTTACGCGATTTTATAGCATAATCGAGCGCCTTCATATTTGTGAACTCATGTCTCGCAGAAGGACGCCATTATGACGTCATCAGGGGTCACGTGACGTCATCTTAAAGGTGCAATAGATTTAATTTTTGAAAATCAATAAATCAACAGCAAATGCCCTGAACTTGAAGTTTGTGGCGATTGATAGAATAATTCAGGATCTTTATTTTATCGCCCGGGCGTAAAATCACTTGGCCCTTCCTTCCGGTCCAAACCGGAAGTGCAATACAACAAGCAGCGGCCTAGAGCTGAATATCTTAAAGCCGTGCACCAATTTTCCAGAGGAGCACGTACTGAATACAGGAACTTGTGTGTAGTAATTATACATTTCAAATGCGGGTCGGGGTAGTACCCAGGGGCGCACATATATCTCCAACGGGAAGGAAGGACGTCCTCCGTAGTTACGCCACCACTACAGCTATATACCAAGGGGTGTCAATCATATACTTTCATTAAAACAATTTATTTCAAAACAATTCCAATTTATTTCCAATACGTTTTTGAGCTGTACGCCTATTTGTATCCTTTATTTGATCCTTGGACGTGTGTGACTTCGTAATGACGTCATCAAAAACATAACTTTAAAAAATAAACAAAAGAATAGGTCCGATCGTCATGAAACTTGAGAAGTTAGATACGATCATTGGTACGCAAAACCGAAGTGACGTATTACTGACGTTATCAATTCATTTTTAATGAATTTTTCTTTCTTTCTAATTTTATTCCACTTAAAAAATTCACACTTCCTTTGATCAGATTGACTGCAGACTTGGCACAGACCAATATCATAGTGACAATATGTGAATTGACACGTATTGTCGTGGTGACGTCATCAGGGGGCATGTGACGTCATGAACTTTGATTTTGTTTACATGCGTTTATATTCGTTTTATTTTATTTTCAATTCTTTAAAAATGTTTTTAATAGTTTAAATTCGTTCAAAATCATTTAAATTTGATTTAATCTGTTTAAATTCATTTTAATCTGTTTCAATTCAGTTAAATTCGTTTTGAATGTTTTTTAAGGTATAATAGTTTAATTTCTTGAAAACTAAATCTAAACAAAATGTACATGCGAAAAAGCCCTATGTTCTGTTCCTCGAACAGACGTAGTTCTAGTTTTTCTTTTCTTTTAGTAACCTAAACCCCATAGACTTTGTACACGTTTTTTCTGCCCGTCACTTTTAATCGAAAACAAAGTCGTATTTACATAAAACTTAACCCAGGTGAAGACCCCATAGTGAACTCGTGTCTCGCAGAAATACGTCATGGTGACGTCATCAGGGGTCACGTGACGTCATCTTAAAGGTGTTATTGATTTAATCTTTGAAATTCAATAACAAATCAACCGCAAAAGACCGAAACTAAATTTTTGTGGCAATAGATAGAATAATCCAGCCTCTTTATTTTATCTCTGGTGCGTGAAATCACGTGACCCTTCCTTCCGGTCTAAACCGGAAGTGCCTCATAATTTGAAAGTAAAAAATGATATGAACTTACTTTCAACGATGTTAGTGTCTGCCTACAATGTATTTTTCAAAAAAAATATTGGTGACGTCATAACATGTTATAGCGCCCTCTAGCGGCAAGTTGAAAAATGGTTAAAATGAATAATCTGTTGATGTGTGTGGCGAAGTTTGCGGAAATCACTTTATAACCGGTGTATTTAATCAGCTTCATGTTAGGACCAAGTCGACGAGAAGAAAAAATTGTGACGTCACCAGACCGGAAGTTAGAATGAAAAGACTTGTTTTCCTTTGAAAATTCCTAAAAAATTAAACCTGACAGATACAATCTTGATTTTTGCTCTAAAGGTTTATTTAAAAGTAGTTCTCGAACTTCCCTGTGTTTTGGGGCAAAAAACGAACTTGAACATACCCTGCGGCACCCTTGAAATGTAATCGTTTTGGCCTAGGCGCATAAAGCATTGACCCCTTATATGTGCCTGGCACACGTATAATAGGGGTGTACATGCTTGTATATGTACGTACGTATACACTGATAGTGTACTATGCATTGAGCGAATGTATCACTACTGACATCGTACGTGCATGCAAATGTACGCTCACCCAAGAGGACACTAGCCGCCAACAAGCGAAACGGGATGACGTCATCAAATTGCCTATGGGGAAGGGCGCCGTGTGCGACAGGTAGGTAAACAGGCTCTCGGCTACGCAGAATCCAATCCCATAGACTTTGTAAACGTTGTTTGCACAATTCCAAGCACTTTTAACGAAAAACAAAGTCGTATTTCCATAAAACTTAACCCAGGTGAAGACCCTATAGTAAACTCGTGTCTCGCAGACATACGTCATGGTTACGTCGTCAGGGGTCACGTGACGTCATCTTAAAGGTGTAATTGATTTAATCTTTGAAAATCAATAACAAATCAACCGCAAAAGACCGAAACTTGGATTTTGTGGCAATTGATAATCCAGGATCTTCAATTTATCTCGTGTGCATAAAATCACGTGACCCTTCCTTCCGGTCCAAACCGGAAGTGCCTTATAATTTAAAAGTGGAAAACGATGTAAACTTACTTTAAACGATGTTAGGCGCTGGCTAGGTTGTAAGTAACAAACAAGTTAACGATGACTTTATAAAAAGTTATAGCGCCCTCTAGCGGCATGTTGACAAATGTTACGTCATATTACAATTACATTTGAATTATTACGTTTTTAGACCTTTAAGCCACATCTTAGCAACGGAACGTGATAACACAACACATCTTGTTGTATTGTTAGGTGATAGATAGTTGCACACAATAATAATTGTAATCTGTTTAAATTAACTTAAATTCGTTTTCAATGATTTTAAATTGTTTTGATGTTGTTATAAAAGTTCAATTTAAAAAAAAAATTTATCTAAAAAATTGGGAATGCGAAAAAGCCCTATGTTCTGTTCCTCGAACAGACGTAGTTCTAGTTTTTTTTTTCTTTTCTTTTAGTAACCTAAACCCCATAGACTTTGTACACGTTTTTTCTGCCCGTCACTTTTAATCGAAAACAAAGTCGTATTTACATAAAACTTAACCCAGGTGAAGACCCCATAGTGAACTCGTGTCTCGCAGAAATACGTCATGGTGACGTCATCGGGGGTCACGTGACGTCATCTTAAAGGTGTAATTGATTTAATCTTTGAAATTCAATAACAAATCAACCGCAAAAGACCGAAACTAAATTTTTTTGGCAATAGATAGAATAATCCCGGATCTTAATTTTATCTCGTGTGCGTGACATCACGTGACCCTTCCTTCCGGTCTAAACCGGAAGTGCCTCATAATTTGAAAGTGAAAAATGATACGAACTTACTTTCAACGATGTTAGTGTCTGGCTACAATGTATTTTTCAAAAAAAATATTGGGGACGTCATAACATATTATAGCGCCCTCTAGCGGCAGGTTGAAAATTGTTAAAATGAATAATCTGTTGATGTGTGTGGCGAAGTTTGCTGAAATCACTTTATAACCGGTGTATTTAATCAGCTTCATGCTAGGAACAAGTTGACGGGAAGAACAAATTATGACGTCACCAGACCGGAAGTTAGAATGAAAATACTCCTTTTCCTTTGAAAATTCCTAAAAAATTAAACCTGACAGATACAATTTTGATTTTTGCTCTAAAGGTTAATGTAAAAGTAGTTCTCGAACTTCCCTGTGTTTTGGGGCAAAAAACAAACTTGAACATACCCTGCGGCATCCTTGAAATGTAATCGTTTTGGCCTAGGTGCAAAAAGCATTGACCCCTTACGTGCGCGTGGCACACGTATAATATACATGTACGTATACACTGATAGTGTATTATGTATTGAGCGAATGTATCACCACTGACATCGTTCGTGCAAGCACATGTACGCTCACCCAAGAGGACACTAGCCGCCAACCTGTGAAACAGGATGACGTCATCAAATTGCCCATGGGGAAGGGCGCCGCGTACGACAGGTAGGTAAACACGCTTTCGGCTACGCAGAATCCAACCCCGTAGACTTTGTAAACGTTGCTTGCACAATTCAAAGCACTTTTAACGGAAAAACAAAGTCGTATTCCCATAAACTTGACCCAGGTGAAGACCCAATAGTGAACTCCAGTCTCACCGACAGACACCACGAGGAAGACGTCATCAGGGCCACCTGACCTTATCTTAAAGGTGCAATTGATTTAATCTTTGAAAATCACTAAAACATCAACCGCAAAAGACCAAAACTTGAATTTTGTGGCAATTAATATAATAATCCAGGATCTTCATTTTATCTCCTGTGCGTGAAATCACGTGACCCTTCCTTCCGGTCCAAACCGGAAGTGCCTCATAATTTAAAAGTGAAAAATGATATGAACCTACTTTTAACGATGTTATTGTCTGGCTAGAATAAACTTTTCAAAAAAATTCCGGCGACGTCATAACATGTTATAGCGCCCTCTAGCGGCAGGTTGAAAATTGTTAAAATGATTAATCTGTTGATGTGTGTTGCGAAGTTTGCTGAAATAACTTTATAACCAGTGTATATAATCAGCTTCATGCTTAGACCATATTGGGAAGGAGAAATATTTATGACGTCACCAAACCGGAAGTTACAATGAAAAGACCTTAAAACCTTAAAACGTCGCTTAAAAATCAACCGCGATAGATATAATCCAGATTTTTGCTTTAAATAGCAAAGTTAAAACAGCTCTCGAGCTTTCTGTTAATTACGTCACGATGACGTCATCAAGTATTAGATTGCAAGCAACTAATGATTTGTAGATTTAATCTTTGAAAATCAATATCAAATCAAATGTAACAGATCTGATTTAGATTTTAACGGGAATTGATAGAATAATCCAGGGTCTTCATATTCGTATTACCCGCAAAATGACTTGACCCTTCCTTCCGGTCCAAACCGGAAGTGCCTTATAATTTGAAAGTTGAAAATGATATGAATTTACTTTTAACGATGATAGTCTCTAGGTAGCCTGCACTCTACAAACAAAGTTACCGGTGACGTCATAAATTGTTATAACGCCCTCTAGTGGCAGGTTGAAAAATGTTTAAAAGGAATAATCAGTTCATTTTCGTGGCGAAGTTTGCTCAAATCGCTTTATAATTGGTATTTATAATCAGCATCTTGTTAGGAACAAGTTGGCGGATAAAAACAAAATAATATGACGTCATTAGACCAGAAATTTCAATTAAAAGACCTTTAAACATTTCTGAAAATTAACCGCGAGAGATATAATCCAATTAATAATTTAACATTTGCAGTTTTGAAAAAATTAAATAAAGAAATTTATTAAATGAAATCATAAATGTAATGAACAATACACAAAAAAATGCGAAAAAGCCATATGCTCTGTTCCTTGAACAGACATATCTCTAGTTGGCTTTTTCGCAATTTTGCGAAAAAGCCTTTGTTTTTGTTCTGATTTTTTTTTTTCTTCTTCTTCTTTTTTTTTTTTTTCTTTTCTTTTAGTAACCTAAACCCCATAGACTTTGTACACGTTTTTTCTGCCCGTCACTTTTAATCGAAAACAAAGTCGTATTTACATAAAACTTAACCCAGGTGAAGACCCCATAGTGAACTCGTGTCTCGCAGAAATACGTCATGGTGACGTCATCAGGGGTCACGTGACGTCATCTTAAAGGTGTTATTGATTTAATCTTTGAAATTCAATAACAAATCAACCGCAAAAGACCGAAACTAAATTTTAGTGGCAATAGATAGAATAATCCAGGATCTTAATTTTATCTCTGGTGCGTGAAATCACGTGACCCTTCCTTCCGGTCTAAACCGGAAGTGCCTCATAATTTGAAAGTGAAAAATGATATGAACTTACTTTCAACGATGTTAGTGTCTGGCTACAATGTATTTTTCAAAAAAAATATTGGTGACGTCATAACATGTTATAGCGCCCTCTAGCGGCAGTTTGAAAAATTGTTAAAATGAATAATCTGTTGATGTGTGTGGCGAAGTTTGCTGAAATCACTTTATAACCGGTGTATTTAATCAGCTTCATGCTAGGAACAAGGTGACGGGAAGAAAAAATTATGACGTCACCAGACCGGAAGTTAGAATGAAAAGACTCCTTTTCCTTTGAAAATTCCAAAAAAATTAAACCTGACAGATACAATCTTGATTTTTGTTCTAAAGGTTAATGTAAAAGTAGTTCTCGAACTTCCCTGTATTTTGGGGCAAAAAACGAACTTGAACATACCCTGCGGCACCCTTGAAATGTAATCGTTTTGGCCTAGGTGCAAAAAGCATTGACCCCTTACGTGTGCATGGCACACGTATAATATACATGCTAGTACATGTACGTATACACTGATAGTGTATTATGCATTGAGCGAATGTATCACCACTGACATCGTTCGTGCAAGCACATGTACGCTCACCCAAGCGGACACTAGCCGCCAACCTGTGAAACAAGATGACGTCATCAAATTGCCCATGGGGAAGGGCGCCGCGTACGACAGGTAGGTAAACACGCTTTCGGCTACGCAGAATCCAACCCCGTAGACTTTGTAAACGTTGATTGCACAATTCAAAGCACTTTTAACGGAAAAACAAAGTCGTATTCCCATAAACTTGACCCAGGTGAAGACCCAATTCTGAACTCCAGTCTCGCCGACAGACACCACGAGAAAGACGTCATCAGGGCCACGTGACCTTATCTTAAAGGTGCAATTGATTTAATCTTTGAAAATCAATAAAACATCAACCGCAAAAGACCGAAACTTGAATTTTGTGGCAATTAATAGAACAAAATCCAGGATCTTCATTTTATCTCGTGTGCGTGAAATCACGTGACCCTTCCTTCCGGTCTAAACCGGAAGTGCCTCATAATTTGAAAGTGAAAAATGATATGAACTTACTTTCAACGATGTTATTGTCTGGCTAGAATAAACTTTTCCAAAAAATTCCGGCGACGTCATAACATGTTATAGCGCCCTCTAGCGGCAGGTTGAAATTGATTTCTATATTTAATCTTTTAAAATCTTTATAAAATCAACTATGAAAGATCTGAGTTCGAATTTTACGCGATTTTATAGCATAATCGAGCGCCTTCATATTTATGAACTCATGTCTCGCAGAAGGACGCCATTATGACGTCATCAGGGGTCACGTGACGTCATCTTAAAGGTGCAATAGATTTAATTTTTGAAAATCAATAAATCAACAGCAAATGCCCTGAACTTGAAGTTTGTGGCGATTGATAGAATAATTCAGGATCTTTATTTTATCGCCCGGGCGTAAAATCACTTGGCCCTTCCTTCCGGTCCAAACCGAAAGTGCAATACAACAAGCAGCGGCCTAGAGCTGAATATCTTAAAGCCGTGCACCAATTTTCCAGAGGAGCACGTACTGAATACAGGAACTTGTGTGTAGTAATTATACATTTCAAATGGGGGTCGGGGTAGTACCCAGGGGCGCACATATATCTCCAACGGGAAGGAAGGACGTCCTCCGTAGTTACGCCACCACTACAGCTATATACCAAGGGGTGTCAATCATATACTTTCATTAAAACAATTTATTTCAAAAAAATTTCAATTTATTTCCAATAAGTTTTTGAGCTGTACGCCTATTTGTATCCTTTATTTGATCCTTGGACGTGTGTGACTTCGTAATGACGTCATCAAAAACATAACTTTAAAAAATAAACAAAAGAATAGGTCCGATCGTCATGAAACTTGAGAAGTTAGATACGATCATTGGTACGCAAAACCGAAGTGACGTATTACTGACGTTATCAATTCATTTTTAATGAATTTTTCTTTCTTTCTAATTTTATTCCACTTAAAAAATTCACACTTCCTTTGATCAGATTGACTGCAGACTTGGCACAGACCAATATCATAGTGACAATATGTGAATTGACACGTATTGTCGTGGTGACGTCATCAGGGGGCATGTGACGTCATGAACTTTGATTTTGTTTACATGCGTTTATATTCGTTTTATTTTATTTTCAATTCTTTAAAAATGTTTTTAATAGTTTAAATTCGTTCAAAATCATTTAAATTTGATTTAATCTGTTTAAATTCATTTTAATCTGTTTCAATTCAGTTAAATTCGTTTTGAATGTTTTTTAAGGTATAATAGTTTAATTTCTTGAAAACTAAATCTAAACAAAATGTACATGCGAAAAAGCCCTATGTTCTGTTCCTCGAACAGACGTAGTTCTAGTTTCTTTTCTTTTAGTAACCTAAACCCCATAGACTTTGTACACGTTTTTTCTGCCCGTCACTTTTAATAGAAAACAAAGTCGTATTTACATAAAACTTAACCCAGGTGAAGACCCTATAGTGAACTCGTGTCTCGCAGAAATACGTCATGGTGACGTCATCAGGGGTCACGTGACGTCATCTTAAAGGTGTAATTGATTTAATCTTTGAAATTCAATAACAAATCAACCGCAAAAGACCGAAACTAAATTTTTGTGGCAATAGATAGAATAATCCAGGATCTTAATTTTATCTCGTGTGCGTGAAATCACGTGACCCTTCCTTCCGGTCTAAACCGGAAGTGCCTCATAATTTAAAAGTGAAAAATGATATGAACTTACTTTCAACGATGTTAGTGTCTGGCTACAATGTATTTTTCAAAAAAAATATTGGTGACGTCATAACATGTTATAGCGCCCTCTAGCGGCAGTTTGAAAAATTGTTAAAATGAATAATCTGTTGATGTGTGTGGCGAAGTTTGCTGAAATCACTTTATAACCGGTGTATTTAATCAGCTTCATGCTAGGAACAAGTTGACGGGAAGAAAAAATTATGACGTCAGCAGACCGGAAGTTAGAATGAAAAGACTCCTTTTCCTTTGAAAATTCCTAAACAATTAAACCTGACAGATACAATCTTGATTTTTGCTCTAAAGGTTAATGTAAAAGTAGTTCTCGAACTTCCCTGTGTTTTGGGGCAAAAAACGAACTTGAACATACCCTGCGGCACCCTTGAAATGTAATCGTTTTGGCCTAGGCGCATAAAGCATTGACCCCTTATATGTGCCTGGCACACGTATAATAGGGGTGTACATGCTTGTATATGTACGTACGTATACACTGATAGTGTACTATGCATTGAGCGAATGTATCACTACTGACATCGTACGTGCATGCAAATGTACGCTCACCCAAGAGGACACTAGCCGCCAACAAGCGAAACAGGATGACGTCATCAAATTGCCTATGGGGAAGGGCGCCGTGTGCGACAGGTAGGTAAACAGGCTCTCGGCTACGCAGAATCCAATCCCATAGACTTTGTGAACGTTGTTTGCACAATTCCCAGCACTTTTAACGAAAAACAAAGTCGTATTTCCATAAAACTTAACCCAGATGAAGACCCTATAGTAAACTCGTGTCTCGCAGACATACGTCATGGTTACGTCGTCAGGGGTCACGTGACGTCATCTTAAAGGTGCAATTGATTTAATCTTTAAAAATAAATAACAAATCAACCACAAAAGACCGAAACTTGATTTTTGTGGCAATAGATATAATAATCCAGAATCTTCATTTTATCTCGTGTGCTTAAAATCACGTGACCCTTCCTTCCGGTCCAAACCGGAAGTGCCTCATAATTTGAAAGTGAAAATGATATGAACTTACTTTCAACGATGTTAGTGTCTGGCTAGAATAAACTTTTCCAAAAAAAATCAGGCGACGTCATAATATGTTATAGCGCCCTCTAGCGGCAGGTTGAAAAATGGTTAAAATGAATAATCTGTTGATGTGTGTGGCGAATTTTGCTAAAACCACTTTATAACCGGTGTATATAATCAGCTTCATGCTTAGACCATATTGGGAAGGAGAAATATTTATGACGTCACCAAACCGGAAGTTACAATGAAAAATCCTTTAAACCTTAAACAATCGCTTACAAATCAACCACTATAGATATAATCCAGATTTTTGCATCAGATAGCAAAGTAAAGACAGCTCTCGAGCTTTCTGTTAATTACGTCACGATGACGTCATCAAATGTCAGATTACAAGCAACCAAATATTTCTAGATTTAATCTTTGAAAATCAATATAAAATCAACTGTAAGAGATCTGATTCAGATTTTTAAGGGAATTGATAGATTAATCCATGGTCTTCATAATTTGTATTACATGCAAAAAAACCTGACCCTTCCTTCCGGTCTAAACCGGAAGTGCATTATAATTTAAAAGTGGAAAACGATGGGAACTTACTTTCAACGATGTTAGGCGCTGGCTAGGTTGTAAGTAACAAACAAGTTAACGGTGACTTCTTAAAATGTTATAGCGCCCTCTAGCGGCTTGTTGACAAATGTTACATCATATTACGATTACATTTGAATTATTACGTTTTTCGACCTTTAAGTCATATCTCAGCAACGGAACGTGCTAACATAACATACGTTTGTATTGTTAGGTGATAGATAGTTGCACAAAAAGTTCACAAACGTGTGACGTCATCGTTTTAATCAGTTTGGATTCATTTTAATCTGTTTAAATTAACTTAAATTAGTTTTCGATGATTTTAAATTATTTTGATGGTATACAAGTTCAATTTTTGAAAAATTTAATCTATAAAATTGCGAAAGCGAAAAAGCCCTATGTTCTGTTCCTCGAACAGACGTAGTTCTAGTTATTATTATTATTATTAACCTATATTGCGCAAATTCCATAAAAAGATGTTCAAATGCGCATTACAAATATACAAATTTAAAAATTACACATTAACATGACAGAAACATTAATCACATCATTTTACTCCATAATTTGCAGCAAACTAAGATGCCATAACACCCAGCATGATTTTAGTCCAACTCATCCAAAAGGACAGTATCAATAAAATGCAGTAAAAAGATGTGTTTTAAGTGATTTTTTAAAAACAGCAAGATTTGTCGACTTCCGAATAATTAATGGTAGAGCATTCCATAATTTGGGTGCAGCATACTCAAAAGCCCTATCACCGAGCGTGATTTTAGTCCGACACACCGGGTAACTAAGGAGCGTATCATCCATGGAACTTCTAAGATTGTAATAAGAAGATGCCTTTTTTTTTATAAGTTGGCATAAGTATGCGGAAGCAAGACCATTTAAAATTTTATAAGTTATTAACAAAACTTTAAAATCGATCCTGAACCTAACCGGAAGCCAGTGTAAATCGATAAACAAGGGTGTAATGTGACAGTACTTCATTACAAACCAATCTAGCACAGGAATTTTGAACACGTTGCAGCTGGTTAATTTGAATATCAGGCAACCATAAAGGAGACTATTACAATAATCTAATCGGCTGGAAATGAATGAATGAATTAAAGTTTCGGTGCATTGCCTGGATAGGTACTTCCTGATACGTCTAATATTATGTAAGTAATAAAAAGCAGTAGCACAAGTTTTGGTTATGAGTAGCCATTGTCATGTTAGCATCAAACCAGGCACCGAGATTCCTTACAATGGGGGTAGTGGAAACCCTGGATGCTCCGACATTGATACCATCAATACTAACCTTAGCTAGTTGTTGATGAGTACCTAAGATAATGAATTCCGTTTTACCGTCATTTAGCATCAGCCCATTGCCAAGCATCCATTTGCGTACGACATGTATACAGCCCTCCATTGCAGAAAGTGCCGAGGCCTGGTTTGATGCAACATTTGGGCAAAACGAAAGATAAAGTTGCGTGTCATCAGCATAGCAATGAACATTTGGGAGTTGAGTTTCAACTACCTTGAACAAACTACTAGTATATAAAATGAACAACAAGGGACCTAAACATGAACCCTGTGGTACACCACCGTCGAGGTCAAATTTCTGAGACAATTTACCACGAATGGAGACCTGTTGAGATCTATTAGACAAATAAGATTTAAACCAAAGAAGAGCAGTCCCGTCAATGCCAAACTTAGAATGGAGTGTGTTCAATAAAGTGTGATGATTCAAAGTATCAAAAGCTGAACTTAAATCAAGTATTAGGTTTTCAGTTTATGGTTTGTTGATTTTGGCCCAGGCCAAGTCGGTACAGCCAGCAGGGCTAGGGAGCTGCTGTAGTGCTAGTGCTAAGCACAAACATTTGCTTAGCACACAAAAGTCTTGCTCATTAAAAACAAGTTATCAGCCAAAATTCTACGTGTTTTTCATGCTAAGCAACAAAACTGCTGATTATCAATCAAAAACAATAAAGATCACGTGAAAATTTGGTCTCTAACCTTGTTTTTACCAAGCCTAGGGCTAGGACTAGACCATGGAGGAATAAGAAGGAACTAGACCGAGTTACTGGCCTCCAGTTATCGCTTTTTTAACATTTGGACATCATCTGGCGCTACTATTTTGTTGAGTATTTGTGTGGATTTTGGCGACATTTTGAACCACATTTAAGAGTTTTCAAAAATTATTCATTAGTCTGGCTCGGCCTCTAGTAGTAGCGCCAGATGATGTCCAAATGTTTAAAAAGCGATAACTATATAGAGGCCAGTAACTCGGTCTAGGCTAGGACAAATTTTCATGCTAATCAAATTGTTGTGCTTAGCAGTTCCGTGAAATTGGCCACAGCTTCAACCTGCATGACCTTAGGTTGGACGGATTTTGGTGACTTGATGCAAGTTAAACCAAGTTGAACTTTGCCACCGGCATCGCCCGCCCCAACCATTTTTTGTCCTGAAAATTGGGTCCGCTTACTTTACATAAATAATGCAGAAAATGCACGCCAGTCACTCACGTTCACGTGACAAAGTCTGGCGTTTTCATTTTTTTTTTAAGTGGTATATTTAGGACTGGAGTAATTGCATACATGACATATTTTTGTGTAAAAAAAAGTGGTCACAGATTGTAACAAACATGACAAATAAAGGAGGTTGTTGTAACTTGTACCCTGTCAGTGTGACTGTGTATTTTTTATAGTATGTACGCCAGGAATCTACAAAAGTGTAAATACTTTGTCGTCCATTCATTTATTGTAATCACAAATGTATTCAGCCAGAACGCATCATAATTGGTCAAAATATGTAAATTTAGGCCATATAAAAAACAAAACACATGTTTACCGTCAAAAGGAAGAAGGCCCCCGTTTTGTTTTGTTTTCAAAATGATCGCCAGACCCATTTTGATGCGAGTCATGTACATGTAGTGAACATGTCGCACCCTATCTTCCAATTTAAAATTAAAAAACATGGTTCACCCACGATAAAAAAAATCAAAATTCATGTATGCACCATACACGTCACCCTAGCCTTCCCATTAGAAAAAATATATTTCCACAGCATATACACAGTGATGCTAAAGTCTTTAAAAAAGGATATTTAAAATATGATCTTTAAAAAAAAAAATTTCGAAAACAATTAACAATTCTCAAAAATATAATAACATTTATCATTTTTCCCTTGTTTTTTTCAAAAAGAAAAGAAAAAAGGAGGCAGCCTTAATAAGGAAGCAGGCAGGGACGCTAGCCCAGGTTGGACTCCTCTGTTGTGTACAACGTGACGGAATGCAATGAAGAACTTCGTCTAACCTGGGCTAGCAGGGACGCTAAACAATTTTTTTTTTTTTTAAATTGGTGATAAAAAAAAACTGATCAACCTTTTTGGGAGAAAAAAAGTGAGGAGGGAGGGGGCTTTATTTTTCTTCAACAAAATTAACGAACTAGAAGACCAAAGAAATGTTGTACGCACAATGTATTATTAATATAGTCACCACGATCAACGACATAATAAATCACTGCACGACCTCAATAGCCGAGAACAATGCCTGCGGGAATGCCTGGCCAACACAATGGCACAGTGACAATGGCGATCAGCAAGTGTGGCTACAGCGCATGCGCGTACTCAACTGGAAGCACGTTGGTGGTGTGGGTCAAACCATGGAGGTAGGACTACCTCCATGGTCAAACCTAGCACGCGAAATTTGAATAGCATCGACGAAAGTATAAAATAACGCGAAAGTATAAAATAACGAGCCATTGCAGTTAGCAATGGTGATGGATCAGGGGCCAATTTCAACGAGGTGCTAAGCAAAAAAAATTGCTTAGCACCAAAAATCTTGCTCATTAAAAACAGGTTACCAGCCAAAATTCTACTTGTTTTTTATGCTAAGCAAAAAAACAGCTGATTATCAATCCAGAACAATAAAGATCCGGTGAAGATTTGGTCTGTAACCTTGTTTTTGCCAAAGACAAAATGTCATGCTAAGCAAATTTTTGTGCTTAGCAGCTCTATGAAATTGGGCCCTGCCTAGACCGAGTTACTGGCCTCTAGTTATCGCTTTTTTAACATTTGGGCATTATAGGGCGCTATAGGCCGAGCAGGAGCCTGTATCGCGCGCGCAACGCGATACTCCGACCTGTGACATCGCAGAGCACCACATAGTGCTAGTGGTACGGTATGGTCGGCACGCACTTTGGCAGTGACGTCACAGAATACCCACAATGCTCGTTTTGCTCATCATAAAAATGGCGGCCATGCAAAAGTTCAGTACGCGCTGGAAAACTGGCGTCGAATTTCCTTGATTTGCAAGTCAAGAATTGATCGTGAATACCTTAGAAGTTCGTTAACTCAGCTTGGACACATATGAAAGGTTATTTAGACGATTAAGAGGTATTTGTGTGGATTTTTGCGACATTTTGAACCACTTTCTAGAGCATAGGATTTCAATATCTTCTGGCTCGGCCTCTACTGCACTGTAGCGCAAGATGATGCCCAAATGTTAAAAAAGCGATAACTAGAGGCCAGTAACTCGGTCTAGGCCCTGCCAGTGGTGATGGAGCCTGTGTGGAGAACAGCCCCAAAATGCAATGTAATATACCACATTTTCCAGCCTCCATGCATGTCGTCTTTTTCAAGTTTCTGCGACGCTTTAAATTTTCATTCAATTTATGGCTGGCTCTCTATTTGATTGTGTTGATTTTCACGATGCCTTTTGTAATCACATCAATACCCTGCTAGGGACTGGTTTGCATGCAATATCAAGTTGGATATTTCAGAGTTCGAGTATTTTGGTAAATTACTACATGCATCTGTCAGTGACCGGAATAAAAACAAAATTCTGAGAAGAATAAATTCTTTATTTCATACTTTGCCATGTCAACAAAACTCAATTACAAAAATAATAAAAAACACCCACCCGCACCTCAAGATTTTTGGGAAAAATGTCACTGACACAAAAAAGCCCACCCATCGCAATTTTTTTGAAAAAAATTGAAGCTCACTAACTTTATGTGGCCTTATCTTTAATAGATTTAGGTCAAGTGTGTTGTCTAAACCCTAACTCCCTAGGGTGTGTGCAAAATCATATTGATTTTAGAGGATTTGGGAGGGTTAGGACTTTGGTGACCTGTAGTTGCATTTACCATCCTTTGCTTCCCCCAGAGTCAACATGAGCCGTGTATATATAGGACGGCTAAGCTACAGTGCAAGGGAGAAGGACGTTGAACGATTCTTCAAAGGTTACGGTCGCATCAGAGAAATAAACCTGAAGAACGGCTTTGGTTTTGTGGTAAGTTGGCCACATGAAAAAAAAGAGTAAAATACAGTATAAACTCTTTTAGAGGATTTTGAAGAATTTAGGCTAAATGGCAAAATCAGTAGAATTTGATGCATTGAGTTACCTCGGTGTCTAGAGGCAAAATACCTACCGTAGTTGCTTACTAGTGATTTAACATTACTCATATCAACTCGAACTTTAGGAAGCAACTTAGAAGGTAACTAAGCTGGTAACTAAGCTTAGCAAGGTAATATATGAATACCATTTAGTAACTAACTACGCTTTAAGCATAGTTGGTTACTAAATAGCAGGCAACTAAGAACCATTTTACCAGCCAACTGCCTGTAGGCCTAGCAGGGTTTTATGCATATCAACCCTGGTGGCTAGCTGCCCGCTAGCATTTCAAAATAGGCAAAAATGACAGATTTAAAAACTTGAGTCTTTAGATATTGATTTTGAAAACTCTTTTGTGTTAAACACCTTGTTTTTGTTTTCTTTAAATCAAAGGAATTTGATGACAGTAGGGATGCCGAAGATTCTGTGCACCATCTGAATGGAAGGAATCTCTGTGGAGACAAGTAAGAAATCTAACAAGTTTGTTTTTTCCTCTTCATATCTTCCTCCAAACCAAGTTCAGATTTCAATGTAAAGCTTTTGGTGTAAAGTTCCAGCGATCAAATCAACATTTTTATCTCATGACCTTGCCAAACCAATGACTGTGTAATCTACATGTACACACTGACCCAGCACTTTTTAAATTTTAGGGTCGGTTATAGAGGGCAACACTATGTTTTGTTGGCCTAAACATGTATGGCTGTTTTCAACAGGGTGATCATTGAACATGCTCGCGGCCCAGCCAGAGGAAGAGACGATCGTTATGGTGGTGGTGGTGGTGGCGGTGGTGGCTACGGCAGAAGCTTTGAAAGAGACAGGAAACCAGTCTGGGTTGATAAGTAAGGGGCTGTCCAAAGTTGTCAACATTTTTAAGGTCGTACAGAGCGTACTACTTTTCAAGACCCCCAAAGTAGTACTTTTCAACATTTAGTCCAAACACCGGTAGAGCGCAGTGGGGCATTGCGTGCACGATGTCCATGCACAGCTGTGGGAACGAGTCGCAGTAAAGTCGTGTCAAAGGTTATTCATTCACGCTTGGCACATTCGCGCGCTTATTCAGGGCTAGTATATGGCATCAATACATGTGTGTATGTACACCGCATGGTTAACGTTGCGCTATACAAAATCATTGCCAACTCGGTCGCCGCGGCGTACTGTGTGTAGGGCTAGGGCGGGCGGCATCAAAAGTATCTCATCCTCGCAAGCTACGTACTGTATAGCTAACCAGGGACGCATCAGATTTTTTTTTCGGAGTTGCACAATAGCTGTTAACAAGGTACTATAACCCGCCGAAGCAATCATTTTTGAACAGCGGACTTTGTATCGCTTCTAATTTTAACATTGGAAATTCTTTTGAGTTAAAAAAAGAAGGAAACAAAACCAATCATATAATTTTCCTTTGCTGACTGTACGGTACAAAATCAACATTTTATTTACAATTTAAAGTCGTACGCGGCCTCCGACCCCCCCTCCCCCCTGTCATACGCTTTGTACGACCATTAAAATGTTGAAAACTTTGGACGGCCCCTAAGAACATTCTCCTCAAATCCTTTCCAAGAAACGCCTATGGATTACAAAAGACAAAAATAATGTTACGCTACAATATAGAATAATTCCATCTTCTTTAATTAGTTTCATAAGGTTTTCTTAATGCCAGTAAAACACCACACTGGTGTGTAAATATCCCCTAATGACTTGGGTGGCCAAACTGAAAGAAGAGTGATATATGTCTGACCTGCCTGTTCGTATGCTTAGCCCGCTTATGCCAACGTAATCTATATTTTCCCTTTGTTTCTTCAGTCAGAACGGCTCCTTCACGTTCTGGTAGATAATCTAGGTGAGGCAACCCCAAAACATCCTTTCTTTCACTAATTGAGTAAGAAATAAGGCCAAACAAATGAAGAGCTTTGGTTTGGGTCACCCGACCGACCCCACAAATTGTATTGGTTTTTGGAGAAAATAAATATTATTATACCGACTTGCGATCATAACTGGTCAAAATCGTCGACCGCCAATCAAATTTGTAGGCATTTATCAGTCAGATATATATTTTTTTCAAAAGAAAACATTGTGGTCTTTAGACATCAGAGAACTTTAAAAAAAAAATTCTTCCAGTGAAATCTTAAAATAACATTTGTGGAACTCTCTTTGAAAAACCATAATAAAGTTGACGATGATTTTTCAATTGATACCCGTTTCACCACAAGGGCCAACCTAACTAACCACTGAGAAGCGTAACGAGCGTCAACACAACGGTAGTTGAACAGTGTTCCTTTAATCTTTGCTCTATTGTATGCAGGGTTTTGCCCACGGTGGTCGGTGCCGGAAAACCCGCCCGCACTCATGATTCTCCCACCACAACACATTTATCAACTTTTTGAATTAAAATTGCCCATTTCCTTTTACATATTTTCAACAACATGTCAAATGTTGTATTTACCAGTAAAAAGTTGTATCCAAAGCCGTAAGTTTCGAGTACTTCTTTAGTTTGAGTCTATTATTCCAGCGAAATAATATTAATAATAGTACCGCATTTATTTTGCAACGGTTTCCAGTTACGCTGATCATAGCTTTACGCTTGGCATAACATGAAACCAGTTTCATCATGTACGTGTACATGTCGCGTACTCTTTTCCATAGCGTTTAATACAACGAAAAATGAACTACAGAGTGAGACCATGCTATGCCGTAAATTGTTTTTTCACAATGGTAAAGGCGTGCACACTGTGGGAGCCTTACGAGCTTTTGCTTTCTAGTGGTGATTTTTACTAAATGACAAGATGTCGATTGCATTTTGTTCGACGCTGTCCCTTCCTGACGATTGCTCAAGTGGCTTCAATTCATTTCTCAATAGCCAAGTAATTCCCTCACACAACGCTATAAACCCTGTTCCGAAAACAGATTTAGAGGTTGGCTGTCTACAAGTCATTAGGGGATATGTATGCCTATGTCAGTCGCTGATTGGATTTACATTTTACGTATGGTGTAAATAACTTTTTCTTCCACAATTTGCAGATACGGCCCACCTGTGCGGACAGACTACCGTGTGATTGTAGAAAACCTGTCCAGTCGTGTCAGTTGGCAGGTAAGATGAATGTGTGCAAATTGACCCCCAAAATAGCATTTTAAACTTGAGCACCACTTAATTTTGCTCAGTAGAGGACCATGTCTTGTGAACAAATCATCACTCACTGGTGCTGGTGGATTTTGATGGATACATGGCTTATTTGCCAAAATAAGAGGACGGATTCGAATGGAGTTGGGATGAGGCAAAACAAATTAATAGTTCTGCTTCTGATTACATGACTTTCAAAAAAAGGGTCGGTAGTTCGGATATTTTTTTTTGAAGGGTGCAATTGTTTGTACAGCTTAAAATATATTATACCAACACTTGATAAACGCGATACGACTTTATTTACATGCGCAATTACAGGTTACCAGTTTGTCGTGAGTCACCGCCGCTACTTTCATTTTCAAAAGCTACAAAAGACATAAACAATGGCCACAAAAAGTGATACAAACTTGACTTAATTAATGTCAAAAATATTTGTTGTTGATAATTCTCTAAAATAATGAAGAATTTAGGTCGTGCTCACCACTATGCACGATAGCCATGACGGAAAATGGCGAATAATGGTGCACTTTTTGTGGCGGGCTATGAACCTGGTGTTGCAGCAGGAAATGTCAGGGAAACACGCTGCATTATCACTTCTTATACAAGTGGTACAAGCTCAAAATATATTCATAAATACTTGAAATACATAGATCAAGTTTTGCCAATTAACTTGCAGAAATCCTTTTTAATCCAATTTACTTGGCATATGTCCGATCAGACCAACTGCAGTGCACCCGGCAGTGATTTGACACAACGGCTGTGTTAGTCGGCCATGTGCATACACTGGTTGCCGCATTTACATCCTGCTTTCTTTGGTACTTTTAGTAGGCGCGCGCTGGGAACCCAGTATAGCATTGCTGCATTTGAACATTACGCACATGTTTTTATCCCCGAGATCGCGCACCGAAGGTTTATCGCGAAGGGAACTTAAATGTATGCAAGTAGGCAAACAAAAACAGATTACAAGAGTTTTTTATGTAAATAGGTTGTTGAGAAGCATTTTGTAAAAACAGACAAGATTTGTTTATGTTTTTTTAATGATAACAAAGTTAGTCGGGGCCTAAAATTGGGGTTGGTCAGGTATTAAACCGGAAGCAGAAATAATTTTTTGGGTCGGATTTAGGTTAACCCACCATACATATTTGTTTTCAAGTTTTCATATGCCATTCATAAATTACCACTTTATCTTCATTTCATATATTTACCCACTCAGATTACACCTCAAAGTTTCTAGTTGTTTTATAGGAAGGGGAATGGGAAGTGTTTTTTGTACCAAGAGGCCAACTGACCATTGCAATGTTGTCCTTTCTTCAGCATTGTGTTTAGTGACTGAGGGCCCCCCCTGGTAAAAGCTGTGAGGGTTGTCTCACTAAAGCTATCTGATCTGAGGGAAGTTGCTCTCTCCCTCGTTAACGAGGGGCTTAAAGGGGCTAGGTTGCAGGCAGACCACAGACGATTGATGGTCCATGGCTCTGAGGGGGTGCTTAGATGCTCGACAGGGTACCTGGCTGGCTGGCCACAGCTGTAGCTTCTTAACTACTGCCCCCTTCGCTTAGTGTGTTGAGGCAAAGAAAAGGCCGAAGTGCGAAGGGCGCTCACTCATGGTGGCAGCTCTGGCTGGAAGACCCCAGCTTCTTGATGTTACAACCCCTGAAGGACGATCTGTGCAAAACCAAAATATCACAGGTCATCACCTTTTTTAATTGTTTTATTTTACAAAGAATTACTTTATAGATCAAAAACAAATTCTGTCAAAATAATATGCGGAGAAAGAAAATTACCCAAAATAAGTAATTCACTCTAAACTTGTGAATACAATTTTGGATTCTCGGATTACTTTTGAACCAAAACAAAATATTGAAAATTTTTATCAAAATAACAAATTCGGTTTAGATTTAAACAAAATATGAAAAAGTGTCACAGAAAAAGAAATGTGTTGATTTACCTTTTGTTCTGTTCGGGATTGAAATTACCTTCACTGGCATTCAAAATAACACTTAAAATTGCTACTAAAAAAGTCCCAATTTTTTTACAATCTGAAATTGCTCTTCTGAACACTTTTGAAACAAAAATTATCGCCCTGCACCAATTTTGATGTTGGGTGCTTCATGCTACTGATAGTTTGGAATACCACCACCACAGCACCAGGGGCCATAATCTGAGCTGAAGGCTGGCTGGCTGGCTGGCTGACTGCTATGCTATAGTGAGAGGCTGGGCAACACCCTCTGCCCCATTTGGGGCAGGCGTGCCTTCCCTGGCTGTTCTCTCATGGGTCTTGTGTTGCAGTCTTCCCCCTCTTATATCATGATGGGCTGGTGAGAGCCTCAGTTCAGCCTTGCTTATAGTTGCTGGAAGGTATAGTAATGATAACGGAAACAGTCAAATAGTCCAGAATCACGGGTGAATAAAGGTGATGCCGACATGCACAAGACAACAAAAACCAAATAATCAGAGAACTAACTGTTGCTGTACAGAACCACTCCAAGCTGCTTTACTGTGAGAGAATGTGAAACTAAAGTGTCCTTGGCTTTGAATTGTTTTGCCATGTATGGCAGACTCTTAAGTTGGCATACCCTTTATTCGCCAGTGATCAAGGCTGTTTGTGTTTAGGGTCCCATTTGTTTAGGATTTACTACTGATTTGTGCTGATGGATGATGCCTGACGACTACACCAGCAGAGGACAAGTCTACTCTGAACTACGAACTCAACCAGCATTCTGGTTTCTTTTTCCACATTCATTTTACAGATTTAATTACAGATTTTACACACAACTAACTGCTTTTTTCCGAATTGAAAAACTATTTGTTTGCATGGTGCTCAGACTTGGTTTACAGTAGCCCAACATGTAGCAATATATTGTATTCACAAGTACATTTTTGGGGGTTTAATGTCTTAAAATTTAAGTATGGGTCGATCTCTGGAACTCGTTCACTCTTGTCCGTGCCAGCTACTGTAAGCCAGCCTTTGTACAAATGTTTTTAAAAGTGGTGAATGCTTTGTATGGTACCAAAGTCATTGTTTATAAAATAACTAAATCAAGACATTTATTAAAAATCATGACTTTTTTTTACCAAATCACAGAATGACTCTTATTAGTTATCATAAACAGCTTTTTTAGTAGTCTATGAACTTTTTATTGTGAAGAAGAGTAATTTATAACTCCATCTGTAGATTTCAAACATTACAGTAAATTGAAGAACAAAACCTGCCATTTGTCAGTGTTCAGAACCTAGGAACAAAAGTTTGCAATGTTACACTGCGCATTTCAGGTTGTCAGAAATAAGTGAAATGACAGTTAGATTTTAGTATAAACTCTGGCATTTCTGAAGCTGTGGTTGTGAAATTATTTGAGACGGTTGTGAATCCAAAGGCAGAAAAATCATTTTATAGAGAAAATCCTTCAGACACAGGACGAAGGTCAAACAAATGTTGAATGACACACTGTCATTGGCTCTAATGTCTGTAACATGATACAAAATACTTTGAACATTTATTTGTCTGAATAACTATTTACATGCATTGTACTTCCTCTTTCCCTTCATTCCAAACATTTCTTCCAGATCACTCATCAAATTGACCCATTTTCCCCTAGCATGCAGCCCTTGCTAAATTTGTGAGCCGTGTTTTTGTTCTGCAGTTCAGTAAAAGCTGGAAATGTTGCATGAGGTTTCTTTGGTTGAATTAAACTAACCGGTCTTGTTTGCGTCTTACCTGGTGTTTGCATGTAGGATTTGAAGGATTACATGCGGAAATCTGGCGAGGTTACGTTTGCAGATGCACACAAACAGCGCAAAAATGAGGGGTAAGTTACAGTATGTGATGGAAACAACATTTGAAACAATTGCCTCCACACCTTGAATAGTGGGTCATCTCAAGACTTGCAATATACCGATCCAGTAGGAAATCGCCAAAAGCTTTTCCCTTTATTAACGTTACTGGGAGTCATACTCGGAGTGGGATTTCATACCACTTACCCATGACATGACTATTCTTAACCAGTTCGTGCCGAGGACATGTGTACATGCAACATTTAAACAAAAATTGTAATGAATGATAAATAAACAGTTGCGAGCAAAGCTGGACAAATTGTTTACTATTTACGCGTTAATCCGTCATGCAAGGCGGTTTGATTCAGCGGAGGTCGTGTGTGCGAGTCGAACATTATTAGCACATGTCTCTGTGGACGTCTCGTCTATACACGTTATTAGCATACATGTAATGAACGTGTACACATGCTAATGCTGCCAAGCATGCTTGTTGACCCTGTGGATGTGTATACATACTATACCGTGGTATCACGCTTCAGTGATTAGGCCTATTCAACACCCTAGTTCCATTGTCTCCATTGAACTCATACAGCCGAGGATTATCAGCTGTGTCCAGTAATTTCTTGACATTCAAATTTTCCCGCTATTGTTTTTTTTAGACCCCTTTGATAAAAAAATAATTCTGCCAGTGGTCCCGGTGGTTAAAACCAGGCCGGTAATGGAATTGGTGTGTACAAGTGAAGCAAAAGTTAAATCAACAGTTTGCACAATAAACTATGCTGAACTAAAGAAGTTGTAGCACAAAATGCCAACAATTTATCGGACCTTAAAATCATGTACTGTGATTAGTCAATTTTTGGAGGGGTGTGGCCTACTAGATCGGTGTATTGCTCCCGTTTCCCAAAGGTAGTAGTATCTGCATGAAATCTGGACATTCCAGTTAGAAGACAGTACAGTTGTTTTAAAGGTAGGATACACCATTGGTAATTGCTTGAATTATCATGAATGGGTAGATTTGGGGGGTTGTATTTTATATTCATAAATACCTGGGACAGTTTAGGCATTCCTATTGGTCGAGAGCCCATCACGTGGCTGGTATTAAACGGACGATAAAGACATGGCTGGAAGTGTTTAAAACCAACTGGCAACAAAATACGTCACGCGATGTCGCATTATACCCGTCCCCAGGGCTCACTTTATTTTTTAGTAAGAACGGGTGGTTTTGGGCGCGTACGGCTCGACACCCTGGGAACGAGGTTGCCAATGGCAGTAATAGTCTGGTTCCTAGTAAATACGCTTTATTGCATGTTTTGCGTAGAGCGACAGAGGCGGAAACATGTTATTTGACACACACAAATTGGCAAAACACCAACTTTTACTTGCGACAATTTTCTCTGATTTTCGGGGCTTTTTTGGCTGAATTTTACAAAAAAGGTATTTATGAATGAGAATAAATGTGTATTTCGTCGGTATTAATCACTCTGTTTAATACCGCTTGGAGTCTGGGTGCTGATAATTACCCTCGCCTTCGGATCGGGTAATTATCAGCACCCAGACTCCAAGCGGTATTAACAGAGCGATTAAAACCTCTCGAACACACATTTATTCCCTTAGTAAATACCGTTTTATTGAGCTGTCCGAAGTTTTAAAATCATGGATGCCGAGAAAAGCACTAAAAACAGCGTTTGTTTTCAACCGGCGTCGAGCAGTTATTTTTCTTTATAAAATTATATTTTTCAGAATTACAGGACACCTAGCTCAATCATTTTGCTAGATGCCTAGAATCATTATTTACTTTCAAATAAGTAAGATATTTCTCAATAATTCGGTAGTAAATATTTTCGATATCTGCAAATGGTGTATCCTACCTTTAATCCTAACCCCAAAGCCCTTTTGGTTAGGAGCCCGCCTCAATCCTGGGAATAAATCTGAATCTGAATTATATAGTCGGCAAAGCATCCTTCCGGAAACATCACACCAACTTTTTTTTTTTTTTTTTTTTTTTTTTTTTTTTTTTTTTGTGTCATCGAGGAACACCGGGACAAACCCCTTCTCTTAGCGATAAGTGTTCTGGGTTCTTTTACGTGCATTATACAATTTTATAATATTATAATGGGAAAGATATATACACACATTATAAATCATACAACACACGGGACCTCCAACTTTACGTCCCATCCGAAGGACGAAGCAATAGTGGTTTAATTGCCTTGCTTAAGGACACACGTGTCCCGGCCGGGATTCGAACTCACGCTCTGTGGAACAGAAAACACACGCTCTTAACCACTCGGCCACGACACTCCACAATGTCTAATTATGTAATGGTTGATGCAGTGCCAATGACATTCAGGAGCAGTGAGGGGCTCAGTTAATATGCAAAGCTAAACATAAACAATGCATGCAGCAGCCTGACGAGGTTACCCAAACGGCAACTACAGTGCCACCGTCACTTAGTATTGCCCATCATTTCTATCCCTATCTACCAACTGCAGGATTGTTGAGTTTGCGGAGTATTCCGACATGCGCAACGCCATAAAGAAACTGGATGGAACTGAGCTGAATGGACGTACTATCAGGATAGTTGAGGACAACGCACACAAGAAGAGGTAAGAAACAACCAAAACAAAACTCACAAACAGGTTGGCCATCAGCCTGGGGGGTTGGTCAGTATCAAATGAGGGGGAATAATGCTCAAGGTGATTTATGGCAAGGTATGCGCACCCATGTAGTTAGAAAATGTGATAGTATTGCAGTGGTGGCAGCTTTTTTAGTGTTATCGCCCTTTATAAGAAATGGCCACCAAAATGCTTGTTACGACATATAATTAATCCGGTGATAAGCGTAATGGTGGCAATTAAAAAAAAAAAGATAACGCCAACAATACTGTGCCCGCTCACGCTGCAATGCTATAACACATTTGCCAACTCTAGGTGAACATGTGCATACCTGTTATGAGCATCTGGGTTCTAGCTAGGTCCTTTTTGGTGCCGGGTAAATTATCAGATTGCGAAGCATTGCGAGCGGAGCTCTCGCACCTCAACGGATGGGGGTCATGAGGGGGTCCAGTTCATTTTGCATGTTTCTGTGAAAGTCTAGCTAAGTTAATAAAATAAATTACTACATAAACATGATTAACGTAACTCTCCCCTCTTTCTTTTGTGCCCATAATTTGATTTCAAAAAAAAAAAATAAAAAAAAAATAATTGTGCCGGGCGGCACAGGCAATTTGAACCCAAGTGCCGGGCGGAAATTTGCAGTGCCGGGCGGTTCCGCCCGGCACCGCCCACCGTGGCTAGAACTCTGATGAGCATTACTTCTCTCGATCATTGGATACCGGTGCACAATTTTGTTACCGATGCTGATGGCCTAAGGGCAATTTAATTAAAGAATGTATAACATTTAATAAAGATTGTCACTTGCCCATGTGACTAAATATAGATTTTGCTATCTTTTTTTATTCCTGATTCCATCGTAAATCTTTATTCCTTTTCTAATTTGTTGTATATTACAGACGGGATTACTCTCGAAGTCGGTCACGATCTCGTTCCCGTTCTCGTTCCCCTCGCCGTTCTCGCTCCCGTTCCCCTAGGCGTTCACGGTCCCGCCGCACCCGCTCGCCTAGCCGTTCCTGGAGCCGTTCCTGGAGCCGCTCCCAAAGCGCCAGCAAGAGCCGTAGTCGCAGCAAGAGTGCCAGACGCAGCCAGTCCATGTCGCCACGTGCCTCGCCTCGCAAATCTAAGTCCAAGAGCCGCTCTCGTTCTCGATCCTGCTCACGTTCCAAGTCCAGATCCCAGAGTCCCAAGGATTGAAAAGATGGCTTGGTAAAGTTTTACGGTAGTGGATCTGGGGGCTCAGTCCTGATTTAATCATTGTGATTTGCATTTTGTTTTAACACAGACCCAATAAAGCAAAATTAATCTGAATTGAAACAGGAGGGCAAGTGTAAATATATTAAAACAAACATGTTACCTATGTAAGCTTAAAGTTAGGATACACCATTAGTAATTGCTTGAGATCATGAATGGGTGGATTTGGGGGGGTTGTATTTCATAGTAGATCTCTTTAACTTTTTTAACTGACCTGTCCGAAGTTTTACAATTATAGATGCTGAGAAAAGCCCCAAAACGGCATTCGTTTTCAACCGGTGCGAGCAGTGATTCTTGTGTTGTTCTTGGTTTTTTTCGCGATCGCCGTCCGGATTACAGGATAACTAGAGCAATCATTTTGCTGGATGCCTAGAATCATTATTTACTTTCCAATAAGTAAGATATTTAGTGATAATTTTGTAGTAAATTTGTTCGATATCTGCAAATGGTGTATTCCTACCTTTTAACTTGTATCTCAGTGTAGATATATGTGATATTGTGACACCATTTCTATAATCCCTGTAGCAGGCTAGCAGCACGAAATATTAGCAAAGCATTGTTGTCCCAAGGTTTTAATTGGATTATTACAACCGTTATTGCAACCGTGATGATTGGAGAAAAAAAAATTAAAATTTCTGAAGGCATGTCCAAATACATTGTACCTGACACAGAAAATGTGAACAGAATTTAAATATTTCACTGTACTATCAAAGAGCCTATCACAACTACTAAAAATAGATGATAGTGTGCCTTTTTACCATATCATCCTGGAGTTTTATTTGAGTTTTATTTAAGTTTACAAAGGATAAAGTACATTAATAGTGTTTTTTTTGTTTTTATTTTATTTGTTTATAAACCACCGCACTTAACCAGTTCGCACCGGATGACGTATATAAACGCAAATATTTCCCAAAATTCAAAACGGATGACGCATAAACACGCCGAGTTCAAGTTCGGAAATGTATGTCAGCAGCGCGCAAGGCCGGAAATGCGTTGGTGTGCATCCTGGCACTATCAGCCTGAACACGCTTCGGATCGAGTTTCGTTAAAATAATCCCGCCCATCGGCTCGGCGTTGTTAAAATAATCCCGGCGCGAACTGGTTAATAAAGAATCTAGTAGTAGTGATATTTGTTGATTACAGGGTCGGATGATTTGTATGTTTTGAACACTTTGTAACACCTATATCAGTCAAGTTAAATTGTCCGCCTTTGAAAGAATGGTTTGAAAAGAGTCTTCATTTACATTCGGGTTGGGTCAAGAGTAGTGAAAAGTGGGTGGACTAGGTTTTTAACCGTGTGTGTGTTTAGGGCAGAGATGTAGTCAAGTCCATCACAAGTCCTCAAATCACAAGCTATTCAAAGGAGCTTGGACAAAAGCATTTCTGTGTCATTGTTCAACTAGTTACTTATGACTGGCTTTATGAATGGACTTGTGCTAGGACTTGCAGGGACTCTGGTTTAAGGTATGTAAATTCTGTCGCGCATGTTTTTTGTAAGAAAACTTGAAGAAAACAATTGTCTTGTTTTATACCCCATACATGTAGTTGATAGATAAGCAAACCAAATTGGGCTGGCACAGGCTCGGTTCCAGTACTTGAGCCTACAAAATGTTGGGCTATCATCTCTGCTTTGTAAACTTTAATAGTTGGTGATTAATTATTAAAAAAGGAAGGGAACTTAAAGTTTCGAAATTCTGTAGATACATTTTATTTATAATACATGTACATTCCTCAATAATCAGACTTTGACAGTTCATAACCGCTGTAGATTGCGTGAAAGCTTGTCTCTATTTAATAATCTTTTATTATATATACATGTACCGGTACATGTATTTTGTTAAATAAAATGCATGTCTTAGAATAGAATATCATTCGATTAACAAAGTAACATGTGTGTCAAGTCGGTTTAGTATCACGTGGACAAACATGACAAACTCCTCTTCCCTGTTGATTGTACAATGTACTGCAAGTCTGAAAATTTACGCGACAACGGCACTCCACTTATACATGTTTTGGCAGTTTGTGTTAAAGGTAGTATACACCATTTGCAAATATCGAAAATATTTAGAAATATCCTACTCATCTGAAAGTAAATGTTGATTCTGGGCATCCAGCAAAACGATTGCGCTAGATATCCTGTAATTATTCCGAAAAATTGAATTTTATATTGAACAATTGGCGATCGCTATTTACTATAAATACAACCCCCCAAATCTACTCATGCATGATAATTCAAGCAATGACCAATGGTGTATACTACCTTTAACGAGACCCGAAATGGACCCATGTCTCATGGGAATTTCATGGTGAATTGGACACCATGTTCTTGTCTCAATGGTTTCCTATCAAGATTCCAGATTGTCCCATGGTACTTTTTTGTGTCCCTATTAGAATTGTTTTTGTAAAAAAAAAATTATTCCATTGTTCACTTAATAGGATTATGTGCACATCACTGTTCACAAGACTCCAATATACAATTGTCTGTTGTGATGTGGTATTTTGTACACCCGAGGGGGAAATTTGCTGCATTCCATGTATGAAGCGGCCACCAATATGCACATTAACATTTTCGCTTTTGATTATTCATGACAAACATCATTGTTGATAGAGTTTCGTTAAAAATAATCCCTTGGGGCTGTGTAGCAAAATAATCTTTCTCATAACATACCGTTTGACAAATTTCATGCTGTATCATCGACGGCACAATTCCCCAAATATTTCCCCTATCTCTTCACGAGTATACTGCAACTTTATTCTAACATTGAGTAATTTCAAAAAACATTTAATTGCTTTTACACTGAAAGCCAGTTATAATTGTCATTGACAACCTTGGGAAAACTAAATTCCATGTACCGTACAGAGGCATAAAAGTGTGGAACAAACAATAACTGCTTTGTCAGTTTAAAGGTAGTATACACCATTTGCTTTCATTTTCGAAAACTAAATTCAATAAATTGGGTATTTCCAACGATTGTCGGCTTTTCTTGAAAAGCACACCAGATGCTTGAGATTTTTATACACTTGCAGTCAGGTAAATTATTTCATATTAACCTCCACCCGTGACGTCACCCTATTGTCCTACCGCTCCATTATTTTGAATGAATGGAGCGTTGGAGGCGATATCTCTCCATTATTTTGGGAAGGTAACGCAAGTGAACAAAGAGGAAGTCACTGAAACTAACCAGTGTAGCGGTTTTCGTTGTATTTTTTAAGAAACCTATGTACTCCAATCCGATTTTCCCTTCAATCTTGTTAAACTAACCCATACGAAAATGTGTCGAAGAAAAAGACAAACATTATCGATAGTCGGATTCGAACCACAGACCTTTCGATCCATAGCTCTCTTCTCTACCAACTATGCTATTGGCGAGTTGGTGAAAGAAGTTCTTTCTCATGAATATTTTAATCACGAACCACCCAGCTCCTGGAAAAAAATATCACGAACCGCTACACGTACCGGTTAGTATAAAGTGTCTTTTGAACAAAGACGCTCCATTCGTGCAAAATAATGGAGCGGTAGGACAATAGGTGGTGACGTCCCAGGTGGAGGTTAAGTCAGATAATGCCCTCGTTAACGCGCCATTCGTGGGTAATAATGTCCCTCGGGCTTCGCCCTCGGGACATTATTACCCACGAATGGCGCGTAACTCGGGCATTATCTATAACGTAATTCAGTAGTTTTATTTTGTTGGCTTGCAAATGTTGTATACTACGACTTGGAATAAAACAAGTGTATTGTAGATGAATAGGGCAACTCAAAAGTCGCACAAATTGTGTTTTTATGAGAAAACTGAAAAAGGACATCCTTCATCACAAACTAGCTACATGTACTTATAGAATTTGCGTCGGGAATGTAAATTCAATTTGTTTGCCTTTCGCGGCCATTTCCAGAAACATTTATCCGCTGCTAATCAGATTCAAACCAGCCAACTTTGGCTCTACGGTAGCTTGGTGGTAGAGTGGTAAGACATCTGCAATAGAAAGCGTGGGTTCCACGAGTCAGTGTTTTTTTTTCTAGAGAATCCCTTGGGACAACCACGAGTATACAGTTTACACGTAGGTGAAGAGCAGAAATCTAATATTGTACTTAGATAACCTTGAGATTCCTGAAACTCATTGATTTACAAGAATTCACTGTTTTGTATTCCTCTGCTTGGTTTCCAAAATTATTTATTTGGAGGAGAGGTCTGAGCAGCAATTGCAGCTGAAAATAGATATACTTACGTCAATGTACATACACTGGGCAGGATTTAACTCCAAACACCATAGTTCAGGTTTAATATTGGATGTGCCTCAACGAATCATTAAGCCTTTGGGTGGTGTTCCAAATACCTGTCTCCGGCTAGCATTAACACTAGGTTTGTATGGCAAATGGCCGTAGCCAAGTCATTTGAACGCTGCTTTTGATTGGCCGTCCATTGATACAATTTTTGTTCATAATTAAGGGTGTGTATTTATGGGTAGTTTGGGAACCAGGGGCCAATTTCACGGAGCTGCTAAGCACAAAAATTTGCTTAGCATGAAAATGTGTCCTTGGTAAAAACAAGGTTACAGACCAAATTTTCACGTGATCTTTATTGTTTTTGATTGATAATCAGCTGGGTTTTTTATTAGCATGAAAACACGTAGAATTTTGGCTGAAAACTTGTTTTTAATGAGCAAGACGTTTTTGTGCTAAGCAAATTTTTGTGCTTAGCAGCTCCGTGAAATTGGCCCCAGGTACTCATTAAAAGTAACCCAACCCTACATTTAAATCTATCAGCTTGTTCTAAAAGATTCTGACTATAATACTGCTACATCAGTCAGTACAGCAAGATATGAATGTTTACAGTGAGCTTATCTTTATTAGATGTTAATTGCAAATTCACGGGAGTCATCATTTTGAAATATACATGTATGTTGTTTTTCTATGTTAAAATGTAGCCTGGTTTCATTTTCAAAATTCCCAACAAATGACAATCAAAACCTTTCGTTTAAATCAGCTGGAAAGATGCGGTTTGTAAAAATGGCTTTGGGTCCTCAAATTCATAATCTGGAATCGGTTCCTGACATCAACGGTCGGGTACTCGAGTACCCGGGTACTCGAGTACCCGGCTCCGATGCGATGCGCAGCCCTATTCATAATCTGTTTCTTTTTATAGTGTGATGCGAGGTCAGTATGTGAAGAAACTAAATACACCTAAACACAATTATATATTACAAAAACAACACAAAAGGTTGTGGAAAGCTCACTAGAAAAGAAAAAAAACTAGAAACTTCTTCGGCATGATACTTTCCAACTGATTTGGCTTTCATGTATACAGTGTATACATTATGTACATGTAACCCGTGGTTCACATTCCAAAATAACAGGAACCAAATTTATATTAATTTAACTCCCTTTTGGTAAAAACTCTTGACTTCACACAATTCAGGATTTGCATACACAAAGAAATTGTTTTATTTCAAGAAGAAAATAACATCAGGCAATAGCAATATAAATGAAAATGCAATGGGTTAGGATAATTTACACAAAACACAGGATCCTGTATGATTTTAAATACAAAATTTGAGCTCAGATAAAAAAGGCGCCAAAAACCTAAAAGACAATTACGCTTGCGATTCGTCCATCTTCGGTAGATCGGAGTTATGGGGTAGAAGGAGTTGAAGAATACGATGATGAAGTAGAGCGCTTGAAGAAGAGTTCAATTGAAGATAGAAGTAGAAATGACGACTCTCGTCATTTGTTGCTACATGTACATGTGAAAGCAAAGTATACTTGCGGGGTCTTAAACAAGACAAAAAGATGAAGTGGCTGCGTCTAGGGCAATGCTGTGTTGTTCTTGTGCCTAGATCGCTCGAACGTCTTGTCGCTGGGCGTCGAGGATAGCAGTAGGCTTGGCGTACTGGACGTGCTGGAGCACAGAATGGGATGCCTGGAGGGCAGGTCGGGAACACGCAGACGGTCCGGTCTAAGTTACCCTTCAAATGGCACGATCCAGTCGTTTTAGTCTAAAACAGAGAGTTGCATAGTGGTCTATGCCAAATTACTAAATCCATCTAATTACTACAGAGTCAGGTCAAAATGGCTGACTTTTCTATATGCAAATTTAACACACTTCATAACTATCCATCATGTGGAAGGCTTTTAAAATTCAACAGCAACCTACATGTACACGATATTGACATGTATTGCATGAACCTCTTTATCATAGAAAAAATATAAAAGAAATCAATTTGTTGTCTAATACTTCTCAGAAATACTCAATGGTATTTTCTTGGAACGACTTTAAAACTAAACATGATAAAAAGGACTACATTTCTCAGTCTCATACGTGAGACACAAATCAAAAAATAGAAAACTCCAAATCTTAATCGAACTGTTCAAATACAGGAATAGCAAGTTCCAAACTTGATCATGAGAGAACAATTTGTATCTCTAAGTTTCGATCTATAACAGAATAATATATGAACGGCACTAAAGACCGGAATCTACAAATAAATAAATACAGAATACATGTATGCATCTTTTCGCATACAGCCTAAAACTCTAACACAAGACAACATGCAGTTTGTGTCTTAAAGCTTGGGTTAATCAAAACCACAGGAAAATGTCCGCCAAACACTTTAACAAGTAAATCATAACTGCGGAATAGAAATTCAATAAAAATATCTAATCATCCCAGAATTTGGGACCATAGTCAGTTGTTCACCCTGACTTCATAAAACACCAAAAGTCTATACAATGCTGAATAAAATCTGGAGCATTACTTATTCTTGGTTTGACTCTAAACCACTTGCATGTGCTTCATGCAAGAGTAAAGAAAAGGCGCAAATCCAACTTACTACAAACTTATCTTGCTAAAACACTTTACCTAAAGTTAATATAAAAAATGCAAAATCATGAGAGTATCCTTTTTGGATCTCTCAGCACATTATCAAACTTGACAATATAATTAATCGCCAAAGTCTTTTACTTCAACAATATGTCTGGACTCTCTCAAATTCCTGAAGTCCAGACTTCGTAGAAATACAACTCAGACAAATCTCTTTTTAATTTACGCAAAGTCAGGATGAACACAGTGAAATGTCAATGACTAAAAATATAATAATCTAAACACAATATAAATAGTAAATCAAACTCACCTAAAACAGAGAGCCAATATTCGTGCAAAAGGAGGAAACTTGGGATCGGGGTCCTCCAATCGAAACAACAACAATTTGCTCAAAACAGCAGATGAAACTGGCAGACATGCAGTCAGCACGATGGCAGAATCGGTTATGCCAAGTCTTGCTAAAATTTGGGGCAAGCCGGCACCTAAAGCATGCGCTGACCACATGACTAACCCAGGCTCTCATTGGTCAAACTTCAAATTGTCACACATGACTCTAAACTGATTGGTCATTTAGTAACCAGGGAGATCTGAAATCAACAGAAGCTTGTTGTTTTAACAACTCCTGCAAGATGTCATAAACCAGCAGGGGTTAAGAGTCCCCACATCCTGCTTAACTTTCTGGAAGTTTATTGTGTGTGTACACACTGGTGTACCAGCCACCATAAAAGGCAGAGGACACAAAGAACATCCTCTGAGCTTCCAGGAAAGATAAAAGATAAAAGATCAAAGACTAGCCCTACAAATGGTAGGCAGAGATCAAAGGGTCTACTGGAACAAACTCACCAGTAAGAAAAAAAAGATAAAGAACCATAAAAGTTGAGTGAAAAGGGAAATCTTACAAATGAGAAACATAGTTGTACAAAAAATAGAAAATATTAAATAATACTATAACCCAAGACCTGTTTTGGGGTCGGGGTTACATCCTCCCCTTACTTAACTTGCTACCGCCGGGAGCAACAAAAGAAGAAAAACAAGGAAATACAATGTATATACATATCTAAGGACCGAAAACCTTCTTCTTTAACTCGGCAAACATCCGAGATGATCGGAATTGCCGGCTAAATACAGGTTTCCCCTTCTCTGCAAACTTCATTCGCAAAGGGGGTCGTGACACTCGAGCTGAGCGCCTAACAAAGTTTGATTCGGGGTCAGACATTTCTTTCAAGGACTCTTCGGTTGGGGAGTCGTTAGTTACTTGGGAGCCCCCAGCAGTAACATGATGTACCTCATCACTAACGTTGCATTGAGGAGATTGCTCCTTTGCAGTGATGCAGCAAACATCTTCACTGGTCTCCTCCTTTGCATCGTCTCCTTCGTTCTGAGGAACCAATGGAGACAATACGGGTGCTGGTGATTGACTGGCCACCATAGAGTGTCCCTGACCTCTGTCAGGAGAAGAAAAATCTAAAGGCTCAAGGGGTGCCACAGAAATGTTGGTTGGGTCAGCATCATTACTGATGTCTAAACGGGGAAGTGGAGGTTGCTCTGCGAACAAATTTTCTGAGACACTGGGTGTCTGTTCAGAAGGAGATGGAGACTGTTGAAGAACAGAGTTCTCATTACCGTCACATACATCTTCGTGAGAATGCGAAGGTTGTTCTGTGATTGAAATGTGTTCCTCTACTTGGCAGTTATCTACCGACAGATCAGTAAATGATTGTTGCTGAGGAACAAACTCAGGTGCCTCCACATTAAGTGGGGAATTGAGCAATTTCTTAGGAAAAACCACAACAACCTCATCGTCACTGGATGGTTGACTTTCAGAGTCAGACTGATCTCGAGGAGGGCTGACCTTAGCCGCTGCTCTCGTGACGGGACGATTGGGCCTGGTGACACGATGCTGGGACTCCTCATCATTGAAGTAGTCGATAGGCAACAAAATGTTCCTATGCAGCGTTCGGACACGCCCTTCTCCTGTCTCTGGCTTGACACGGTACACTGGCATATCTGGACTGATGCGTTCTGTGACCAAATGAATTGTAGGATCCCATTGATCAGCTATCTTGTGTTTCCCTTGCAAGCCAAGGTTTCTGATCAACACTCGATCGCCAGACCGAAGCTCGTGTCCTCTGACACGTTGGTCATGTCGAACCTTGTTACTTTCACCTGATTTAGCTGAATTGTTGGTTGCAAGCTGATAGGCGCGCGTAAGCTGCTCCCTCAGCCCCTTGACATATTGTGCGTGGTCTGCAGTTGTGAAGTCATCTGCACTTATCCCATACCTCAAGTCAATGGGGAGTCTTGCCTCTCTGCCAAACATGAGAAAATAGGGCGAGAAGCCGGTGCTGTCATGCTTAGTGCAATTGTATGCATGAACTAATGCACTGACATACTTGCTCCAATGGGCTTTCTTCTCGTCTTCCAAGGTACCTAGCATATTTAACAAAGTGCGATTGAATCGCTCTGGTTGGGGGTCACCTTGGGGATGGTAGGGTGTAGTTCGTGACTTTTTTATGCCTAGCAGGAGTGTTAACTCTTTCACAACCTTGCTCTCAAAGTCACGCCCCTGGTCGGAGTGAAGACGCTGGGGCAACCCATAGTGAACAAAGAAGTTCTCCCATAAGACCTTAGCCACAGTGCGAGCAGTTTGGTCTTTAGTAGGGAAAGCCTGAGCATAACGAGTGAAATGATCAGTCACTACCAGGATAGACTTTTTGTTGCTACGGTCTGCCTCCAAAGATAAGAAATCCATGCAGACCAGTTCCAAAGGACCATTAGTCTTAATGTTTACCAGTGGTGCAGCAGGTTTCTGAGGTGTCTTTCTGGCAACACATCGAGTGCAGTGTTTGACCCAGTTGTCAATCTCCGCAGCCATTCGAGGCCAGTAGAATCGGTCTCGTGCGAGTGCTAGTGTGCGCTCGACACCGAGATGTCCTAGCTCGTTGTGTAGTCCTCGGATCGCTTGGATGCGAAATTGGGAAGGAAGGACAAGTTGAAGGCACTTGTTACCCAATGAGTTTGTAACAGATCTGTACAAAATCCCATTGGAAAGGGAAAGTTTGTCAAACTCCCTAAGGATCAGCTTCACTTCACCTGGCAGGTCTGCTTGTGAGTCTGGTTTCCTACCCAATTTTACAAAGGTTGTGGCTTGTTTGATAATCGGGTCCTCTCGTTGAATTTCTCTCCAATCCAACTTGCTCATCTCGGAAACTGATGCATAACAGTCAGGGACAGCATTTGCACCTACAGACAAGGAATGGATCAGTGGAACACTGTCATTTGTACAAGATGTGACTGAATCTGTCTGTCTGTCGTGTTCACGTGCAGATACCTTGGCACCACACTGGAAATACAGTGCGCCCACAACTTCTTTAGGACAGATGACATCCTGTATCTCCCCAGTGCCCTTAAGTCGACCTTCAAGTTTCTCTATTTTGTCTCGCTGTTCCTCCTCGAACTGCTGATCAAGCTCAGGTGAGTGGGGTCTACGTGACAAAGCATCTGCATCAGTGTTTGTCCGCCCTGGCTTGTAGTGGATTGAAAAGTCAAAGTTTGACAATGCCGCCAGCCATCGATGCCCAGTGGCATCCAGTTTGGCCGAGGAAAGAACGTAAGTGAGCGGGTTATTGTCGGTCATCACTTTGGTTCCTTTGGCCATGTACAAGTAATCACGGAATTTATCAGTGACGGCCCATTTCAATGCCAGATACTCCAGTTTATGGGCAGGGTAGTTTTTCTCAGTGTGTGACAAACCACGACTACCGTATGCGACAGGACGAAGTTTTCCATCATGATCTTGATACAGAACTCCACCCAAACCATCACGACTCGCATCAATGTGTAACACAAAGGGTTTGGACAGATCTGCAAATGCAAGTACAGGAGCAGAAACAAGGCGATCCTTCAAAGTGAGAAATGCTTTTTCACACTCTGTCGTCCATAGTTCACCAAGTGGGTCGCCGACCTTACGAGCATTGGGATCAGATGACGCTTTTGGTGCTGGACGGCCCCGCTTTCTAGGGTAAACACATCCAACAGTGAGGTCATTCAGAGGACGGGCTATTTTGGAGTAGTTCTCAATGAAACGACGATAATAGCCTGCAAAACCAAGGAAAGATCGAACTTGCTTGACATTCAGAGGTCGAGGCCATGTCTCCAGAGCAGACATTTTCTCCGGATCAGTTTGTACTCCCTTTTCTGAGACTACATGCCCTAGATACTTGACTGACCTACAACAGAGTTGACACTTTTCTGGAGACACTTTCAGTCCAAAATCGGCAAGACGATCAAGAACCTTCATTAGTCTCTCTTCCATCTGGTCTAAGGATCGACCAAAGATGATGAGATCATCCATGTATACCAACACTTCAGTCATGTTGATTCCAGACATGCAGGTCTCCATTAACCTTTGGAAAGTTGCAGGAGCACCTTTGACACCTTGAGGCATTCGTTCAAACTGATAGAAACCCAAAGGACAGATGAATGCCGTTTTCTCCTTGTCTTCTTGACGCATGGGTATCTGATAAAACCCAGATTTCAAATCGATCACCGAAAACCAACAGCTGCCGTTCAGACAATCAATCGCCTCTTGTATAAGTGGGACTGCGTACTGATCAGGAATTGTGCGTGCATTCAGTGTACGATAGTCAATACACATCCGCAAGCTACCGTTTTTCTTGCGAACAAGCACAATCGGTGAAGCATATGGGCTGCGTGATTCTCTGATGATGTCGTTGTCTAACAGCTGTTGCAAGTGTAGCCTCAAGTCTTTGAGATCAGCTGGAGCTATTCTTCGCGATCTTTCCCTAAATGGAGAGCCATCTTCAAGGTTGATCTGGTGCTCAGCTTGTTTTGTTTGTCCTACATCCCAGTCGTGTCTAGAGAAAACCTGAGATCTTAACCTCATCTTGTCGAGAATTTGTTTCTTCCTTTCAGGGGAGATCGAACCCCAGACAAAAGGAAGGTTATCAAAACCATGATCAGAGGACTTTGAGTGGACATTGTTGCTTGTAGTTGCCTTGGCGCTAATGTTTGCGCTCGAAGCCTTCATGGGTTCCCCCACACTCGGAGCTTCATGACACCATTCAGGGATAAAAACGTCTGCCAAAGGACAATTTCCTGGGACTGTTATCTTCTGACTGGTACGGTTGACAACTATTACATTGACAGTGCTTGTCGAATTCCCGGGGAGTTCAGTGACAATAGGTGTCACTTCCAACCCTGTCGGCAGTCTACGCCTTTCCTGAGCTTCAACCAGCACAGTCACTGGTTTGTGCAGGACATTTCGCCAAGTCCCACTGACAGATTTCCGCTCGCCAGGCTGAAAAGTAAGAACACGTTTTGAACGAGTCCTGACCGTTCCAAGCCTACCATCACCAGGAATCTTGTTCTCATCGGCGATGTCCTTATAGATCTTTCGGCATGCGGCACTGATATTCAGACTCTGTACAACCCGATGACCTGCCTGCTGCTTACATGACTCAAAACAGCTGCGGAAAAGACCTGAATTTGTCCCAACTATAATTGGTTGGATACTGGAGTTTCGTCCATCTGGGACGACCAAAGCAAAGGTGTCGAACTGACTACTGGTCCCACTGAAGGAGTCGTCAAACCCCATAGACACATAAGTCCAACCCAAGTATGGCATCTTCCCATCACCTCCATGGAACAAAACAAGATCGTTAAGGGGGTGCAACTGACGATTGAGACGGTCAAAGAAAACTTTAGATATCAGGGTGACTTGAGAGCCACTGTCTAGTAGGCAGTGGGTGTCGAGTCCATCAACCCAACACCGTGGTGTGACTGTATCACCGACCAATCCCTGAGGAACATCCGTTCCTGCCTCATATTTAATCTTGGGGCTTACCGGCGTTCGGACATCTGGTTCCCCTCCTGCAGACGTCCGAGCCCGTTTCCCGACGGTCCTCCAAGGATGAAGTGGATCAACTTCCTATTGACAACTTCAGCGTTGGCAGGGTTCATACATCTCCGGCGGATGTGTCCCTCCTGACCACACGAAAAACAAAAGTCTACCAAAGTGCCCCTCTCATTGCCTCGGTCAGGGTTCTGACGAGGTTGTCTCCACCGAGCCTGATCTCGAGGAGTGTTGCGGGCCTGTGTGTGTTGTGAAATGCTCCGAGGAGTAGCTGGAGTCGCATTCTGATGTAGAAACTGTGCCTGAGGACTGGCAGGGTGAGGATAGTGTGAAGAGAGAGAATATGGTTCCTGAGGATGGGCAAAGTTAGAGTGGTGAGTCGGAGGGTGAGCGGCGTGCTGAAAATGTCGAGCTTTTTGTGTCCCGAGGGTGGGACAACCACGACTCTGCAGCTTCAGTCTGGCCTCATCTTCTTGCTTTCTGACCATGGACAGCAGGGCTAGGAAAGACGGTGGCTGACTCATCTTGTCTCTCAGTTGCAGGTTTACCAGTATCATCTCGTCGTACAAGATACCACGGATAAACTGGCTGAGGCGCATCTTGTCAGCCTGGGAATGAGGGACAACTCCCCTTCTCAGAGCCCGCCTCAATACATTTTGAAGCCTAGTCAGAAACTTAGACGGAGACTCACCAGCAGCCTGGGCCAAGCCATGAAATTTCACGAACAACTCGTCGTCCGTCTCCGTGTCACCAAAAGCGATGTCTAAAGCCTTGAGGTATTCTAGGGAAGTGGCAGTTGGATCGTCACGTCGAAGATCGTTAATGATATTGAGGGCAGGTGGCCGCAGAGCTTCGCGGATACGCTTTCTCTTCTCTGCGTCGTCCAAGTCCTGCCACTCATCCATCTGACCTTCGACGTGGTCGATCCAAGCTACATATTCGTCTTCATCTTTCGGGGGAGAAGTAGAACCCGAGTAGCATCTAAGCTTACGGTAATTTGCCGCCAAGGTGCAGCGAGCAAATGATTTGGAGAAGTCAGAGGGTGGGGTTTGTTGAGAAGAAGGACTAGAAGCAGAAGTAGAAGGGAAATCAGACGTAGAAGGGAAATCAGACGTAGGGGTCCTCTCTCTCAAATGCCATGCATTTAGGACACCACTTTTCCGCAGGTTACTGATAGTGACTCGCTGGTTCTTTGATGGAGAATTGTCCAGCCGAATGACTTGACAAAGCGTCGATGACGCATGACAAATTAACCGAATCTCAGTCCCTAGCCTAAGAGAAGAGATAGGCACAGAAAAATCACATAGAAAAATAGCGGAGTTGTTGTCTGCATCCTCTTTCTTAGAAAGGCCCTCTAGTGAAGGGAACATATCGTGCAGAGAACAGGCTAGAATATCTGTCTCCGCCAATGGGCTAGACAATTGAAAAGTCAACAAAAAAGAGTGACTGGGCCTGAGATCGTCCTTCTTACACCAATCCAGACCATTCTGTCGAAGTACTGTGTCCGCCATTTGTGACAAGTGAAGTTTGAGCAATTAAGCAACAACCGAAAAAATGCACGGAACGGGGAAAATGGCCACCAAAAAAAAAGGAATTGCACAAATATTGGCTCTCTTGGCAAGTATCAAAAAAAATAATTTGCAGGATAAATAATGTACATGTACCTTTGAGGAAAACAGGTTAACAAATCAATCAATACAACAGCAAATCACAAAGTAAATAATATATATCTGAAAGAGACCATTAGCATCAATCACTGAACAATAGAAAACAATAGATATTCTCAATCCAAAACCAAACAAGATCAAGGTGCACACAAATCCTTTATATTCGAAGTCAAGTCAAAAAATTAAAACGTTTCCCGGACAAGCCCCCAAATGTAACCCGTGGTTCACATTCCAAAATAACAGGAACCAAATTTATATTAATTTAACTCCCTTTTGGTAAAAACTCTTGACTTCACACAATTCAGGATTTGCATACACAAAGAAATTGTTTTATTTCAAGAAGAAAATAACATCAGGCAATAGCAATATAAATGAAAATGCAATGGGTTAGGATAATTTACACAAAACACAGGATCCTGTATGATTTTAAATACAAAATTTGAGCTCAGATAAAAAAGGCGCCAAAAACCTAAAAGACAATTACGCTTGCGATTCGTCCATCTTCGGTAGATCGGAGTTATGGGGTAGAAGGAGTTGAAGAATACGATGATGAAGTAGAGCGCTTGAAGAAGAGTTCAATTGAAGATAGAAGTAGAAATGACGACTCTCGTCATTTGTTGCTACATGTACATGTGAAAGCAAAGTATACTTGCGGGGTCTTAAACAAGACAAAAAGATGAAGTGGCTGCGTCTAGGGCAATGCTGTGTTGTTCTTGTGCCTAGATCGCTCGAACGTCTTGTCGCTGGGCGTCGAGGATAGCAGTAGGCTTGGCGTACTGGACGTGCTGGAGCACAGAATGGGATGCCTGGAGGGCAGGTCGGGAACACGCAGACGGTCCGGTCTAAGTTACCCTTCAAATGGCACGATCCAGTCGTTTTAGTCTAAAACAGAGAGTTGCATAGTGGTCTATGCCAAATTACTAAATCCATCTAATTACTACAGAGTCAGGTCAAAATGGCTGACTTTTCTATATGCAAATTTAACACACTTCATAACTATCCATCATGTGGAAGGCTTTTAAAATTCAACAGCAACCTACATGTACACGATATTGACATGTATTGCATGAACCTCTTTATCATAGAAAAAATATAAAAGAAATCAATTTGTTGTCTAATACTTCTCAGAAATACTCAATGGTATTTTCTTGGAACGACTTTAAAACTAAACATGATAAAAAGGACTACATTTCTCAGTCTCATACGTGAGACACAAATCAAAAAATAGAAAACTCCAAATCTTAATCGAACTGTTCAAATACAGGAATAGCAAGTTCCAAACTTGATCATGAGAGAACAATTTGTATCTCTAAGTTTCGATCTATAACAGAATAATATATGAACGGCACTAAAGACCGGAATCTACAAATAAATAAATACAGAATACATGTATGCATCTTTTCGCATACAGCCTAAAACTCTAACACAAGACAACATGCAGTTTGTGTCTTAAAGCTTGGGTTAATCAAAACCACAGGAAAATGTCCGCCAAACACTTTAACAAGTAAATCATAACTGCGGAATAGAAATTCAATAAAAATATCTAATCATCCCAGAATTTGGGACCATAGTCAGTTGTTCACCCTGACTTCATAAAACACCAAAAGTCTATACAATGCTGAATAAAATCTGGAGCATTACTTATTCTTGGTTTGACTCTAAACCACTTGCATGTGCTTCATGCAAGAGTAAAGAAAAGGCGCAAATCCAACTTACTACAAACTTATCTTGCTAAAACACTTTACCTAAAGTTAATATAAAAAATGCAAAATCATGAGAGTATCCTTTTTGGATCTCTCAGCACATTATCAAACTTGACAATATAATTAATCGCCAAAGTCTTTTACTTCAACAATATGTCTGGACTCTCTCAAATTCCTGAAGTCCAGACTTCGTAGAAATACAACTCAGACAAATCTCTTTTTAATTTACGCAAAGTCAGGATGAACACAGTGAAATGTCAATGACTAAAAATATAATAATCTAAACAAAATATAAATAGTAAATCAAACTCACCTAAAACAGAGAGCCAATATTCGTGCAAAAGGAGGAAACTTGGGATCGGGGTCCTCCAATCGAAACAACAACAATTTGCTCAAAACAGCAGATGAAACTGGCAGACATGCAGTCAGCACGATGGCAGAATCGGTTATGCCAAGTCTTGCTAAAATTTGGGGCAAGCCGGCACCTAAAGCATGCGCTGACCACATGACTAACCCAGGCTCTCATTGGTCAAACTTCAAATTGTCACACATGACTCTAAACTGATTGGTCATTTAGTAACCAGGGAGATCTGAAATCAACAGAAGCTTGTTGTTTTAACAACTCCTGCAAGATGTCATAAACCAGCAGGGGTTAAGAGTCCCCACATCCTGCTTAACTTTCTGGAAGTTTATTGTGTGTGTACACACTGGTGTACCAGCCACCATAAAAGGCAGAGGACACAAAGAACATCCTCTGAGCTTCCAGGAAAGATAAAAGATAAAAGATCAAAGACTAGCCCTACAAATGGTAGGCAGAGATCAAAGGGTCTACTGGAACAAACTCACCAGTAAGAAAAAAAAGATAAAGAACCATAAAAGTTGAGTGAAAAGGGAAATCTTAAAAATGAGAAACATAGTTGTACAAAAAATAGAAAATATTAAATAATACTATAACCCAAGACCTGTTTTGGGGTCGGGGTTACATACATTATAACTTGTGAAAAACTAATTCCTGCCTCACTTCTGCACCTACATTGTAATGTACATGTAGGCTAATGAAAAATTCCAAGCCCTTTTCTTACAACATGGTATCTTTTCATTTTTATTAAAAAAAACACACAAAAAACACCAGTATAAAAGTGTCCAACTCTCCAGGCACTGTGATGGCCTTTGTGTTAGCCGGGGGGGGGGGGGGGCGGAGGGGGGGGGGGCCCAAGAAAGTGCGCCACCAACGTTGAAATGTATCTCATTCGTTCTTCCACGCTCATGAGCCACACATCTCACACAGTAAATACGTATAGATCGCTACCGCGAAGCGCACCATTGAAACACGTACAGATTTGCTCCGTGTATCGCTCTCCGCATTTAGTGATTCATACAACGTCCGCAAAGCCAGGTACACAGGCACGATCTACACGGATTTTGTTTGGGGCGATGTCATTTTCTGCCATTTTCGTTCGAAAACAACACGATAAAACGCAAGGGGGTCACAGGCAGATTTTTTTTAAAATTCAGTATATCACTGCTACATCCTTTTTTAACGTATCCATGGAAAAAAATGAGTGGGGTCAAAGCACGATTTTTCACAATTTATCGATTATTATTGCCCTTTTTAGGGGAGGTATTTGTTAACGTCGTTTGAGTATTTGTGCACAATCTCCACGCGCATCAACGGTACGTCAACGCTTAATTTTTCGACTGCTTTTTTCATTTTCAATACAATTTTTGTCATTGGATGATAAACATTAAGGTAAATAACAACCTTGTACAACTACAAAAGACAAGATGTTAAGATTGGATGCCAAAAACTCTTTATTTTTCGAGTGAGAAAATTGTTTCCCCCTATTTTGAGAATGGACGGTACCACAGCGTTTCGCAATCACAGCCTCGAAGGGCCCCCCCTCTGCCCCCCCCCTGGTGTTAGCCTTTTAGAAGTACAGTGGACACAATAGAAGGGCGCTATATAAAACGAGTTAGTTTGGTTCCCTGACCTGACAATTCCCTATAAATCGTAGGTCAGTTCGCCGCCACCAACGAACCCTCCAGGGTATTTTGGCTAGAAACCCTGCCAGACGCAACAGATTGCATATTTTGTCACATATTGACTTGTGTGCAGAGTCTAGCAAGGTTAAGCAGTCACCACAGATGCACTGTGCTGGATTTGGCAGGGTTAGGGTTAAAGTGAACAAAGAAATTGGCAAGGCGGAAGGTGGGACTTGAACTTGCGACCTTCGGAATACCGTGTATTGTTGGTCTAGGAACTGGACTAGAAGCAAGTAAACTTGGAAAGAATGTATACAGTATCCTTACGCCACTTCAGTGTAAAATGTAGTACATGTATTTCCTAACCAAATTTGAAATGTTTCTCAGTCCCAGATTTGTCTTTTTAACAATTTGCACTTATTGACCTTCATTGAGATGGTGTATGAAGAAAAAAGTGACGCCAGGTTGCAACATTCGTTCGGTAAACTCTTTAATTTATTATAATTAATTTACCCACTTCAAATAGCACTCTTCTATTGTATCTGCCATACTTAAAATGGCCGATATCCTCTAGAATCCTCCACTGCTCGGTGTCTTTTCAAAGTACATCAAGTCACTTCCCACGTACTAGCGACTGTGCCCTACCTTCCTCAATCCTACAAAATCCACTAAAAGTCCCCCTCGGGTGGATTTTGAAAGATATAGAAGTGTTTGGGTTTTAAGTAGAGTCTGCAAATGTTCCTCCATTTTAGCTCACTGCTTGGCAGTGGCCAGTGGGTTTCTAAGCACCAGGATGACACTGTCTCCTCGCAGGAACATTTTAGAGATGTAGCGATCCTTGTTGACTGGCTTGGACTTCTTCTTTCCCTTGCCGGCTTTGGGGGTTTCCGTCCACATCTCCTTGACATTCTCCAAAACCATGTTGCAATGCCTGCAATTTCCCAAGAAAATGTTATTTGTTTTTGTTTTAACCCCAACAATCCCCATCCAGTCAAACTCCAACACCAGGTTTTGTTGGGATCTGTTAGGATGGCTACTGGAACCCTAAACTGATTGCCTTTTACACTGGTTAGACATACCAGTACCTCCAGAATCAGAGACCAACAGTGTACAGTTTACCACGTGGTGTTTGAATTGGTATGTTTTCTTGTAAATTACACTAGTTATTAGGAAGTTGGGGTTAATAGATTTGAACACAAACTGCATGCACAAGAGAGATGGTATTTTAATCTTTTGACGTGAAATAAACATTGCCCACAGTGCAGAAATGTAATCGAGTCCCTGCAAGGCCATCACAAGTCCTTCAGTACCAAGTCAAGTCATTCTCTATTCAAATGAACTGTTATAAAAATCCTTCGTTTGTCATTGTTCAACCAGTTACTTGTGACTGGCTTTATGAAAAGACTTGTGACAGGACTTGTGACAGGACTTGTGACAGGACTTGTGACAGGACTTGTGACAGGACTTGTGACAGGACTTGTGACAGGACTTGTGACAGGACTTGTGACAGGACTTGTGACAGGACTTGTGACAGGACTTGTGACAGGACTTGTGACAGGACTTGTGACAGGACTTGTGACAGGACTTGTGACAGGACTTGTGACAGGACTTGTGACAGGACTTGTGACAGGACTTGTGACAGGACTTGTGACAGGACTTGTGACAGGACTTGTGACAGGACTTGTGACAGGACTTGTGACTGGACTTGTGACTGGACTTGTGACTGGACTTGTGACTGGACTTGTGACTGGACTTGTGACTGGACTTGTGACTGGACTTGTGACTGGACTTGTGACTGGACTTGTGACTGGACTTGTGACTGGACTTGTGACTGGACTTGTGACTGGACTTGTTATATTTAAATTTGTTCAGGTACATTGTACGAATCCACTTAGCAGGTTGGACTGTGTTAGATTGAGCAGGAAACTTATATGAGGAACTCATATGAGCAACAATTGGGCTTAGCAGGTTAGTTCTGGTGAACAATTCGTGGGAAAGAGTTCCTTTACCTGTCAAATGCTTTGACTCTCCCCAGCAGCTTCTTGTTATTGCGGCAGTTGATCAGGACCTGGGTGTTATTCTTGACAGACTGTGTCAGGACTGACAGGGGCCCTGTGTTGAACTCTTCTTCCTCACGCTTAGCCAGCTCCTCCGAGGTCATCTCACTCTTGGGTTTCGTTAGCAACCTAAGAGAGAGAGAGAGAGAGAGAGAGAGAGAAAAGAATAAACAAAACTACAATTTGATACAAAATTCCAAGCTTGACTTTGAGCCAACAAATCCTCAATTTACCTGCCCGCTACAAAGGTTGCAGTCTGGTACATTTTTTCGCTATGGCAGGATACATTGATACCCTGGACGTCAGTCGTAATGCAATGAAGAACTTCGTCCAACCTAGGCTAGACCAACCCCAAATATTATTTTATTAAGAAGAGCTGTGTCTAATAAAATGGGCATTTGCCAGTATTACCATGGGCGTCGATGGGTTGGGGATGGATAAAAATAATACGCTGTTGCTATTCTTATGTGACCGTAACCCTACGTACTTTTTTATTATTATTATTATTAACATATTTATAAAAGCGCCTTTTCCAAAGGATGCAAAGCGCTTGGGGAGAATGCAGAAATCATGAAAACATGACACACAATCAAGTTACAATTCACAATTCACAAGGTTCGATTAAACAGATGTGTTTTTAAGAGTCTTTTAAACTGTTCGACGGATGAAGCATTCCGGATGGTAATGGGGAGAGAGTTCCAGCTTCGAGGACCGGCGATGGAAAATGCCCGGTCTCCAGCCTTCTTTGAGGTTCGTGGAACAACCAGATTGGATTGTGAACGCAGACCTTCACGTTTGGGTTTGCTGAGGTCGAGTATGCCCGAAATGTATGGTGGAAAAATGTTGGACAGAGTTTTGTACATATTCAGTGCCATCCTAAAAACAATCCGCTGGTTGACTGAAAGCCAGTGGAGATCCATGAGTAGAGGTGTGACATGAGAGTACTTTGGCTTCAGATGGATAAGTCGAGCAGCCTTGTTTTGAAGTTTTTGAAGACGATTGAGATTATATTGGTTAAGTCCGGTGAAAAGAGAATTGCAGTAGTCTAGGCGTGAGAGTACAAGTGCACGAACAACAGAATGACAGCTGTCGTAGTCCAGGTATTTGCGTATCATTGTGATGTTGCGTATGTAATAGTTAATGGACCTGCACAGACCAGTGACATGTTGACTCATTGACATGGAGTTATCAAAGGTTACACCCAAATTCCGAACAGATGACACAGGATTGATGGTTTTGTCGTCTATCGTGAGAGTGAGTAGCTCAAGACGTTTGGAGTTATGTGGCGATGATGCTATGAAAAATTCTGTTTTGTTTTCATTTAGCATGAGTTTGTTGGCGAACATCCAGGCTTGGACATCCCGAATGCAGTTTGGCAGCCTGTACAGACAGCACTCGGCATCACATGGAATAGTTGGATTGAAGTCCAGGTAGATTTGTATGTCATCAGCATACATGTGGTAGTTTACTCCATGCCGACGAAGGATGTCTCCAACAGGAGTAACGTACATGGTAAAGGCACGTGGACCGATAACGGATCCTTGAGGTACTCCAAACTCAAGATGATTAACATCCGAGTTGACACCTGCAACGTGAACCCGATTTGTTCTTCCTTTGAAGTAGGATGAGAACCATTGAAGGGCAACTCCAGTGATTCCGAATCTTTCATTGTTAAATTGTGGTATTTAGTCCAAAATGGAATTTAGATTTTTGTGCAAACAGTGAACAATTCACATTACATTTCATTCGTATCAAAATTTTGACATTTTACATAAAAAACTAGCTGTGTGACTTCGTCGTGGACAAAAAAGCTAACTATAAAACTAACAACGGCAATAGCTAAGTTTGTAGTTAGTGTTCAGTAGGTAATAATAGGTAATAATTGGAATAGGTTATTGTTGTATGTATGTGTAATAAGTTAATTCCATTGTTTTTTGTTATTATTTCATTACGTAACCTTTTTTTATTAACTAAAATTATTGGTTAATAATCTCATCTATATAGGGTCTTATAGAAAAAGGTATAAAAGTCGTGTATACAAAAAACTAGGGACTGTATACGAACAACTAGGGACTGTATACAATTAACTAGGGACTGCACATGCGCTACCGGAACTCACGTAAGAATAGAAAAAGTACGTAGGATTACTCAACTCACCAACTTTTTAAAACGTCCGGACGATCAACATGTTATTTCTTTTACTTGGCCTAATATTATTCCAGTTCGTGCCGGGATTATTTTAACATCACCGAGCCGAGGATTATTTTTATCGAAACTCGAGCCGGGTTCAGGCCGATAGTGCCCGCCGGGAAGCACACCCACACATTTCCGGTCTTGCTCGCTGCTGACAGTCATTTCCGGGCCTTGCTCGTGGCGTGTTTATGCGTCATCCGTTTTGAATCTGGGAAAAACTTTGCGTTTATATACGTCATCCGGCGCGAACTGGTTAGAGGATTGGCGGCGCCGCCAAAATATCCACTTCCTCTTTAGTCTTTTGACGTTAGGCCTACTTCAAGTACTTGCATAATCATTTTCACATAATATTCTTCAAAAATATAAAGCTAGTTTATAACTTAAATATATTGGTTGCAAAGTAGCGATAAAAAGAACAAACTTACGACATGATTTCGACTCTGATGCAGCGGATATTCTTCGGCACTTTTCCCTTTAGCACGGTGTATGTATGTGATCCGTACGTCGTCGTCGCGTCTTGAAAACGTTTGTATGTGCGAGATCGAGGATAAATTTGTATGCTTAGTCTGGTTCTAGATAGTATTGGTATAAAAATACATTGGTTACGAACTAGAGTCTGGGCCTAAGGCAATTTTGGCAACCTCCTTCTCCGGGGTTATTGCTGTGCGCAGCGGCCAGAGTATAAGAAGCACACGTGAAAACTACGTGTACTTTGTGTTGACGGACGTGCGCCGGCGTACGTAGAGCAGCATCACTGCATCAGACAGTACAGTACAGTACACTACACCGACCACTGTTTTGAGCACGCCGCGAAAGTAGGCAGCTAACGTTGGTAAGGAATGTTTTTGCTTGTAGATAAATGCAGTACATTGTACTTCAACATCTCTTTCAGTTTCATGTTCATGTTCATGACTTTCGCTATATCCTTCCTCCATGATTAAACCGACTCGGAGGGCCCTATACTATAGTATAGGCTAGGCTATAGCCCTAGGCCTAATTTATTGTAAATGAAAATGTTGACCGGCTCATCATGCATATATGGGGCCGGGAGAGTAGTGCCTATGGCCATGGAGAAATAAGACACAGGGAGTTACGACCTTTGGATCAAACGTTTAGGCTCTGGTACCGCGGTCGTAAAACAGCACGGGATAATTGACTACGCGCTAGTGCGCAGGCGCATATCGAAATAGTAAGTAAGTTTCTAAACAAGTTCGATTTTCTTATGCAAAAAAAAGAAAACGCAACACGTCGCACACCGTTGAGCGATACACGAATGGGCAGACACGAGCCTCAACAAGCAAACCCTTCCATTTCTGGCCGGCCAAACTTGGCCTTAAGTCGTCAAAATCATAAAAATATGCTACCATATTTCCATGATTGTACCGTTCATATTTCAAAAGGATAACAAACGTAACTTGCCATCAGAATGTTGGATTTCGACAAAAAAATTATCGGCAGATTCAGTTACTGCGCATGCGAAAACTGGTTCGTTTGCTTGCTAGTGAACTATTAACTATTGAACGCACAAGCAATTCGTTTCTCCAGTAAGTGGTGGCGAGCAGTACCAACAACCAAACCCTGAGATGTGAGAGATCTTATCGCGGTCGTAAGTGGGCGCACAGCGGGAGGCCTCCATGCCTTTACCACTGGTCAGCCAGGGTCGCTAATTGGTCAGTAAATACCCTGTGGGGGATTAGCGGGCCGTTCAAACTCTGTGTCTTATTTCTCCATGCTATGGCAGACGGCCTATGGCTATAGCCTAGGAGCATGGTTCGATCATAGAGCAAGGGCAATAGTTAACCGTAGTTCGACCATGGAGGTAGGCCATACCATGGAGGAATAAGAATCCATACATAGCAATAAAGACTGGCAGGTAGTGATTGTTAGCAAGCGATGATTGTTTACAAGTACCGATTAATAAGTTGTGGTCGTATGATGAAGCGACGCGAAATATATGACTTGCCACTCCCCACAATTGCGTACCTACAATGGCGCGTCTTATTCCAATCCCAAATAAATAAGGCTCAACGAGTATTGAATCCTTTGAGTGAGCCGACACGAAATGTAGCAAAAATCGCCGACCTCTGATGTCCCCAGCTTGCGAGTTTATACAATGGAAGCCATACTTCTCCTGAAGATTAGGTTTCAAAACCACGTTCCGGGTCTGGGTCGATGGGATCGTAAATTAATTCAGCAATAAATTAAATCATGTGAAATAATAGTTAATTTTTTTTATTGAGGCGTGATCGCAAAGACAACGTAATCGGACAACATAAGGGATGTTTATCTTGCATGTTGTGACGGGCCTTGGACGTTATAAATTATAGTTTGAATCTATATTGAAATCACCGTTAGGCTTCAAATGAATAAAAACATTCGGGATCGTTATTTTGCAACTAGTGAAAATTGTGACAATTACCCGCGAGTACTCGATTACTCGCGAGTAATTTCTTCACGAGTACTCGATCGAGTGGGGAAATCACTACTCGCCCAGCACTAGTTGGTAGGGCTGGTTATCAATACATGTAGAAAATTTTTCATTCTCACGGTCAGCATGACGTTACAAAGGGGCGAGCCGTCCACAGCAACATGTGTTAAACCTCAATTTGTTTCCTTCGCGCTAAAGTGCATTAACCCTAACCCCCTAGGCCTTACTTTGGGCTAAAGAACTGCGTACTACAAAATACTACTTAGTAATTTGTAGCATTGGGTCTCTCCGTGACTGATGATTGGGTGTGTACTGACAGAATACAGATACTGCCAACTACAAAATACTAATAGTGGCAATACAGGTCAGTAATACTTACCTGGCAAAAAATGCAGTAGTCCAGCCTTGACCCATTGTGTCCCAAGTGACAATTTTTGCTGTAGTAGAGTTTAGAACACCTTACACATCATACATTGGCCATGAACACTCAGCAAGCAGAGGGACCCAATGCTAAAAAGTACTACGATTGCAATAAGGGGTGAAGTACCAAATACTAAAAATTACTACAGGCATTGCACACAAGTCAGTGAGAGTACTGCATACTACTTTTTACTACTAGTAGTAAAAAGTAGCATTAGGTAGGGTTAGGGTTAAACAATGGGAAGATAAAGGCATAGTGTAGTGGGGACCAACTATCGGCAAAAAATGACAGGCAACAAAACTTTGCCGTGCAAACTGGCATATGTTTTGTCCACGTTAATGTGAAATTCTGTTGTTCCATAAGAACAACCGTTATCTTAAACTACGCAATAACTATTACGATGTAAACTGTAAATAAACAAAAATATGTTGAAATATTGTTTTGCCAGTGCGCGAGTACGATTCTCACGGTCGGCATGACGTCACGAAGAGGCGAGCTGTCAATAGCAACAAACATATTATTGACTCGTGGCCGCGACGTGTTGACTTAATTATCAGGCTGCCGCGAGTTAATAAGTCATGGCCATGAGTCGTGGCCATGTTACAGCTGTAAAGATGCCGGGTTAATAAATGAATATAAAGGACAAACTTTGTGGCAGTGGACAATCACTCTGACATGTTTTATTCCAGTACTCAGAAGTTGTACCTAAGACTAGCCAATTACATCTCTAAATATTCACACCAAAACAAACTCGCCTTCTGAAAAGTGATATTTCCAAAACCTTCTTGCAGCCATTTTACAAATGGCACCCCTCCACTTCTCTGGAAAATAGGACCCATTTTCTGCCCTTAGATGGAAGCCTCAAAACCAGGGAGTTGATCCTCGGCAATATTTACACAATCCTACCTTTTTTAATTAAAGCCAAATGGTGTTCTTTTTCATGCTAATGAGCTTAATTTGCGCAAAAATTAGTTTAGTGCACCAATATATGATGAAAAAAGTGTCGTCAGGATACAGCATTCTTGCTCGTTTCATGTAGAATATGTATAGAATTTTCTAAGTTTGTAGTCTCAAATTTATTTTCCTGAACCTATAAGCCAAAACTAGCGTTTACTACATTGAATAATAGGAATATCCCCCCCCCCCCCCCCCAATAACAACAAGGGTAGTAGAATGTTCTGTCAGGTTTGATTTATTTTCCTGTTATTTTCAAACTAATTTGCTTTCTAGAAAGTATTCAAGATGGTTTCTTGCAAGTCCTTAGTCGGCGCTTGTGGTCTGGCAACCATTGTCGTCTGCTGTATTCTCCTAGTGGGTGTGGAGGCAGGGGACAAGACCAAGAAGCTTCAGATTGGCGTGAAGAAGAAGGTGGAGAACTGTGAACAGAGGTCAAAGAAAGGGGACACCTTGCATATGCATTACACGGTGAGCAGGCAGGGTTTTAAGCTAGGAGTTAGTCTGAGTTGTAATGACTTGAGTCAATGACTCGACTTGAGTCCGACTTGAGTCCGACTCGGGTCCGACTGGGGTCCGACTGGGGTCCGACTGGGGTCCGACTGGGGTCCGACTGGGGTCCGACTGGGGTCCGACTGGGGTCCGACTGGGGTCCGACTGGGGTCCGACTGGGGTCCGACTGGGGTCCGACTGGGGTCCGACTGGGGTCCGACTGGGGTCCGACTGGGGTCCGACTGGGGTCCGACTGGGGTCCGACTGGGGTCCGACTGGGGTCCGACTGGGGTCCGACTGGGGTCCGACTGGGGTCCGACTGGGGTCCGACTTGGGTCCGACTTGGGTCCGACTTGGGTCCGACTTGGGTCCGACTTGGGTCCGACTTGGGTCCGACTTGGGTCGCATTTTGTGGCGACTCGACTCGACTGGAGTCCTGATGGGTAAATGACTTGACCTGACTTGACTCAAGTCACTGCAGGAGCGGCTTAATATTAAATTTCGATTTTGACACCTCGATTGTTGAGATGCGATGTTGCGGAGCGGAGTTATTGTCATTTTATGGTCGTAGGTCCAGTTTCAAAAGTGACAATCATCCCTTATAGAAGCAGGTTTTCATTACTGTTTTAAGAAATGCAACAGACACTCAGAAAATGAAGATAATGTGTTCTTTTCACAACACATTATTGTTTTCATTTAAGTTGATTGAAAGAAAAAAGTCAATTTAAAGAAGAATGTCAACAACTCCATCAAACCTGACACAGCATTGAAAGGGCTACGGTGTATCCTTGTCAGGAAGTGGCAACAAATTGACCAGCAGTAGATCAGACATCTCGTAGGAAGCATGCGACGACACGTAGCCACTGTTGTGGACAATGATGGTGGACACACAAAGTACTAAAGATAAAGCTAAAGTCATGCCAAAGTTAAAGTTAAATGAAAACGAAGGCGAGTTGAGCAACTTTGCTTTCCGACTTGTACCTTTGACATGTAGTTGATTTGTGATGCGACTATTAATTTGTTACTTGCACAAATTAAAAATAAAGAAGTAATTTTTTTTTGTTATTCTGAATGTTGGTGTCTGTGATCTGTTAAACACAGGGAACGCTACAAGATGGGACCGAGTTTGACAGTAGTATTCCAAGAGGCTCACCGTTTGTCTTCACCCTAGGAGCAGGCCAGGTGATTAAAGGCTGGGACCAGGGACTACTCAAGTAAGTCTGGCTATGGCTACTGCTATGGGAAGTGGCTCAAGCCGCTTCCATTTGTATTTAATTGTAAGCCGTAGCTAAATAATGCAGGACTTGGCTTCTTCCTGACAACATGGTTTCTTTCCTTGCTATATTATTTAAACACTTGTTGACTGTTGTGATGTGGATATGAAGGAAGTGATGTGATGTGGGATATGTGGAAGTGCCGTGGCCTTGTCTGGATCATTGAATTCGTGGCCTTGTCTGGATCATTGAATTCGTGGCCTTGTCTGGATCATTGAATTCGTGGCCTGCAGGAAATTCTGCAGGTTGTGGGTTCGAGCCCAACCTAGGCTATGACACTTCTACGCATGATAGGGGTAGGGGCATTATTAATGCCTTGCAGTCGACTGGTTACCCACCCCAACCCTATTTCATACTGTGAAAAGATCTGATTGTCTTGTTTCAGTGTGAGTGACTAATTCTATTAAACACTTTTCTCTGTGGCCTTCTCTAGTGGCACACCTCTAGTGGCCTTTGGCCTTGTAAAAGAGGCCTCATAAGTATACAGTATTCCTATAAGTTTTTAAGCAGTATACATATGTATACATTGTAGTCGAGTCCGTCCCAAGTTTATCACAAGTACTCCAGTCTCAATTCAAACCACAAGCTATTCAAGTGATATTGAACAAGACCATATATGTCATTGTCTGTCCGGTTACTTGTGAATGGATTCATAAAAGGACTTTCAAATATTCTTATTTTTTTCTTATTAAAATCCCAACATTTTTGTCCCACAAATTCTCTGAAAAATTGTATTTACACATTGTCATATGTAAATAACATAATGAAGGGCTTGGGCGCAGGAGTACTGCTACTAATTTCTAATGGGCTTAGTTGAGGATTGAGCACAAGTGTTGTGAGTGCAGAACATGCCAAATGAGGCTTAAGGAGGGCATCCATTCATATACGTGGTCCGCGTCCGTGTCCGTGTATGCGTGAAGTGAACATACGTGTTGACAATGCGTGAAAACACTCCTTTCCCCGTATGAAAATATGAAATGCAAAGTTTCACTGTCACTGAGGTCAGCGAGGTCCTGCCAAGCTTCAGAATAACACGTCCGTGTCGGTGTCAGTGAAAATCTCTCACTGCCCGATTGCACGCGGATACGGACACGGACACATACACGGAACGGATCAATGGATGCTTCTCAATGTTTTCCCATGTTAGCGATTGTTCACGGACACTAGACGCGAACGCGGACACGGATCACGTATGAATGGATGCCCTCCTTTAGGATGATGTGGACATTTATCCTGAAAGCCAGCAAAAGTCCAACTTCTATCCTGAGATTTTTCCTCTAAAGTTATATTTTTATTTGGCTTTAAAAAAGAATATTTGATCATACTTTTGTTTGACAACATGGGTCTGCTTGAAAGCCTGTACTTGTGATTTGCAGGAACTCGGCTATAACTCTGACCAGAAGGGATGTTCATTGTAGCCATATTATTCAGAATATTTATGTTTGTTATATTGTTCATAATGATTGCTTAAAAGGAATGTACATCATTTGCTTTTGCTGTAATCTTATAAATGGATAGATTTAGGGAGTTCGTATGTAGTTTATAGCAAATGTTGGTACACTGACTTCTTTGAAGTTTTGGGTTCGTATATGCTGGAAGAATTAAGAAAACCAATCACGTTCTTATAGTCAGGTATCCTGACCCCACTTAAAGGTAGTATACACCATTTGCAAATATCGAAAATATTTACTACCAAATTATTAAGAAATATCTTACTCATCTGAAAGTAAATGTTGATTCTGAGCATCCAGCAAAAGGATTGCGCTAGATATCCTGTAATTATTCCGAAAAATTGAATTTTATAATATAAATAAAAAAACAAAGATAACATAAGAATAACTGCTCGACGCTGGTTGAAAAAACCCGCAGTTTTTCGTGCTTTTCTCGGCATCCATGATTCTAAAACTTCGGACAGCTCAGTTAAACGATATTTACTATAAAATACATCCCCCCCCAAATCTACTCATTCATGATAATTCAGGCAATGACCAATGGTGTATACTACCTTTAAGAAGAAACAGAGCAATTTGTAGACATTGGGGAATTGTAAGGTCAGAGAATCAGTTGTACCCCTTCAAAGATGTATATAATCAATTGCAAAGAAAATGTGGAATAACTGTTAAAATTAGGAGCAGTATTTGAAAAAAAGTTTTTTCCAGCGTTGGTCGGCTGACCAGCGTTGGAAATTGATACAAAAATACCACTTTACTTTAAAATGTCAGCACACCAGAAGCCATTATTTTACAGGATGCTTCAGACTGCCATCCCTAACAGTACAGTAAAGTATTTGGGGATAATTTGGTCATTTATTTGTTTAATGTTTGCAAATGTTGTCTATTCCCTTTAAAATCTTGTTTTGAATTCATCCCTATTTTCAGCATGTGTGTGGGCGAAAAGAGGAAACTGGTCATTCCATCGGATCTTGCCTACGGGGACAGAGGATCCCCACCTAAAATACCAGGTATTCCTCTCTCTCTCTCTCTCTCTCTAAACCTTCTGCAGAAATGTTTATTGTGTCTTGTAGTTCTATTTGTAAGGCTTCACTGGGGTTGAAAGATGGGCACTTTGGGCTCCGTTTACAAATACACAGTAGGGAATGGAAATAGATGGCTCAAGTTAAAAAACTGTTTTGATTATTTAGGATTTCCAGTTTGTATTGTTTAAATATTGCTGTTATGTGCACAGCAGATGCACATCAGCAGCCAATTTCAAGACAAAGTGCATTTGACTTAACCAGTTTTCGCCGGATGACGAATATAAACGCAAAGTTTTCCCCAGATTCAAAACGGATGACGCATAAACACGCCACGAACAAGGCCGAAAATGTCTGTCAGCAGCGAGCAAAGCCGGAAATGTGTGGGTGTGCTTCCCGGTACTGGCAGCCTGAACCCGCTTCGCATCGAGTTTCGTTAAAAATAATCCCGCGTGTCGGCTCGGTGATGTTAAAATAATCCCGGCGATAACTGGTTAATATGCAACTAATTTGTTGTGTAGCTGTGCAATAAACCTATGATCAATTTTATAACAAAACTTGGTGTAGTTTCGCAACATTTTATATCTTGAACGAGGACAATCACAGCTTTTACAATGGTTGTTTGTGTATAATCATGCTCTTTCTGCCATGTTGAAATTAGTTTTGTCCGTCTTTCTGCGCAATCGTGGGTCAACTTTTACAAATTTCTGTAGAGAGTAAAATAGCAATTCTTGTACTTCAGACACAATTCTGTGAGTGTCAAGCTTGGTAAGTTAAGCAATGACAGGCACCAAGACAATTTGCTGGAAAATATAGGTCATATTCAGTTGCTACATCCATCACAACTTACACCACCTAAATAGATTGCTCAAGTTATAGCCATAATTTGGCGAAAGTCGCACACTTGCGCACTATCAAACTTTTGTAAAGTAAGCCAGTTCAATATTTCAACTGCGCATGTGCACATGAAAATTTTCGAGATGAACATTAGCAGGTACCAGCAAATTTAACCAGTTCGCGCCGGATGACGTATATAAATGCACAGTTTTCCCCAGATTCAAAACGGATGACGCATAAACACGCCACGTGCAAGGCAGTAAATGTCTGTCAGCAGCGAGCAAGGCCGAAAATGGGTGGGTGTGCTTCCCGGCACTATTGGCCTGAACCCGCTTCGGATCGAGTTTCGTTAAAAATCATCCCGCCCCTCGGCTTGGTGATGTTAAAATAATCCCGGCGTGAACTGGTTAAAGAGATCGTTGTGTTCTGGAGATCGTGTTCTGAAGTAACATTAAAAAAACAAACTTTGGACAGCGAATCGTTTAAAGGTGTTTTGTGTATCCAACTTTTGATCAAACTAATATTTCCATTGTCTTTTTGATTGCACGGGGGAAGGAAATGCACAAAATGCAAATCGGTTACCACGTCCCCATAGACTTGTGTGTGCAAAAGTATCTGCCGCGTTTATCCCAAGAAAAAAATTATTCAATTTTGTTGTGCACGTGCGCAGTTGGAATACCGAACTGGCTTGTCGTCATAACTGAAATGTTGCACAACATGAACATTTTGTAGAACTTGCGCAATTAATTGTGGCGCAAGGAGATGTGCACCATTGCAAAAAGTTTCGTTAAATCTGCTGCAGGAGTTTTGCACTTTTTTTTATTTTTTTATTTTTTTCTGTAGGTGGTGCAACTCTGAACTTTGAAGTGGAGCTGATGAAAATAGACAGAAAGGAGGAACTCTAATGAGACGTCTCTACACAAGTCAAGGATTTTAGAGTAAAAAAAAAGTACCATTAGGAAATGTTCAGTTCTTCAGAGGGTTGATTTCACCTCGCCTTATTTACAATCTATTTTTTTTTACTTTCAACATAGATCGACTTAAAAAATGTAATCATGGATAAACAATTAAAATTGGCTTAAAAATTTCATTTGATACCAGGATTCAAACTTACTCAAAATATGCAGAAAAAAGAAAACCTTGAAAATTAGAATGGGCCTTGGAAGTTTCACATAAACATAACAACATTCAAATAATTTGCATATTGAATTGTAACATCTAAATTAAAATCAATTTTGTGGTAATATGCATTTTTAGCATAAGCAATAACTCTTTATCGTCGTCAAGTGCAACCTAGTAATACGTGTATATGTTAGTTATTGAATGTTTTTCCAAATTTGCTACAAAAAATCTCATCTTTTCAAAAAGACGGTGACAACATAAAATGTTTATTTTTAGAATAGAGGATATTCCCACAGGCTGAACATGGACCCCCCGAATTGCTTATTATGGGTTTAGAGTCCGAGGCTAGACAGCACCTTGTTGGCTCATTGACCCAGAGGTCATCTTAATTTAAATATCCACAACTTAATTATACCGATAGGGAGTAGTATTCAGAGTGACTTGTAAAATATACTGGATAAGTTCCGGTAGCTAAGCCAATCAGACAACAGAACAGGCACTGCCAAGGCACAAAGCAGCCAATGAGATTACAGGACTGTTGAGAGCACTGCCAATGTTATTCGAAAATCAGACTCCTGTAAAAATCTGACTCCTTTGTCCTATTATTGGTTAAACGATCTCATATGAACAATCAACCCCCTTAGGCATGCAAAATACTATCAACAAGTCTTTTTTTATAGTCTAAAATGTATGATACACCAGTTATCATCATGTACCTGTATTAAAAAAAGTCGGGTCACATTCAAAAGAGCCCTTTAAAACCCATTCATAAAATAGTTTTTTTTTATGAACATCATGGATTTCTCATTATTCTCCTGGTTATCTTTACTCTAACTCTTCAAAATTATGTAACTTCTCTGGATCGATTTGTGCAAATTTACAACATTGTCATCGTAACATGAACTCTATTTGTTCCGTTGTTTATTTTTGCATATTTAATCATTTCATTTTTACTAGAATGTTGATTTTGAAATGATTAAAATGAGGAAATACAAGATCCGGTTGCTGAATATTTGAGATAGTGGTGTGTTTAATCACCGTGTCTTTTTTTCTTAGCTTCCTTGTACATTTACAAAAGTTACTTTTTTGTGATTCAATTTACCCCGTCAATGTATACTAGCTGTATTGGAGGGAGGGGTGGTATGGGTGTCGTTTACTTGATAAAAGTTGATTGTAATTCCCAGGTGTTCATGATGATGCAAGTATTAATAACTCCCCCCAACCATTTAACAATTGATTCAAATTCTAAAGATTCAAGATTCTCAACGACCAGCAATTTGTGCCCATCAATAAGCGTGTACTTAATAGCAAAGTCACTTAATAAGCGTGTACATCTGATGTAATGTGTGTGCATTTTGTTTGTCTTGGTGATCATAATAAGGGGAACTGGCACTTTCATTGTTAGTCTTTGGTCTGTTGCTTAATCCACAGCCACGAGAGGGCGCTATCGCGACAAACCATTATCACTGACGAACCAGTCGTTGTTTTCGACTGGTTCGTTCATAGACATATTAGTCCAGGCAAAATATATAATTTTGTTTTGTTGACCTCAAAGAAATTGCAACAAATTGTTTTTCACCACAGTGCACTTCTATAAGGTCCCTAGAATTACATACTAAAAGTCTACACAAATCCAAGTGGTGCAAATATGTCTAATTTGCATAAATCGTTAATCCCTGCCATGTAATATGTTTATTCCCATATTTGGGTATATATTTTATTTTTATTTTTAGAAAAGTTTATTTTGGCGATTATACTTACACATCCTTACTTCAATAACATTTTCTAAAGCATGTAAGTGACTAAATAATTATGAAAATATAGTAAAGGTCCAAAATGACTACAATACCCTATAATTTGCAGCATTTACTGTGTCACCAGATATCATCAAATAGTCAGTATTGACGAGCTTCAAATTCACCAAGTTGCTTACTGGTACAGTTATCCTATTAAAACATTATGGAAAATCATGTGAACAATAATAACATTGTGATATTTAGCCCAGCAAACAAACATTGAGAAAAAATGGTGTGTCCCTAAATTGGGCTAACAAGTAGGTGAAGGATTGCCTAAGGTGAGAGACTTGAACAAGTTCAAGGAAACCCCCCCCCCCCCCCCCCCAAAAAAAAAAAAAAAAATTAAAGATTGTTGGTGCTTACAATAATCCTATCTACGTTAAAATGTATTTTGGGGATTTCCTAAACTTGTTCAAGTCTTCCATGTTAGGCAACCCTTTAACTACTTTTTGGCCCAATTTATGGACACACCATTTTCCCCCAGTTTGTGTTTGCTGGGCTAAAATCACAATGTTATCATTGTTCATATGATTTTTGATAAGGTTTTAATATGATAACTGTGTCAGTAAGCAACTTGGTGAATTTGAAGCTCACCAATACTGACTACATGATGATATCTGGAGACAGTGTAATGTGCGCACATTTATAGGGTCACGAAGTTGTCATTTTGGATAATTACTATGTTCTCATAATTATTCAGTCACTTATATGTTTTAGCATATGTTATTAGTAAGATATATGTATTAGAATCACAAAAATAAACTTTTCAAAAAATAAAAAAAAATTATATATACCCAAATATGGGAATAAATATATTACGCGGCAGGGATTAACAATTTATGCAAATTAGTCATATTTCCACCACTTTAATTTTAAGAGACTTTTAATATTATATGTCATTGTGGGGACCTTTTAGAAATTTATTGTGGTGAAAAAAAAAAAAAGCAATTTGTTTGAGGTCAAAACTTATTTTTCCTGGACTATCTAAATAATAAATCTAAATTATTTAGATGTCTGTGGGTTCGTCAGTGATAATGGTTTGTCGTGATAGCGCCCTCTCGTGACTGTGGATTAACGTCTTGCCCAAAGACTATCGCCGTAGTAGCAAGGAACGAACACTACACCCGCGGAGAGGGCGCTACGGTCTACTCGGGAGACACGTTTAGGTGTCTTTGACCTTATTTGGCCTTTTAACATGCTGGTAAAAATAAATCACGCACACGGGTTTAGTATTAAAATACTAAACCCGTTTCCTTGTTTGTTTGTTTTTGTTTTTAACCAGCATGTTAAAAGGCCAATTATCATAATACTGGGCGTGTCTAGACCCCACTGAAAGGAAGATGCTTAGGTTCTCGGAACCTTGCTTCTCCTTAAATTATAAACTTATCCCCACAATAATCTTGGAGTCCAAAAAATAGTCGATGACAAATTTGCCTCATCCGAATTCGAACCCCAATCTTCTGATCTGTAACCTAACCTATCTATTATACCGTGAGACGTCAAAAAAAGCAATAACTAGTAGCGGTATTGTTGAAACTACTGAATAATTATGACGAGACGGGTGTAGAAACGCCCATTAACTTCTTTACTATATGCTGGGGCAAAAACTACGCAACTTCACGTAGCGGTTCGCGAATGTGTTTTCTTCAGCAGCTAGGTGGCGTGAATGTGTTATGCTAACTCAGCTACGTTAAAGAACTGTAAAGAACGGCTGTCCTCCACTAGTCTTGGTTCCAAGACCTTCGTGTTGTTTATTTCGCGATCACTGACACAAACCACCGATGTTATAGAGGGCGCTATTTCACGACGAACCGCCACCCGTGAACTGGACCCTGTTAATGTTGAAGGTCTTGGACAAGTTGGCACATTGTGGGCGTGGTCAGACTATTGTAATATATGCAGTATTCATATCACCTGATAATGATGGACAGTTAAGCAAATACGTGCAGACCTGAGGGTTATTGTGTCGCGCAAAACATGTCCAGACTCGCCGCGATTGACCTGTGTACACATGTACATGTACATGTACAATGTACATTATACATCGACACAGCAAATTATGGCTGCCCCGGCGTTTATTTGTGACTGCGGGTGCAGAAGTATTTGTCTTTGGTGTTTAAATTTGTGATGAGTGAAACCACGAAATGATAATGTTTATTTTAGGGAAACGTAGCCAAAATGACGTACGTTCGATCTGTTCCTTTCTCTATGGTTCCATACACTGGAATAATAAAAAAACGTCCCTTCTCCGCGGCACCACATTACTAACTCCTGAAGCGATGCTGCAGCGGGACTCGACAAGATCGGTACGGGTACAATGCGGCCAGGCCGCGCCGGTTGGCGGCTGCAGCTAGCTTGCACTAGTAGCACTGCCCCGGATGATCGGCCACACAATGCTATTAAGTCTGCACATTTCGCGCAATGCATACTATACGTGCATACAGTCGCCATCACATACACTGTACATGTACGATGTACATTACATGTACACTGTCTTGTGTACACATACCCAGTCATATCCTGTATTTGTGTATAATGAATAATTCATGATGAGGCTCAAACTCGGTCGCTGATTGGATCCCTCGGAAAAGCGAGGGAGAATCGTCGAAAACTAAGGTTAAAGTTAACAATTGATTGCCAACTAGTGCTAGACCCTTAGGGGAATCCAAAATCATGTACGTTTGTCAAACGTCGGCTCCAGTGCGAACATGGATCCATCCGCATTTTGTAAACTACGCATGCGTGAGACCAGAACGCACACGAAGCCGGGATTTGTTAAAGAGACAGCGTTAACGAATCTGCGCGCGTGGTGGTGGGCGCCGAAATAACACAAGGGTCTAGGGCTAGACTAGTCCTCCACCAACTCGCCATTAGCCTAGTTGGTAGAGAGGTGATCTATGGATCGAAAGGTCTGTGGTTCGAATCCGACTATCGTTGACATTTATGTTTTTCTCCGCCAAATGTTCTTGTGGATTATTTTAACCACAGAGCAAGGCTGAGGGAAAACCGGGTTAGGTTACCAAAGTGCCTTGAAAATTACAAGAAACAACAATATATGCGTGAGCGCCCCCGGTGAATTAGCATATATTTGGTTTCTCCACGGTATGTACAAGAATAGGGTGATGGGGTGTGGCGTGAGCGTCACTTCACGTTGGCTCGCACCATTAACCAGTTCGCGCCGGATGACGTATATAAACGCAAATATTTTCCCAAATTCAAAACGGATGACGCATAAACACGCCAAGTTCAAGTTCGGAAATGTATGTCAGCAGCGAGCGAGGCCGGAAATGCGTGGGTGTGCTTCCCGGCACTAATAGCCTGAACCCGCTTCGGATCGAGTTTCGTTAAAAAAAATCCCGCCCGTGGGCTCAGCGATGTTAAAATAATCCCGGCGCGAACTGGTTAAACAGACGTGCTAAATTATCATTGTATAACATTAATACCTATATTAACCTCGAGATATGTGTATAGTCCGTAATCAGAAGAATCCAATCATCTGGTTGGCAGGAGATAGCAAGCTTTGGGCCCATCCTACGTTCTCAATTTTCTCAATGAGTTTCGAGTTTTCGTAGCCGGCTACTATCACGGTTGGTTCTCTAGTTATCTCGAGGTTTATTATATTCAAATTTGAATTTGAAGAGAGGAATATTTGGAATGCTGTAAACTCATTATTTAACGGATACAAATGTTTATAAATTCCTGAAATACGCAAATATCAAGTTGTTAAAACATACAAATCAGCTGATATAGTCTGTGTTTATTGTAAGGCGTATATCCTTATTTTATGCTATAAAATTGTAACGGATTTTTGGTGCGAACTAAGACCAACACAATGCCAAACTGTTTTTTGTGTAGAATTATTTAATTAATAATATATTGGGTATATTCGTTGGTTTAGTGGAGAACCGCTACACTAGATATAGTTTATAATACATTCCTATTCGCTCGGCCCTACCGCCCATGCGGGCGCTTTGCGTTCTGATTGGATAGATTTTGTGTGACCTACTCGGTGGGACCGAGCGAACTGGGCCGATATTTATAAAAGCCTGCTAACTTAGCAGCCAACTAGGCCTTAGCAGCCTGCTAAATCCGTAGTTTTCTGCTCCGTGGTTACCAACGAATTTTGTATTCATAAAACCTTGCTAAGAATGTTGCCAGCTAGTTGGAAGCTAGATATTTTAAGCACACAGCTAGGACATTAGGCAGTTCATCAAACTAAAAAAACGGAAAATGTAAGTTTGCATGTCAATGTTTTGGATGGGTCAAATGACTTTTATCAGCAGTAAATTTGTAAAAAGCATGGCGATGTGGAAGGTAAAGCCAATTATAGGGATAAAAAAAAACCTTATAGCAGAAAAGTTTGATTAATTAAAAGACGTTCTTTGAGAGTAAGCACAAAGAGTTCAACACCAATCACAAGAAGAAAGATGCTTTAGACGTTATCCTCACCCAGCATATAGGGCTAGTATCCCCACAACCACTTAGAACATTGGGAGACCTAAACAAATATAGGCTCTCAAAACACAAATCTGAATCCAAGAACCATGTTATCCAATGTAAAATATCCCGTAACAAATGATTTCGTTGCCAACTATAGTGACTTAGAGACACCGCCAGATCAAGCTTAGCAAAGTTTTATGAATATCACTCAGCTTCCAACTAGGAGCAAGTTCGGGCGCGAACTATAGTTAACCATTAGTCAGTCTCTGCTTTACCAATGCGCATGCTCAAATGCAGTTCGCTCGAACGGCTCTAGTCGAACTATTGTTGAAAAGATGGCAACCGCTTTGTTTACATTTGAGACATGAATGAAATGGGTATTGCCACTATTCTTCCACGCATATAAGTAGGATAAGTCATAACGTTAGTCATGTTGGTCCAAAAACAAAACAAAAATTACATTAGGCCCGCAAGATTTCCACTTAACGTTGCCTTTCCCTCCGTCCGACTAGATAGTCCAACCATTCTGCGTTCGAGCGACGTTAGTCGAACTATGGTTAACTATAGTTCGCGCCCGAACTTGCTTATAGGCTTAGCTGTCAACTATAGGGGCCAATTTAGCAGCCAACTAGGCTTAGCAGGCTTTTATGATTATATCGGCCCAGGGGTCTTTTTTAGCACTGATCACCTTCAGACTGTTTCTAAAATATTGGCTATGGCTTGCAATTACACATTATACCTATTGAACCAGCTGAAGCCACTTCTTATCCACGTGTGTAACTGATGACGGACGATAGCCGAATAATTTGGAGACCGTTCTTTTATGCTTGTGGCAGTTTTCGAAACCCCAGCTTAGGCTTTGCGCAGCTTCATCACAATTGCCAAACTGCATAAATAAAGCAAATTTGGAGACGAAGCTGGAGTTTGGAAAACGGCCCATTGTGCCAGTGGCTCTGTAAATAATGCGCAGCGCCATCTGTTGACTACACACTGTGCGCTCAAAAATAACATGAGGCCAAAACTACAATATTTAATGGTTGGAGATTGTTTCTAGAAGAAAAAATTGTATCAAGATATCTCGATTTGGGACAGTACTTTTATCTCCAGACCCGATTTTGTGAAGCCCAGTCAGAGGTCCTTTCGCACAAAGAAATAACTAAACCGCGCTTTCGAATTCAACACGACACGGTTTAGTTATTTCTCAGTGCAAAAAAAAGACCACGAACAGTAACATCACTTCACAAAATCGGGTGTGGAGCCCAAAGCATCCGAATCTCCTGTCTAGGGCTATTGTCTAGGTGTTCGCCCATTACAATTACACGTGAGCAGGCTGACAATAGACGTAGCCGTAGCTCTGGAAGCCCGTTTCGGACACGGCCTTAGTATCATTTTTCTTCTAGAAAGATTCTCCGTCTATTGGGTACAGATATAGGTTTGGCCTCAGTTTAGTGGAAGTATACTTGTCCGTTGAGATATCCTTGTCCCGATTGTTTTGGGGGCCATAGCTGTTTTTAATTCGTACTCCGAATCCGCGTTTTGTTTTTGTTTTGGTTAAGACCCGGGGCCAATTTCATAGAGCTGCTAAGCACAAACATTTGCTTAGCACACAAAAGTCTTGCTCAGTAAAAACAGGCTACCAGCCAAAATTCTACGTGTTTTTCATGCTAAGCAAAAAAACAGCTGATTATCAATCCAAAACAATAAAGATCACTGAAAATTGGTCTGTAACCTTGTTTTTGCCAAGGACAAATTTTCATGCTAAGCATATTTTTGTGCTTAGCAGCTCCGTGAAATTGGCCCCTTTCATGAAGCTGCTAAGCACACTAATGTGGTTAAGTGTGACAATTCCTACTTAATTGGCTAAATGCAGGCCAAATTGTCAGGTGATGTATATTGTTTTTGATTGATATTAAGCTGTTTTGCTTAGCATGAAAAGCACATGGATGTTTGGCCAGTAATTTGTTTTTACTGAGCAAGACGTTATGTTTTGAGCTAAGCAAATGTTTTTGCTTAGCAGCTTCATGAAATTGGCTACTGGTTTCCTTTAAAATGTTTTGCAATTCAAAACTTGTTCCATGCCCCTTGAAGTATGTTAATTTAATAGGCCTACTTAAAATAATTTCAAAATATTTGCGGGCTATAAAATAAATTTTGCGGTCCGCCAAAAGACCAGACGGTTTGTTTTTGTAGGCTTGGTTTCTACCATTAAAACGTCTAGGCATAACAAATGTGAGGTCAGGGAACCAGACTAATGGGTCTTTTTAACATGCTTTGTGCGTTCATGCAAAACTATATAAAAGTAAAAAACAGTGCGAGTTTTTACAGACAAAGCAATATATACACTGAACAAAAATATAAAGGCCCACAAAAATATAAACGCCCACAAAAATATATACGCCTACAAAAATACAAACGCCCCAAAAATTGTTATTTGTCTTGATTTGTAAACAACATTTGTGTCCATCTCAGCCAGTGAGAAATTGCTCAGTGATGCAGTGATTTCATCAACATCTGTGTTGTATTTTTGTGGGCGTTAATATTTTTGTTCAGTGTACAACAAAAATATATAAAAATTGATAAATAAATAAATAAATCGGACAATTAAATCAAAGCAAAATTCATGTCTCTATATTTCATTCGCAACAATGAACCGCATTATACAGCTGTTTTAATATTTATAAAACATTAAACTTTAGATCAGCGATATATTGTTTGACCCTCATTGCCATTACATTGTGCATTATTTTCATGTGTTAATAAAATATCAAAATTTAAGGACTTTTGCGGCCGTTAAGAAAATAAATGAATCATGGTAGGGGGAACTGGGATTATTAAATTCTAAATGGACTCAAATTTACAAAAAGGAAATCATAACACTTAATTTGACATTTACAAAGTAAAAGTGTGGTTTCATATACAATTAATTATTCCGAAAAATCCGAAAATTAAAAGACATTTAAAGGCAGTGACAAAATGAAAAGGTAGAGCGCATACGGCGAAGTACGAAATGGTTCAGTTACAAAACATGGAGACCACACCCGACTTTTTGAAAGCAGAAATATTATATCGTAATAGCAGAAAAATAATTGCGTTACTCTGAGTAAAGTTAACAAGGCTGCAAATTTAATTGGCACCAATGAGATTGGACGATTAAAGGTTGACATGTTAAAGTTTTCCATGTTCATTTAGTTTCAACAGTTTAAAATTCTTCGAATATAGAAAACGGTGCACTGTTACATTAGTACCCATCAAACGTCTTTGGCAGTATTTCACTGAAAAATATACAGTATTTTTTACAAGATTTGTTTTACGTATCTGTTAAAAAACAAACAGGCGTGGTTGTTTATACTCGGCGAGCGCGTAATATCCAATCAAACTTTCACAAGTTGAACGCGTGGTAGGGTGAACATAGATAGCGCCATCAATCGGTGGCGTGTACTTCAGGCATGAACAAAAATAATACACTTCATAGCGTTAAAAAACCTACGTCTTTTGCGAAGTCCATTACATGAACTCTTGAAGAAAACAAATACAGAGGCAGCGATGATTCAGTCAAGAATGATAACACGTAGTTTGGTACATAATTATAATCCGTGGTTATTGTTTATATAGGTTCACCGAGGCACGAAAGCAGGCTCTGAAAAACATTATCGATATCGCCGAAGATGGAGGTAATTTCCTCGCTCGTGACATCACTCTGAATAGCATCTTGGTAGCCCGGTGATTGACCATCCTCAACTCCTGTCATGGTGATGGTTGTCTCACACTCCTGTGGCTGACTTCTTGAGCTGCCCTCCACAAGCTCCTCCTGTACACTGCAAGGCCCCGTTGGGGGCATCGCCATCAGCTCACGCCTCTCGCTAGCAGCGGACTCCCAATTCCTCCTCGGAAACTTATCCCCAACGTGATTCTCCTGGCCGCTCCCAGGGCTCTGGTGCGCCAGCGGCCCCACGGAACCCAGCGGGACGGTGGCGCTGTCGGTGCGCCGCAAGACGTGCCGCTTCTTCGGAAGCATGGTCCGGTGGTGATCGCGGTGGTCCAGCTCCTGCTTGAGTTTGACCGTCATGTTGTTGATGAGCACACACCGACGGAGTGATGTCTCGGGGTCTTCCATTCGCCGCATTTTACCCAAAGAAACCTCCAGCATCATCTGCCTGTCCATGTACTCCGAGGAGGCGCGTTCGCCGTCCTCCCCGTTCCCTAGGGGCAAGCTTGGGGACCCCTCATCACAACTATCGAAGTCGAGTTTTCGCTTGACACCGGCTGTGAAGCGGCAGGGTTGGTAGGTAGCCGTGGGCTCCTCGCAGGGCGTTGGAGGAGGTGAGACTTCTTCTGGGTACATACCCTGCGGGGAGTCCACACTATCTTTAACTGAGATCCCGAATGCACACTGTTCTGAAATCAAGAGTTTAAAAAACATATGCACGTTTGATATTATTATGGTTATAAAAACCAGCAATGTTCCGCTTGGTTGCAAGACGTCCTAATCGCGCTATGCAGAGCGCGTAGGCCGCCAAAGCGGGCGCCCTCTAACGTACGCCGTAGACCACGCCATTACCTTCGAATAGGACGTCTTGGCTAACTAACAATTGCTCGAAAAATCCCAAGCAGAATTGTGTGCATTTGCAAGCGCGTGGGGCGTAACAGAAACTTAACCAACGAGTCAGCTATTATGCATGTACGTCACGCGATTAAACACGCAACGTCACACGCCCATGCAAATGCGACACAATTCTGCTCGGAACTTTCCGTGCGATTATGTCAGTTGCGAAGGTCATGGCCTGGCGTGGCCAACGCGCGCTGCATACCGCGATTAGGACGTCTTGCAACCAAGACTACAATGTTCCCTGGCAATTTTCTTGTAGAATAACTTTATCAATACCAGAGCGGAAAGGAAAGGGTCACAAACCAATTTTCAGTTTTTCGAAGGAGGTTTTGAGTTTACAGGAGCTTGGGTTTACTACCCCCCCCCCCCCCCCCCCCCCCCTCCCTGAAAATATCGCATTTATATATTTGTTTTGTTTGTAGATATTATTTTTATTTATTTTTGCCCGTCACGAAAATCAAACAAGGGCGCTGTTTGACTTTGTCATGAATTTGTTAAAATGAATTTTGTATTAATTAATACACTTTATCCCGCTTTTGGGGGGCGGGGGGTGGGAGGGGGGGGGGGGGGGGGGTGTCAAAGTGATAAAGACAAAATGCGGATATTAATTGTTTAACCTTTGTTTGGATTAATTAGGGATTAATCGATTATTGAAAAAAGGTTTTTAATTTTTTTATTTTTTATTAAAAATAAATTATTGGGCCTTTTATTTTCATATTTTTATATCATAATAATTAACAAATGTCTTTGATGTTTAAAAAAAAACACTTCTTCCTAAATCATATTATGAAGAGGACAAAACACCTTTTCTACATCTACATCGGTTTTCTATAAATTGCTCTGTCGATCGCACGGTTAAAAAAAGCCCGCGCCACGCGCTCAACGAGATATTTTAAGCTCGCTTTTCTTAGTAGTTTGTGCCATATATATTTTTCCCGGATTTTCTTTAAACGTAAGCGAGTAATATTTTTAGCCACCCACGGCAGCGTGGATGCGATCAGCCGGCCGTGGCATTGTGGATGATGTGGTGGGTAGTACATGTAGTACTAGTACAAGTCAATACACTCCACGTCATTATATGAAAAATTGAAGAAGACAGGTTCACCCCTTTGTAAATGGCACGGAGCTATTCTCGTTTGAACACCCAATCCAGTTATTTACGTCATTTGATTAATAAAGCGTCAGCGGATAATACATTATGAATGGACAGGATTGGGTTGTGATGCCGCGCGAGCGAGGATCACGTACACAAATGTCAACGTTGTCTCTTATTTTCTTTTGTTATTACCTGCGAGTTCGAGGATAGTACGTATGTCGTTCGCGTCGACTACGTCATCGCCGACGTCACGCCCGTCGTCTAGGAAGGCCAGAGAGAAGTTGCCATGGTAACAGAGACCGAGTGGTTGGCTGGCTGATGTGGCGGTAAGCGGCTGCGGGTCGGGGGGAGGGCGCCATGGGGACGATGGGGCTGTTTTGTCGGGCACGGCTACCGTCATGCCCGCTCCGTCTCCCCCACGATGGCTGGTTGGCCCGGGCGGCGGTCTAGCGTCCGACAGACGCCCCCCTACCACCTGTCGGGTTTTGAAATAAAGCAACACGTATAGAAAACATATAGCAGTCTAACATGTAAATTAAATAAATAATTCGATTTTATGTTTGCCAAAGAAAACGCATTTAATGTTATACTGCTCAAAAACAAGTTTGGAACTTGATACATGTTATGAATAATTAAATGTTGGTTTCGTAGTTAACCGTATAGCCTGAACGCAGGTCTCAGAGGCTAGACATGATTTAAATAATACACGTTCACTAAGAATTGTTTCATTTCAAATCTGTTCCGTGTGATTTAACACAAAATTAATGTGACCGATAATTAGGTTTGGTTAAAACATAATTTATGTTTGGGATAATATCACTTAAAAAAAAACCACCATAAGTGCTACAGTGATCAAACTGGATTTGATAGAGAAGTTAAGATTGTTTGTTTTGATTCAAGCTAATTATACCGTAAACAATCAGGTGAATAATAGGCCCTACCAGTACTTAATCTTTAATAACCACGATACCCCGTCCTTGGACCTGATCTTCTGAGAGGTCCAAAATGCCCTGTTGTTGACATGGAACTACTAGCGAGGAAGGACAAAGCTATTAATGCGTGATGATCTTAGAGACGATACCGTCTACGCAATCGAGTAAATCCTACTAAGAGAGATAGCTTTACGCTTGATCCACACTCTCTACACTTAATCACTGATTAAATCAAGACAAGATGGACTTACCGTAGCGCTGAAGCTCACCGTCCGATTACCGTAGTTTAGAGAGATGATTTCTTACTTCCACGCCCCAGGCAGGCCGCCCAAATTGAAGTCCAAACCTCAAAAAGACCGTGACGCGGACTTGGTCCCCAGATGATAAAGACTCTTTGACGAGGAAGAAAATATCCCAGGCCGCGCCGGCGAGGCAAGAAACGCGGACTTAAAACACCGATTACGGCAGTTTGGAAGTCTGCTTCTCAACAGAGATGCTGGTTCCGTCCGAAGATGATTTTGAAGTGCCAATAAAAATCACAAGACAAGTTTAGTTAGTAGCTGAGATGAGCGGCGCGGGGTGATCACAGTGAAAATCACGCCGCAGCTGTTGTGTGGTGTGGGTCCCAGCAGATCCGTTGTTGATGTAGGCACCGCAGAGCGAGAAGCACGTGTATTATATCGCGATTGGATACAAAGACCCGCGTCACATATCACACAGGCTTTTGCTGCATCACGATCTCCAAGAAATCGTCACTGCCGCTCGCGCGCACAGCCCCCGTGAATACGAGAGATGTGTGATGGGGGAAAAAACACACAAGAGTGTGGCACAAACGCGCATAATGAGCACAACGCGCGTCAACTATGAATGGGGCAAGACCGCACGCGCTGTTCCGGCGACTTCCTCTACTCCCTCTAGGTATGCAGTCAACGGAACCGCAGCTTTATTCAAGACTCTCATAGTGGCTACGGGGAAGGTGGGGTGGGAGGGCGGGGGAATCGGCCTTGCATCAAATTATGACGAGACTATAAAAAGGGGGCCGTATTATGATGAGAGAATACGGGGTATTGTTGAGCTCTGGTCTGGGCTCGATGTCTACGCCGGAGGCGTGACGCAATCACTTTGGCATAATCTTTCTCTCTAGGTGCGTCCTGTTTGTGTATGCAAGACACTTCACTCAAGATTATTATGATATCGTGAACAACAGTTGTTTGTGAATTTTCGAGAAAAATAAATATTAGCTGGAATCGCTGCTAGACAGAACTGTGCAAATTGAGCGGTTTTTTATCTTGACCTACAAAATTAGGCGACTGACGAGAATTTCTTTGAAAAATTATTAGAACTTAAGTTGCTGGAACAAAAAATATGAAAGGCCGTCAGATGTCAATAACAAAGCAACGTTTTTGGTCATAGTAAATGTCATATCATGTTGTGTTTATATATCACATACCAGGCGTTTAACCCGGTGCAAGAACCAATGACCAAAAGGTTAGTTATATTTTGCGTCGGGAGATTATATCTTAGCCCTTTAGCGACATTCTGTTCTCCCAAGAACATCTTTCGAGGAAAATAAAATACTGACTTAAGCCGCGTTCGCATTGGACTTTTTTTAGTAAAACCTACGGAGAACTTAACCAAATTAAATCCAATGCGGACAGGCGGTAACATTGTCAAATTGTCCATTTTACCCTCCGCAACAGTAAGATCTACAGGCCCAAGCTTCTAGCGGAGGATTTAACACCGTGAACTTTGACAATCACGTACCGTAACATTTGACAATATTAAGTCCAATGCGAACGCGGCTATGGATAGGACTCGAACCCACGACCTTCTGCTTTCTTGTGAAGACGTCTTACCACTTGACCACTGAACTAGCCAGGGTCGGCTGGTTGGTTTGAAACTGATTAGTATCGGGTACCGCAAGCAACAGTTTCAAACTGACTTTGCGATAGAATCCCCCGAGACAACAATATACAGCGTAAATACACGTCGGCGAACGGCAACCAAACTAATATTGAAAAGGTTAGTTACTCGTCTAATATTTTGTGCACATGTCGACAAGGGCACTTTGAAAACAACTCGGCACGACTGTTAAGGGCACTTTACTGACGTCGTTACGGGAGCTGCAATTTTGACACGAAGAGAATAATCAAATGGCTCAGGATCGCGTAGTTTTTCTCGTTAAGAAAAACAAATTCTAGTGGGATGGTTTTTTTCCCCATAATTTTTGTCTTTTTACTTTAATTTGATATTTTTAATCCTTTGTAGCAGATGTGTAAAATATTGCAAAAATAATCTAAAGTTAGCTAAGACCTATATAGTCCAGGCAAAATACATAATTTTGTGTTGTTGACCTCGAACAAATTGCAACAAATTGTTTTTCACCACAGTGCACTTCTATAAGGTCCCTAGAATTACATACTAAAAGTCTACAAAAATCCAAGTGGTAAAAATATGTCTAACTTGCATAAATCGTTAATCCCTGCCGTGTAATATGTTTATTCCCATATTTGGGTATATATTTTATTTTTATTTTTTGAAAAGTTTATTTTGGTGATTCTACTTACACATCCTTACTTCAATAACACTTTCTAAAGCATGTAAGTGACTGAATAATTATGAAAATATAGTAATGGTCCAAAATGACTACAATTATACCCTATAATTTGAACACATTTACCGTGTCTCCAGATATCACCAAGTAGTAAGTATTGAAGTGCTTCAAATTCACCAAGTTGCTTACTGGCACAGTTATCCTATTAAAACCTTATGGAAAATCATATGAACAATGATAACATTGTGATATTTAGCCCAGCAAACAAAAACTGGGGAAAAATGGTGTGTCCCTAAATTTGGCTAACAAGTAGGTGAAGGGTTGCCTAAGGTGAGAGACTTGAACAAGTTACAGGAAACCCCCCAAATTAAAGATTGTTGTTGCTTATAATAATCCTATCTACGTTAACATGTATTTTGGGAATTTCCTTGAACTTGTTCAAGTCTCCCATGTTAGGCAACCCTTTAACTACTTTTTAGCCCAATTTATGGACACACCATTTCCCCCCAGTTTTTGTTTGCTGGACTAAATATCACAATGTTATTATTGTTCATAATGATTTTTCATAAGGTTTTAATATGATAACTGTGCCAGTAAGCAACTTGGTGAATTTGAAGCTCACCGATACTGACTACTTGATGATATCTGGAGACAGTGCAATGTGCGCACATTTATAGGGTCACAAAGTTGTCATTTTTGATAATTACTATGTTCTCATAATTATTCAGTCACTTATATGCTTTAGCAAACGTTATTGAAGTATTATGTAAGTAGAATCACAAAAATAAACTTTTCAAAAAAACCCCAACAATTATATATACCCAAATATGGGAATAAATATATTACGCGGCAGGGATTAACGATTTATGCAAATTAGTCATATTTCCACCACTTGAATTTTTAAAGACTTTTAATATGTCATTGTGGGGACCTTTTAGAAATGCATTGTGGTGAGAAAAAAATTGTTGCAATTTGTTTGAGGTCAAAACTTATTTTTCCTGGACCAATAAGACAAGAAAAACTATTTAATATTAGATTTTGGCCCTTCACCAACTTTTATTGACACTGTCAGTGTTATCCCGAGGTTTTATTTTTTTTGAGACAATAATAAATCACCGACTAGAACCCAGATCTCCAGCTTTCTTAAGCAGATGTCTAACTCAACCACCGAGCTAGCCGGCTGATTCGGCAGCGGGTACCGCAACCACAATGTTTTGGGCAAACATCTAATATAATTCCCTTCTCCCAACGCAAAATGACATCTTATAAAACATGATGTTGCGGCACCCACTGCTAATCAAATTCGAACAAACCAACCAGCCACCCTCCCCTCCTCCCCCAGCTAGCTCATTGGTCGAGTGGTAAGACGTCTGCATAAGAAAGCAGGAGGTCGTGGGTTCGCGTCCCACCTCAGTCATTTTACCTCGAAGGAATCCTCGGGGCAACACTTTTAACGTCGGTGAAGGACAGACATCTAATATTGAATGTCCATCTCCTGGCGCAATTTCCATCTTAAAAAGCAATATAATTATTGATATGCTCCCGAACGTGACGCATTTGGATGTTTCGCCTCTAGCTCTAGTTCCTTGCTATAGAGCAAATGAATTACTCTACCTCAAAAAGAGTGACATTTCATCGACCTCTAAACATTCTTGTTCAAAAAATTAGGTCTATACCTTTTATATTTATAGAAAAAAAATATTCTGACAATCTTCAAGTTTTGAATGTAAACGGAGATAATAATCATGGTTTATCAGAATTTGTGAAATTTTAAGAAAATCTTAAATGTTAAGTTGTGATTTGTTGATAAAATGTGGTCGAGGTGACATCAGAGGTGACATAATTCAAAGGCGTCTGACCTGTGACGTCACTCCTCAACCAAATTAGGTAAAACACGATACGTGCGCAAGTTGAATAGAGCTTTGGCATATAGTTCTCATACACATGGAAATTGTTAATGCCAATTTTTTTTTTAAAGATAAAGATAATGTAAACAAATAAATAGGCCAGGAATTTGCAAAAACAATTCTTGTCGACGGAATAAGGCATTACGAGCGAACAAGTAGGACACAACGTGTTTTTAGCAGTCAACACACAACCGACCCACAAACATTGAAACACAAATTGAAAAACACACCCATGTAAACATCTTCTATATCGTAGACCCTCTATATTGTCCCTCTTTTGTTTGTACTTTTTTGGAAGGCCTCCCATAGGTTTTGTCCACGATTTTCAATCGTGGACCATATTGTCCTCTATTGTGCTACGTCTCCTATTTCAATCAAAAACAAACTCACGCACCAAAAACACTGAAATATGACACCATTCAAAACGCGTTATTATGACACAAAACACCTACGTCATAAAATTACGATAGATCACCATCTTGTTTATTTAGTGAATCGGCAATCGGACACACTTTGAATTCGAAGCTGTTGCTTATAATTGACGGCCGTTATTACATATTGCATAATGGTACCCACTGCCGCCCCACACAATTATATTCAAGTACACTTCATAGATTTTTTTATTAATTAAACGGTCCACGTGTATATGTACTACTACGTTATAATTTCTTCAATTATTTTTGTACACTGATCTTTTTTCCCTCTTTTTTATTGAAGTACTGTCAAGGTGTACCAACCATGGCATAACTTTTTTAAAGTGATTTCTGTTTATACATACATTATTTACATAAAAGTTAGGAAAACAAAACGAAGGTAGCCTGAGCGATAGACAAACATTTGTTTTTGAGAATAAGAAGTAAAAAGAAATCGATGACACAATTTTGTTTAGAACTCTACAAAAAGTGAAAGAATGTAGAAATTGTGTACGAAATCTGTACATTCCTTTCTAAGGATTTCAGAAACAAATATTTACACGTTCATCTTAGTAGTAAAAAAGAAAACAGTTTGAAGTTGTTTTGTCAGTCTGTTGCCGATAGCTTTTGTTCGCACCCATTACAATAAATGAACACTGTAGCTCTACGTGGGTGCCAGACTACTTTATAAAACAAACGGGTGGGTGTATGGCATCCTGAGCCACGCAGCGCTTTCACGCGCTTTCTACTCTTTGAGCGCTAGTATTATTAGTAGAAAGCGCGTAAAAGCGCTGCGTGGCCCAGGATGGTGTATGGGCGTTGCACATGTTTATGCAAGTTTCAAGCGTGCAAATCAATGTGATTCTTTGAAGTTTCAAATTAAAACGTGGACACATAATTACGTTAAAAATATATTTGAATTAGAGAATACAGACAGAAACAAAGTAATTTGCTGATTGGATTTTCGGTTGTGCTTTATAAAAAACAAACGAATATGTAAGGCTTCTTTTCTAGATAGAAATTGTTAATATGAAACATTGTTTATATCGCCAAATAATACTAAACCGTATGAATCTGTTCATTGACAGTAGACAAAACTGGCTGGTTTTTGTTTTAAGAATCGAGCATTATAAAGAATGCTCATTTTCTACCAAATTTAATTTAACTAAAAATACACGAAAAAGAATTTCAAATAAACCACAATGGCAACCGACATGTGCAGTAAATTTTTTTTTTTTAAATTGAACAAAATAATTGACTGGCATTTACAGGTTTGTGGCTTCTGAATAGACCCCCCCCCCCCCAACAACAAACAAAGATATCGACTATAATTCGAGGAACCGCCAACATACTATACACAGGGCTTGATAGCTCAGTTGGTAGAGCATCAGAACAGCAATCTCAAGTCGCTGGTTCAAGCCTCGCTCCAGTCAATTTATTTGTTCAATTTTTAGAATGGTTGAATTATTTTTCTTTCTTAAATCAGTGACCTAACAATACACATCTCCATGCACGCGCAACCGCTAGCACATCCACACCATATACAATTATGCTACACGATTTTCTGCACACATTTTCTGCTGTTAAACGCCATGAAATTGGGCCTAATACCATGTAAACTAGATTTAAGAAGTCAAGATTATTAAAAAAACATAATTTTTTTAGTAAATATCCCAAAACTTTTTTAGCATTAAAAAAAATGTTGCTTAAAGTTATAGTACACCATTTTGTCAGTTGTGCATTTTTTATAAATAAAAGCAGCAAAATTAACAAAAAAATGGGTCCTGACAACAAATATGACGAAATCTTAGCTCTGTGATGGCTGTATATTTCCAGAAAATAATACTCTACGATTGTAATTTTGAACCAACTTCTAATGGAATTCTTTTTAAATGCATCTGTGAGACACATTTTTAAACTTCTTTTTATTTATTTAAAAAAAATGACAGCATGGCGAGGGAATAATTTCGCAGGGAGTTCAGTTTCAATATCTTTACATCGAGTAAGCTTTTGAACAATAATTTGGGTGGTTAATTTGTGGATAGTTTCAAAAGGTATAGTGGTTCCTTTAAATGTCAATTTACTAACTCCATATCATTCCTTTATATCAAATCATTTTTGGATTCTGGTGGTCTTTAACACAGGCGAATGAATACAAAAAGAGGTATTTTTAATGACATATAAATGATTTATCTTCAGTAACAAAACCAAAAAACATCTTTAAGATGCATTTCTAAATTCCCAAGATTGATATCGCCAAGCAGAGGCCCATATATCAACGAGTAATTTATTGCAACTTACCTAAGTAATACAAAACTTAGTTCATCATAAATTGATTACTTTTAATGATTATAGTTTTAAATGTTGAAGCCTGTAGACATTTATGTTGTACAATACTAGAATAATCCAAGGAACAAATTCAGAAGCCATTTTTGGATACTACCATAGAGCTGCTTAAGCAACAATGTTTGCTTAAGCACAAACAAACCTTGCTTGGTGAATCAGGTTACAAACCAACATTTCATGTGATCGTTATGCTAAGCTAATAACAGCTAAATACCAATCACAAATAATATACATCACATGGAGTTGTGGCTGGTAAGCTGGTTTTACTAAGCAATAATGTTTTGTGCTTAAGCAATTGTTATGCTTAAGCAGCGCTATGAAATTGGCCCCTGTTGCATGTTGCTGTACGCATTCTTACCCAGTTCACGTCGGAGGACGTGTATACATGCAGAATTTTTCCGGAATTTAAAGGTAGTATACATCAAGTGTTCATAGGAGCTGGAAAAACCCATGAAATGAAGTGGTGTTCTTCGAGTCTGGTTCCTTGACTTCCTTCAGACGAATTCAATAAGTTGCGGGTGGTGTTTGAAAATAGGCCGGCAATAGTTTGAAATTGATACAAAATTTCTTAAAAACCACATCACATCAGGTGCGTTGATTTCACAGGATCCTTGAGACTGTTATTCACTTACAGTCAAGTAAAGGTATTTCATAATAATATAATATTTTATGTTTGTAAATGGTGTATACATGTACTACCTTAATAATTGACCAGCAAGGCCGGAAATATCAGTCAGTGACTAGCTCGCAGCGAGCAAGCCTGGAAATATCAGGGTGTGCCACCCACAGATGCCGGCCTGCACCCGTCTCGGATTGAGTTTCGTGAAAAACAATCCTGCGCCTGGGCCTGGTCAATGTCAAAATAACCCTGGCGCCAACTGGTTAACCAGTTCGCGCCGAGGCGTGGGATTATTTTTAACGAAATGCGATCCGAGGCGGGTTCAGGCTGATGTTACCGGGAAGCACACCCACGCATTTCCAGCCTTGCTCGCTGCTGACAGACATTTCTAGCCTTGCTCGTGACGTGTTTATGCATCACCTGTTTTAAATCTGGGGAAAACGTTGCGTGTATATACGTCCTCCGGTGCAAACTGGTTAAAGATGACGTGTGCATGATTCTTGGTACTATACCTGAGTGTAACAAGCGGGAGCCTAGGTACTACCACAGGAAATAGCTTCTCTTGGATTAGTCTATACATATTATACATCACAGTGGCTACAAAATAAATACAAAAATCACGATTTCAGATTATGGCATTAACCCTTGCTCTTGTTTAAACTCCAACGCACTTCAATATTTGCCCCCCAAAAAATGACTTATACAATCCACCAATGCAGTCAGCTAGAGTGCATTGGCATGTACTACTGCCATGCAATAAACAACTCTCATAGAGCAAGGGTCAAGTTGGAATGGGCTTGTTACTCTGTTTTGTGCCTGTGATACACAGCATTCTACAGCCTCTGCTACGGTTGAATCTTGGACCATTTTTTCTACATGTACTTATCCCCCTTTGTAGACAAAATCCACACAAAAATTGTGTCCCAGTGGTACAGGTTATGTTGGAGATAACTCTACAGGGGAGTTAGGTTGCACATCTAGCCACTCATTCAACAACATTCACAGAATCCCTAGCATCTTACACGCGGTTCGGACATTACCAGAGTTGAACCAAATGAGCGAATTAAAATCTGAAACAATTAGGAGCAACTAGGCGTTCTAGATGACAAATGATCGACTGCTGGAGTCATTAGAGAGACTCGGGAGTGACTTGATTTCAATTTGGTTGTATGCAACTCTGGAATGCCTGTCTGAACCAGGCAATATAATACCACCGTCATCTCATCACTAGAAAGGTAAGGTCTGCTCATAATTTATGTGAATGCAAATGCAAACAAAACTGACAATACATAGCGATTGTAGTCAAATTTGTGTTAAAACAGATTCAACTGTGTATAAACAGAGCCCAATTTCATAGTACTGCTTTACAACCGATTTTTGTGCTAACCAAGTTCCTATTTTTTATTAAGCAGTAAGCATAGCAAAATTGCGCTTAACCCTAGCGAAAAAAGATTCTTGGGAAAGAATGTAGTATCCTGGTGCCACTTGAGTGGCTGTCTATGGAGAGTCTAGGACATTTTTCTAACAAAATTGTAAATGTTTCTCGGTCCCAGATTCTTGTCTTTTCAGCATGTTTATAATGTTTGATCTTTATTGAGATGATATACGATGAAAAAAGTGGCAGCAAGATGCAACACTCTTTCTGTTGTTTGAATCAGTGACATAATACAAATCTCAATGCACGTGCAACCATTTAACAGCACATCCATGCCATGAAATATTGCTCAAGGTTAGCACAGCTTTTGTTTTCTTTTCTGCTAACTGTTAACCAGTTTGCGCCGGGGTTATTTTAAACGAAACTCGATCCGAGGCGTGTTCAGGCCGATAGTACCAGGAAGCACACCCACGCACTTCCGGCCTTGCTCGTAACTGACAGACTTTTCTGGCTTTGCTCGTGGCGTGTTTATGCGTCATCCGTTTTGAAACTGGGGAAAACTTTGCGTTTATATTCGTCATCCGGCGCGAACTGGTTAAAGCAGTGCCGTGAAATTGTGCCCTAACTTTAAAAAGCAATCGACCTTCAAAGGCTAAATGCAACAAACTTTCTGCCCAGGTTGAAAAGAAACATTTAAAAAAACAAGTTCCAAGTACCAATGTTCAAGTAGCAATATCCCATCAACTGTCTACAATTTTCCTTTTTTTTCTCTCCAAAATTGGCGGTGGGAAATCGTCAAGAATTAATTACTTTGGTGATTAGGTAATGCCATTTCAGCCAGTCCAAGAACGGGCACAAATTGGGCTTAAACTTGACCTTGTTTACCAAATTGGAACACATCTACAGTTGGCTCAACTTACAATTTCCCTTTCTATTTCTTCTGGGTGCTAACTGACAACAAATCTCAGCGACCAGGTTTCAAACTTGGACTTTATTGAATGGGAACCGGTTCGTGATCGGGTCAATTTCTCTCCCCTTCTCTCTCATTCCCACAGAGGCCCATTGGCATCGTCAACCCTCAGTGCCAAGGACCTTACCTGGAACGGGAACATCTGTGATCGTTCTAAGTCCACCACCACCACCGACCTTACTCCCTCGCTCCAGGTCTCATCGCCTCCGTCAAGTAACCTCCGTCAAACCTCAGCGCCCATGTCCAAAACCGCCCCTTCAGGAATGGGCACGTACCGGTGACCCACCTGGATCAAGAGTATCGTCTTGTCAATGTGTGACCTTCGAGATTGGTCCCGATGGCATGGTACCCACGTGTGGACCACTGCACCTTCCATGCCTTCTTCTGGGTACCAGCTCTTCCAGGAGTTTCTGCCCCCCGTCGATCGCATGCTCTCCTCGGGCCACATGACAAACTTGCTGGTGTTCAGGGTGTCGTAGACCAGACTGGGATCCATAATCTGCGATAGGGTGAGTGAGTAAGAAACCAGACAATGGTCAATTATAAACTCAATCACAAGTCATATCAATAGTTTATTAGTTTTACTAAACACAGTTCATTAGAATAGCAAGTCACTTGACGCGAGGACCAACTTGTGAATGACTTGTATAGAAGCCCATTACCACCAGGTAACTATTTTTTGATATTGCCCCTTCATTTACAATAATCTCTCGGGACAACACTGAGTATACAGTGAATTACGTCAGTGAAGGGCAACATTTATATCACTCGAAGAGAATCCCATCTTATGTCACAAATTTTCTTTCACAGCGATTCGTTTCTTTTTCAAAAGATGCACCACCACAAAATTACGCATATGTTATTTTCTGCTGGTGCTGTAAGTGCACAATGGTGATCGTAAGCATGGAGTGCTGTGGTTATAGCAGAGCCATGACATTGGGTCCCTGGCATGACTCACCCTGACTCTGTGGGCCAGGTAGGGGTCCTTGTGGTACGCCGAGTCCCCAAACAGACTAGCCAGTGGGATGCGTCCCACACCCTGCTTGCCCACGGATCCCGTGCTGGACCCCAGGCTGTGTCTGTTGTGACCAGGGGTCTGTAGCTGCTGGGAGGAGGTGTCGGATTGGCCCGTGGAGCCTTGCTGGGGCTGCGACGTGTTCTCTCCTGAATTGGATAGAGTTGGAGAAACAGTAGACAAAAGGCTTATTTTTTAAAGGTAGTATACACTAATTGTGACCAGCTCCACAAAAAGGGTATTAAGTCGCACTGTGCATTATCATCAATGTCAAGACGGTGAACATTTTGTCAAAATGTGATTTTCTTTTATTTGTCATGAACTTGATCTTTAATATTCACAGAAACGTTGACTTTGATGAATAAATTGTGCATCATTCGGTTGTTCTCCAACAAAGCCAGCTATTTTAAATCCTTTTTTTATTTTTATTCGAACTCCAAGGAAGCAATTAATATTCTAACTCCAAGGAAGCAATTAATATGCAAACATGTCATATCTAGAACGGGAGGAGCTATGGAGCTCTATTTATACCAAATGAAAGCTTACATTGTGGGCTTTCCAACCATGTATATAACTCAATTTTGGAGTAGGTCACATTTGCAAAAAAACAAAAAAAAAAACTACTGAATTATTATGAAAGACCTTTATTACTTGACTCTCTGTAAGTGAATAACTGTATTGAGCATCTTGTGAAATCGCAGCATCTGGGATGCTGTGGTTTTCAACAAAAGTAAAATTTTGTATCAATTTTCAACGATTGCTGGCCAAAAAAAATTGAAAATAAGATACCTGACTATTTCCAAACACTGCTCCAACTTATTAAAATCAGTTAGTCCAAAAGGCATGCGAAATACACCAACAAGTCCGTATTTCATAGTCCTTCATTCAAGCTGTACCGGCAGCTAGCATTCTGCATAACATCGCGCATGTCAATGTCCATATTAGGAGTAAGCTTACCTCCCGGACCAATCACGCGGGCAAAGATATTCAAGGAACACCATAAACGTAGCTAGAGGAATGGTTTTCAAAATATGACAATGTATGCAATATAATTGTTTAACAAAATCGTTGAAATACTTTTGAACTTTATTTTGACAGATTTTACCGAAAGGTATTTATGAATGGAAATAAATATGTGGTTGGCCGGTATAAAACGTACATTTAAAATCGGCTCATGGCCATGACATTGTTCATACCCTCGCATTTGGCTCGGGCATTCACGCATCCAGGCCCATGAACCAGTTTTAAACATATGTTTAAAATTAGCCAACCACATATTTATTCCCTTAACCCTTACAACGCTAAATGTCTCTAATTATACTAAACAGAGCGAAAAGTAAACATACTATACAAAATTCAAAGTTTAAAGTGTTATTAACCCTCTTATATACCGTGCAGTTACCATAGAACTGTCAGACCTTTCAAAACCTTTCAAGTTTCCTGGACTAAATGGTTTTGAAAGGTGAGAAAGCTGTCTGACAAAAGAAACCTATGAAAGATTTTGAAAGGTAAAACAACTCTCTGAACAAACTGGTGTGAGGTTTTGGAAAGTCTGGCCGTTTTCTGATAGACTTCCCATACCTTTATCATAGGGGCATACCATACCAAATAAAAGTTGAAATGTTTTGAAATGTTTAGCTGTTTTCTGTGAGAGATATTCTATATAATGTGCTGGGGAGTAATTCTACCTTTCAAAACATTTCAAAAGGTTTTGAAAGGTCAAACCATGTATGCATAGCAACTGTACTGATATTTGGTTGAGCAATAGCTCCACCTTTCATTTCCTTTCGCAAGGTTTTGGAAGGTCTGGCCGTTTTCTGATAGACTTCCCATACCTTTATCATAGGGTATACCATAGCCCAGTTTTTCTACCTTTCAATTCCTTTCAAAAGGTATTGAAAGGTGTGGTAGTGCAGTAGCAACAAATTCTGGAGCGTTTTGAAAGGTTCATACTCTTTTATATCCATTTTGCCCAGTAAGCAGATTTTGAAAGGTTTTGAAAGGTGAAACCATAGGAGGGTTAATAATAATAATAACTACATTTGGCATTTGGCATTGGTCGTGTTCAGCATGCGAACTTCATACTCCCTTGGCCTACGGGAAATGTATAACTTGCCAAACTGCAAAGGCTTCAAATGTAACAGTAATGCCTTATACTGTGGTTGCCATATGAGACCTGGCACCACGAAATGAGCGGTAAGTCACACATGGCTAAAACGAGTTATTGGCCGAAACGTCCATTTGTTCAAGTGGGAGGTCGGTTTTGAGTTGTTAACGTTTTTACATACAAACAAACCTTCTTTATCATATCCTTAATTTGTATGGTATAGTTGGCACGGTTCACAGACTTTAAACTCCGTTTTCGCAAAACAAAGGAGCACGACTTCAGCAATTTCAAAAAAGAGTATAGCGGTGGCTAGGAATAAGCTACAGCTACACACAAAACATCATTTGAAAGCTTAGAACTTCTTCTTTCTATAAATATAATAATGTCAATTTTGTTATTTTGCGACTTTCCACCCATTTTGTGGTGCCAGGTCACATATTGTAGAACCTTTCTTTGTCAAGCGACGCGACACAATTCGTACCTTGTGAGTTAAGGGTGTGGCTAGTGTTGGCTCCTCCCCCAGTGACTGTCTCAGTGTCGTCCTTGTCCCCTCCGTCGGGTCCCCCACCCCCGCTGCTACAGCCCGTCACACAATGCATGCGGATCCTGTCATAAACATGGAGACAAGGTAAAAGCTATCAACCTCCTCAATGTATAATGTACAATGCTCCATAGATCACTAGTTTCAATTATTATAAAATCAGTATTTTTATCAAAAAATAAAGGCCGATTATGCTCGGTGCGAAAGTAAACGTGAATGCAAATTTGTGATATCACAGGGAAAGTTTTCCCCAGATTCAAAACAGATGATGCATAAACAAACCACGAGCAAGGCCGGAAATGTCTGTCAGTAGCGAGCAAGGCCGAAAATGCGTGTGCTTCCCGGCACTATCGGCCTGAACCCGCTTCGGATCGAGTTTCGTTAAAAATAATCCCGCCCCCGGCTCGGTGATGTTAAAATAATACCGGCGCGAACTGGTTAAAAAATAACTTCTTCTCATTGTCATCTCTTTACACATTTGAGGAATCCTTGGTTTAATTACCAGAAATAATTAAACATAAGATGAATTCTGACCTTCTCCAGCAGTTGATGACGGTAGCTGTGATGTTACCAAAGCTCAGCGGTCCCCCTATGATGCTGGCCAGCTGCTCGCTGCTGTCTGCGTAAGACGTGGTCAATGGCGAGACATAGATAGGGTAGCCAATAGGCTGGTCACAGGAGGAGTTGATCATGTTTCGCAGAGCCTGTTTGGCATTCTGGATGCTGCCACGCTCTGGGTTACGGTTACGGAGGAAGACCAGCTCCTGCTGCTGGCCCGCCCATAGTCCGCGCACGCATTCCCTGTTCACCTGCGACAACAAGGGTAAAGGTACACGTATTATATGTGACCTGTCACCACAAAATGAGAGTAAAGTCGGAAATTGCCATTTGGCAGTCCTAACAGGGCAAATACCAAAATTGGAAGGGGTGGTCGATTTTTTGTTTTAATAATAATAATAAAAAGTGGAGAGGCTAATCATCCTTGCAGCTGAGATGCTGAATTGTGAAGGACGCGGCTATACATGAGGTCGAGTCGATGGCACGTAAAGGCAGATGGCAGATGGCTATTTGACCTAAATCTGACCAGAAAGCACAGCTAAAGTTCGTAATTGTTGATTTTTGCTTTCTTCAGATTTGGGGGTCCATAATATTAACAAATACCATTTTGCAGGTATATCAATTTTGTCTCAATATATAGGAACTTGACTGTGCATCATAAACGTTTCACAGTGATCAGACCCTCAGCGGAGGTATGGTGGGGGCCTGAACCTGGTACCAGAACAAGAATTACCTCTACAACCTCCAATTCAGGTCACCAGTTCACCATGTGGGCACGTCTTGGGGGATTATAATATATGCATTCATCGACAAGTCAAAAAAGAAAAATACCGAGGAAAAAAGGCCATCAAAGTTTCCAGTAATGTATTCATAAAAATGTAAGATGACAATTGATTTTACTGAATAAAAACACTTTTATTCCACATATTGTATGCTATATGTTTAACATACGTACGTGTACATGTATTAGGCATATCCAAGATTGCAAACATAATTTAATCTGAAAGTCGAAGTTGCTTTTTCTCCACTACGGTCTTCTTATGTGACCTGTCACCATATAATGAGCTTAAAAGCTAGACTTTTTGCAAATTGACAATTTACATTCTGCTTTTTGCAGAACGAGAGCTTTTTAACGGTTTACAAACATCAACCCTTAAACTTCCCCAATCCTTCAGAATTCAATCCATCACAATTCCCCCCCAATTTTGGCAGATTTTTTGGAAATTGGTCCTGCAGGCCCAAGGAGAATAAAAGGAACCTAAGATAGATTTGGGCTTCTAACTACCGTCCTTTGAACAAAGACATTTGCCGGCGGATACAACCAACATAGGGCTCGATGGCTCAGTTGGTAGAGCACCAATCACGTTCTTTACCCAGTTCACATCAGAGGACACATGCAGATTCTTTTATAGAATTCAAAATGAATGACGGATAAACACGACACAAATCAGGCCGGAAATATCTGTCAGCGACTGGCTCGCAGCCAGTGAGACCGCAAATATCAGGGTGTGCTACCCACACATGCCTGGCTGAACCCCTCTCAGATTGAGGTTTGTGAAAAACAATACCACGCCTGGGCCAAGTCCATGTCAAAATAATACTAGGGCAAACCGGTTAAATGTTCTGTTCTGTTCAACTTTTGAAAAAAATAAACCCTTACCTTGATAACTCTAAAGCTCAGGTATTTCTTGTTCAGCATTATGATCTTGTAGTCGTCTGAGCCTTCATCCAATACATGTCTGAATATGCAAACAAAATTTGTGATGTCAAATGAAAAACTGATGAAACGGGGAAAATTGAAAACTGAAAAGAATATAGGTTTTCCCGGTCTATTCCAGCAAATGAGCAGCCAATTTAATTGTCGTGTGTTCGAATTAAAGCAATGTTGCCTCTCTAGTTTTTGCCGTGTTTTAAATTCAGAATTCAGGCATTCAATTTAGTTTTGAGGAATTCAAATTCTTTAAGCAATGTGTTCAATTTTAGCATATCCTTCTTTTTTGTGACGCACAATCATCATTCAATTTAGCAAAGCTGGTTCGACTGGAGATTTTTGCTGATTTATTTTTTCAATTTCGTCAAGATGCAATCAGTTTCGCTATAAATAAGAATTAAAAAAGGTACGAGAAAAAAAAGAAACAAACAAAATAAATTTCGGTGGACAACTGTTTCATATCTTTACTTTAGGTCAGTAAAACTCTTCGATTTTTTTATTCAATTTAATATGTTATACGGAGCCTATTGATCTTTATTTATTTATTAATTGATGGTCATATTGAAAGGAACCCTTGTGATTTGTTTTTGCTTACAAGCCTCTGCTAAGAATTCACCTTTAGCAAGCTTCAGCCATAGGCATAGAGTGCATCAAACTGGCAACTTCACACAATGAATTTAGCCGGTTCAGTGATTCTCGTGTACATGTATGCTGCTTTAGTATTGTGGCTGCTGCCAGATCAAGGCCCTCCACTTAAGGTTGATGACTTTACAAAGAGCGAAAACAGTAACAAAATACGTTGAAGAAGGGCAAAACAAACTTAACCCTCACAGTGCTGAATCCCATTTTAATGAGTTAGTCTTGCATATATGCACTGTGGACCTCCGAACAATATAGGTCCACACGATGCAGGAAGAGGTTACGGTTTGTGGACTTGCCCAGGTCCACAATCCGTTTTTCAGTTTCCGAAAAAAGAGCGCTAGAGGAAAAACGGGTTAGGGTTATATATATAAAAGATAGAAGGAACAGCCGAGAAGCCCAGAATTAAAATTTGGGGGTAAATTTGTTTGGGGAAAGCGAGCAAAATGAGTATTTAGTCAACGTTTTTTAACTATACGAAGACAAAGGAATGTCTACAGTACGTATGTAAGGTAAAGTTGTGTGTGTTTCAGAGGGTCTAGAGATAACACACGATATTAATATGATTAGCAACCAAGGATGCTGAAACAACACCAAAAAGGAGAATGTACGTTAGGCATTCTGGCAAAATGAGACGGAACTGGGCACAGGGCATACTGGGAAAAACTGCAAAATAATGAATAATTGGAGATTTTTTATAATTTTCAGATTAATTGAAAAAACAATTGTCCATGACAAATGTACAAAACTAACTTTTTTCTCAACATTTCAATTTTGTAACGTGTTGATAAATGCAAACCTTAACACTCCAATGCACTTTTAATAGTCTCTAAAACAAAGCCCTATGTGTTTTTACATGGCGCTTAAAAGCACTCCAAGGAATACCATAGGATACTGCAGGTCAACTGGGTTATACTATGAGGCCACGGTATAATAGCAAAGCTAGCTATATGCCCATTTATTAACTACAGAAGTGCCATTCACTGTATGCAGAGAATCATTCATTGCACTGCAGCTGGAATAATTTTGCATGTACAACTGACTTGCAGTAAAGAACTCTAATAGAGAAAGGGTTAAACAGCCATAACTGAAATGACCAATATTAAAGTGCATTGTAAGGAGAATGTTATCCTCTATTCTAATACCCCTCATTTCAACCTCTGCCCAATTGCGTCTCGTTTTGCCGGAACCTCTCACATCTATTGACGACTTTAGTAACAGCTGAAGCTGCAACTGAGGTGAAACCACACCCATGCAAAGAACGTAATACTCAATACTCTTTTGATTAATGGGGTAATAAAATGTGCATGGCCCCCAAACTCCTAACTTTCCAAACCCATCTCCCAATTTTGAGAAACTCAATTTGTTAAAAAGCATAACGAGAAAACAATCCCCAGCTTTTTAGCTTGAATTGTTCTTTTGTATATTGAGTAGCGCATACTGCCTTACGATGTGCCACTGTTTCATAGTCGCTTCGCCGTAAAAAAAAGCAATTACTCTTTCATTCTGCGTTAAACAAATCTCATATTACATGTATTCCTAGTTCAAAAAAAAGCCAAATAACATGGTAAGTGCCGCTTGAACCCTGGTTGAACTGGTGACCCAGCTTTTTGCAAAGCAAAGTGCTGCCCGAAGAGTCTCCAATTAATTTGTGTACATAAAGGGGCCTTTGAGGTCTGGGTTTTACCGCCAGACCTACCCAAGCAACTAATCATGCTATTGTTGCCTTGCCCCATTCAACAACACCAGCTGGGATCAGAATATATTCAGACACTATTGGAAAGTACTGTGTTGACATATAAAGCCATAAAACTGAACATCATTGGGGTTATTACACGAAATACAAGCGACTATGAAAAATAGTACAGACGCGCGTTTGTGTAAACAAAAGGACGCACGTTGCAGGGCTAAGGTCAGCCTACCTGAGAGCTAGGAGTGACGGGGTATTAGACAGCACAGCGTTCCTCCATTGAGGGTCCCCCTCATGAGCTATCACTAGGTTCTGTTCATGGGCAGTGATGGCATCGTACAATGGCTGGTGGTCTTCATACTCCTCAGGAGATGTAAAATGATCCTGGAAACAGACAAGAGGTTGTGTGTGTAAGCCTTAAGATTTCCTTGTAATGCAGTATAGACGATGTGCCCTCAGTTTACATCTTTATTCAAATGTGCCCGGCAGTATGCGCACGCATCATGTTTTACATAAATTTGAGAAAGAGATGACATCAGAGGTCAGATAATTCAAAGGCGATCTGACCTGCGACGTCACTCTTTAAGCAAATTTTATGTAAAACACGATATGTGCGCATACTGCCGGGCACATTTGAATACAGATGTAAACACGTGACGTGATGTAAACTGGAAATGGTCATTTGTCCTGAGCTTTAGATCTGTTATATTCAAGTCTTGAGCTATGTCATGGTCAAATTTGGTCAAATTCAGCAATATTTGGCTGCAATCTGAAAACCCAATTTGCTACATCCTTCCTTCGTCGTGTTATTATTTGATATTCCTGTCTGGTTGATATTTCTTACAAGAAATTATAATAAGCTAACTAAAATCCAGAATGCCTTGTTCAAATTTGTATGGAATTGTTATTTTATTGCCCTGAAAAAGTGAGGAACGTTGTTATATGTTGCCTTCTTATTCTTTTGTTGTGAAATGAGTCGTATTCTTGGGGCAAGTCTAATTATTACAGAATGTTACAAATTGATTTTCAGATTATGAATTTCAATCAGTAATTCTGTAGCCAATTTATTGTGATTTGGTATCAAATTTGACTGTACATAGATAAGACATGCATATAACATTATCTTCAAGCAAACTTGAATCCTCAATCAATGGCAACAACCAGTGTGATATGACACTATATTGGACGTCCCATATCAAATTCTGCGTTGTGCACTGTTCTACTACCTCCATGTATTGCACAATACGCAAAACACAGTGCTGCACAAACCATTGGAAATTCAAAAGCTGCGCGTTTGCGTCCCAGGTGGATAGTCACATTCTGCGAACTCTTACCGATGCGCACGTGTGGTGCATACAGTTTGTGACTACGTATGTCACAATCGCGCACGCACCACGGTTTATTAGCGCTCGATGGCTAAACACGTTAGTAACGCGTTTCCATTGCTGCATTCCACTCTGTGTGAAGTGATCATGTTTCAAGTTGAAGTGACGTCACACTTACGAACCGGATTGTGGTATCATGCACAGTGCCGTCCGTGTTCTATCTTTATTACGCGTCACATCAAGTTTGCTTGAAGTTACATTTGTTATCCCGCTCGCGCTCGTAAAAAACTAAAAATGTAGTGCTCCTGTGTCCCATATACCACTCAGCCTATGGGGCACAGACACACTACATTATTCCGTGTTCCACTCGCGCTCGCTGGATAACTAATAATATTCAAAGCTCAGGGCGATTTCCTTTTAGGGGTACGATGCTCAACAAAGTGCTGCTTTTTGTGGAGAACGCGTCACAGACCAATCCATACACACACGGATTCATCCCAGAATGAACCCATCAATTGTAAGATGGACCTCATGACCCCCGGTAGAGGTGCGCCACTATTTGCCAGTGTGCCAACCATGTCCAAGTATGGATGTTTCCAATGTAAAGGTTTGACACTGTTTTAATAGCGATACACTTTGACACATCGTTTCAAGTTTGTAATGTACATACTGAAAAAGAAATGAAGTGTGTTTGATGCATCAGGTAAATTGACTGTTCAGGAAAGCAAGAAAAACGACGTTCATTTTTAACCGGCCTTTGGCAGTGGTTCTTATGTTCTTTTTTTTGCATTCGCCATCCAGCAATCGTAAACATTTTTATTATAAAATTAAATTGTTTGGAACAATTATAGGATATCTAGCGCAATGCCTACAATCATTATTTAGTTTTATATCAGTAAGATATTTCTTAATAATTTGGTTGTAAACATATTCGATACCTGCAAATGGTGTATCCTACCTTTAAGAGAGTCGGCAAACAGACTAATCAGTCCCCCTGGTATTAGTGTTTCACATGAATGAGAAAAGGCGTGTGTAAAATCAGCAAAATAGTATGTAACCCTCCTATGGGACGTCAATGCTAGGTGCATGGAAATCATTATGGATTGACACGCTTCCTGTGTCACAGCATAATATGGTCCATCTACACACGACAGTTCCCAATCGCTATTCAACAGCTTAAAAAACGCAATTTGTATTTTTTTTTTATATACCTGGTGGAGTTTGAGTGACATTCGGACTCCCGGGGCCACACAACGTCTAAGCATCTCAACGTCAGTGAAGACCCACTCATCCCTGACTGAGGTGATGCGGAAGTCTCCTTTGAAGAGGGCGTGAAGACCGTAGAGAAAAGACTCTAGAATACTGGTAAAACGAACAGGGAGAAAACGATGAAAACAGCTGTACAGAGAAAGCGTAGGAAGTAAAGGATGGGGCTATGAGTTTAATTTTAATAGAGCTCTCTCAAAAACCGCCATCTTTGTAGGAGATTCTACACAATCCAGTGCGCACGCGCTACGCACTGTGAAAAATGTTTCAAACACGCACTTGTTGCTCGATATGCAGGTTGAAGCTCAAAATGTTGATGCACGTGGTTGATTTGTAGGAAATGACATAGTTTCAGATAGACTTATTGCAAACCTAAATAGACCATAGGATGATCGCAAAAAAATGCCTGTGATCACCGCTAAGACACCACATTATGTTTTGCATATAGAAGGTTTCAAGGGTGTAGATTTCAGATTGTTGCTGAACTGTAACATTGCACATTTCTATAATATATCATTTTTAGTATAAAGTAATATTTGAAACAAAATTTAACTAGGGCATGTAAAAAAAAATAAAACAAATGAGCACCTTATTGGTACGCTTGAGAATACTTAAATTAGTTTGTCCCACAGTCAACCTAACAATGGCTTACCTCGTTGATAGATGGTGTGAAGCGGTACCCAGCGCCCGCCTGCCTAGAAGACACAGGGCGAAACATAGGGTAACCAACCAAGATGGCTTGCTACTGTCCAGCTCCTGTAGGCACAGCAAAGAGAGAAACATAATTTGTCAAAAGCCATGCCACGATCATATAAAAGAGATTGAGAGATATTTGTTTACTATACTACAGTATGAATCTCGGCACCAAGTATAGGATCTACAAATGTTTCATGTTCTGACCAATCATGGGCAGAATCCCATGTCTCATCCAATCAAAGGCAACAAAGGGGCAGAGAAAAGAAATCGTTTAATGAAAATATTTTGAATTGATGACTTTGAAAAATGTTGAAAAATGTTAACCTCCGGTAGAATCGCGTCAACGCACCTTGTTAAATATTGTCCAATCACATAAATTACAAGTCGATGCGGAATGCGACAGATCCGAGACAAACAGACTAAAGACTCTAAGGCAGTTTAGCCTTGAGATTTTGGCCATGATGAATCATGTCACTCTGACAAATGTTGCATGTTGCTGCGTTTGGCAGGGTTTCTAGCCAAAATACCCTGTAGCCGAGGGACAGGGTTAAACCATCAGTGACGAAACAATGAACGACAAACATTGAAATTTGCATCCCAAAGTTATGTCTTATAACGCCACTTTGGTTTCACAAGACAAATATGTGACCTGTCACCACAAAATGAGTGTGGAAATATTGAAAATTGAGATATTGGTATTTTTAAATTCTTGAGAAAGAGAGCTTTCCAATGGTATATAACACTTGGGGGTTTTGCGATAAATACTTTTATACTTTTTACAGCACTCTAGAAAGTCATGGGTTTCTCAAAACGTGTTTGTGAGAAAACTTACTCTAAACATCTTAAACAAAACACGCAAAGATTACAAAAGAGGACAAGTAAGGTTCGGATAAGCATAGCAATGACTATGCTCTAAACATTATTTCTTCTTGAAATTTTCTACACATACAAACTATTGTATAAACAACAAAATATCAAAATTTCAAAAAAATGTGGGATACTTAAGAGGACCTGGTTTGCATATTTAATTACCGTGTTAATTAGACCACTAATGGACTTTAATCCAAACGCAAACACTACGCAAAATCGCGTAATTTAGACTTGGGCTTTCTAAATTACGCAAAATCTCAAAATTGACCACCCCTTCATATATTGACTTTGGATGGCCATATCTCCGAATCACATCGTGCGACTTTACTCTCATTTTGTGATGACAGGTCACATATGCACAAATGTGCAGAGTCCAGTCTTTTGCATTTTTTCATACATCAACAAATTTGTATCGCTGTAAAGACATCTCTTTGGCGTACAACATTTTTTGACTGACAAAAACTCTTCAAATTGCTTCTATTTCAACCACGGTTAATTTCTTGGGTTGACATTTTGACCAAATATACCCTATATTATACCCTAACCCAAACCCTAACCATAACCCACATCCTAGTTTTTGAGTAAAATCCATGAATCTATTTCGTGAAAACCTTGTAGAGACCTATTCATCTATATAAATATACCCAGTGGAGACCTTTTGACTCCCATTGTCCCTAACACAATTCTGTACACGTAGTCGTGAACCACATAACGATCGAGGCTCGATATTGTGTTTTCCTTTATTCCTATGTTATACCCAATCCCCATTGCTTTGCGCTTGCACCGTCGATCGAGGACCGAATTTTTCCATTCATACCGCCGACCGAGGGGCTTTTGTTTCCTTTGTTCTCCTTTGTGTCTCGCCCCTCGGTCGTTATGTGGTGCCGGAACACACATTTAGTGTAGAAACACTATGCACAAAAAGACACAGTTTGTGTATTTATGTGCTGCTGAACAACCAACCCCAACAGTGACTTCTGCCAAGAAGGGTTAAGGTCAGAAATGAATAAATTCACGTACCTCTTCTCTCCTGCTAGCACAGTGCTGTATCCAACCCAAGTAACAGTTACAGAAGCTCTCCCTAGATATCCCACTCTGTCGCAGGTCGTAGTCGTCATCGATCTTAGGGGTGAAGGTCGGGTCACAGTCTGTGTATCGATCCTCGCTGCAATCCTTCAATGCATCTTGGACCGTCTCGTTGACGACCCACTGCTCTAGTTTAGGGCAGCGGACTACATAGTAGATGATGCTCTGTAAAGATGAAAGGTGTGTGCATGTTAACGCCTAGGATGCCAGGGAGCGGCTATGGCCACATCCCGCTAATCGTCAGCTTCACGATCGGGTTAATTGTGCAGTGTAACTGCTGGGCAAAGGCTGCTGTGCAGTCAATTGTATAATCCGCTGCCGTGATGAATTAATACCGGTGTCAAGGGTTAATAAAGACCCAATGACAAAATAATAGCTTGGTTGGTGTTTATATACATGTACCTCCAGGGGAGCAAGTGTTCTCCATGAGGGATTTAAGCATTGCAGGCCGACCTGCCCAAATTTTATGCTGCCAGGTAAAATTTGTGCCACCCCGCTAATATTTGTACCACCCTGCTAAAATTTTCAATACAGCATAAATGTATTAAGCATTTTAGATGTAAAAAGGTTATCAAGAAACGTTTTTGTAAAAACAGCAAAACCAACATAAATGCCTTTTTTACTTTCTTGGGGTTATAACCTACAAAAAAAAATGCGTTTTTCATTTCATTATTGTCATGGTAACTATAGTTTTCTCAAAAGGGTGTAATTGTGTATTCGCCCTGCTAAAATTTAAGGCCGTGAAGAACACTGTATATGTCAGAGTTGGATTTGAGTCCCTGCAAGTCCTTTTATAAAGCCAGTCACAAGTGACTGGAGGAACAGTGGAAAAATAAGGAATGGTTTAGTTTAAAACAGTTTATTTGAAAAGCTAATGACTTGACTTGAGACTGAAGGACTTGTGTTATGGACTTGCAGGGACTCAAATACAACTCTGGTCTATAAGCGTTAGACGGTCATAACGTTTTGGCTGTCAGTTGGTCTTAAAAGTTAAACCATTACAATGACAGTCCAAGTGGGAGAAAAACCAGAGAAGAATATCCTGGGGAAAACCCATGGAATCAGGCAGATACTGAAAACCCAATCCACATATTGGCCCATTGCCACTGTTCTTCCAGTTACTCAAGTGACTGGCTTTATGATAGGACTCGTGCGTGACTGGCTTTATGAAGGGACTTGTAACTGGAGAGTCAGGTTGGCAAAGCGGTTCTTTTATTGCCTTTCACCGCTGTGACCCAGGTTCGAATGCCGCTTGAGCCAATATGTGGGTTGGGTTTTCAGTCCCTGCCCGATTCCGTGGGTTTTCCTCAGAGTATTCTTCTGGGGTTTTCCTCCCACCTCTAAAACTGTACCTTCTTCTTATTGTCTTCTATCTACAGGTTTCTTCCGGCTTCAGAGCTACAGTGCCTAATAAGGTGCTTTTACCAGAAACCCACTAATAATAAGCGTTAATTACTGTCTCAAAATAGTTAGCCTTTACTCTACCTTGACATAGTAGGTGATGAGGATCTTGCGCAGATCAAAGACTTGCAGCATGGAAGCAGCGCAGTTGTCCGAGATGCTGTAGCCCTGCAAGATGTACTTGCTAGCGATGACCTCCCACGCTAACCAACGCTGGCTGAAGGCTGCATTGGCCGACAAGAAGTGGGGCAGATGGCCTGGGTAACAGCAACAACATCCTGACAAGGAAAGGTTGGGGGGGGGGGGGGAGAGAAGAGATTAGAGAGAAAGTATACTTTTTGCAACTTTCAAAAAAGTTACCAACCAAAATATTGTTTTAAAGCTGACTTGTGGTAAAGATACCATCGATACTTAACTTGCTGTCATTTTGCAGAAAATTATGATAAAATGTAATTTCCAAAGATGCGTCTCAGAGACGAATTGTTGGTTTGCTATCCGCAAATGGTGCAAGTATTTAAGCGACGCACACGCGCACATGTGCGCTATTATTGGTCGGTTCAGTGCGTGACGTAAAAGTTGCTCTGGATTGAAAGGCTCATTTTCAAATTGCGATGGGCTTCAGTACTACTATAACCAGTTCACGAAGGACGACATGTATACACGCAGTTTTTGGGAATTTAAGACTGGAAATATCCATCAGCGACCAGCACGCAGCGAGCGAGGTCAGAAAAATCATGGTGTACTACCCACAGATCCTGGCCTGAACCAATCTTGGATAGAGGTTCATAAAAAACAATCCTGCGCATGGGTCCAGTCAATGTCAAATTAATCCCAGTGCTAACTGGTAAGCAGATTCTGGATGAATTTGCTTATCAATGTTCAGTTTCCTTTGGTACATACCGTCGTCATCATCCACTCCTTCAGTGATGGCTTCCACTTCTCTCTGCTGACAGTAGGTTCCTGTATAGGAACAAAGCAAACCAGAGCTGTAGGGCTAAACATCCTTACTCGCAGCTAAAAAGCTGAATTGCTAAGAAAGTGGCTACAACTTAGTCGAGTCGATGGCATGCAGACTGCCGCCATAGGACCTTTGTCTGATAGCAGAGCACAGCCAAAGATCCATTGATATTTGATAACAATCATTATCCCTGTTCATCATCTACTGTTTAGCTATTGTACATGTGATGTTAAGCATACTTTTACAGTGGTTGACATGAAAATAGGCATGGGTCATTTGAGCTTCAACTTCAGTGCGCATGTGCCAGGTACGTTACAAACTAATCACTTGTTAACCATTGATTCTTAGTTGCCCTTATCGTAAATAGTACTCAGTCAAGCAGTTGCTAAATTAAAACCTTCCTGGAACAAATGCAGAGCATTTACAGGACAAAGTAAGGGCTTTGAAAGAAGTTTACCCACAACTTATACTGGATATCTTTTGAGGTATCTCCTTAGCTACATTTCAAACATAGAAGAAATGTAAGATCAATATTAAATTTAAAAAAAAAGGACTTTGGAGGACAAACTCAGGATAAAATTAGGATCTTTGGTGGACTTTCAGGAGGAGGAGCTTCATTGTTTATAAGCATATTGAAGACAGAAACCAAATGTAAGAAGACAGTTTTGGACAAGCAGTTTTGTACGTATACATGTATCTTGGGATTCCACGCTAACAGTCCTAAATCCTCCAAACTCAATATGATTTTGCATACACCCTAGGGAGTTAGGGTTAAGGTAGAACTAGCATTTTGTTTTTAGAATTATTTCTAAACACCCTAATTTCCAAATGTGCATAAACACAAATTCTCTGGAATTGTAGGAGTTGGGGGATCAACCACCTTAAATACGGGTTAACTATTATTTAACAACTCTGTAGTAGGAATGTCGGGAAAAACAATATCAAAAGTAGGAGCAAAGTAAGAATCCTAGGAAAAGTTGAAATACTTAAAGAAATAATATACCTTTTGCAGCTATCCAAACAAGTAACCAAACAAAATACTGTTGAAAAGCTTACTTGTTGCAAGAGATGCTCATTTGGAAATTTCCGCAAATAGTGTGCGCAAGTGTTGGCACTACTATTGGTCTGTTTTAGTGTGCGACACACGCGTAACTGCAATCCGCTGACTAACAACGCGCCAATAAAGCAGATTGTGGTCTCAAAGTCTCAAATTGAAATCAACATTTTTTAATATTGTTTTTACAGCATTCACAGAGCTAAAACGTCATCAGATTGCTTGTCAAGCACCTTTCTTTATATTTTGAGCACTTTTGCTGCTTTAAACGAAAAAAATCCACAACCGCCAAAATGGTATATTGTTCCTTGAAAAGTTTACAGACTATGTACACACAAGTGTTTTATCAATCGGTTTTATAACAAATCTCATTGAGATTTTCCAAGATTGTAAGTGTGTTTTTGTCCGCACCTCTGAACTCCAGTCCCCTGAGCTGGAAGGTCACCAGTCCATTCCCAACCTCGATGACGTGCACCAGAGCGTTGAGGTAGTCTGAGGCTAGTATAAAACAATCGCCAGCAATGACGGTCCCCCAACGGCCCACCACCAGGTCACCACACAGGGTCTCCTGCAAGGAACGAGTCAGGTGCTCGTAGAAGATGGAGTTGAGGTTGTTATCGTCCGAGCCGGGGTTCTTGTCCAGCTGGGCAGAGAGACGGGTGTTGGAGTGGTCCACTCGCTTGGTGCTGCACGGAATCAAACACCGTAAATAAAAAAAGATTTGTTGGTGTGTGTACGTGCATTTGTATTGACTGGCAATCGTGGTCGTCGGACAAAAGAATTGGGAGGCAAACAATGGGTTCATGATTGACACAACGTCCACGATCTCAACTCGTGTACAAATCCTATGGCGATCATTTGAAAAAGTACAAACAAAAGAGGTAAGACAGTCGGACAATGCCCATCCACGATTGCCGGTCTATACATGACTGTGTGAATATGTACATGTAAACGCCGGCATTCGTGGACTAGGGACAATTGGGTTAGGGCATAAACAAAGGGTCTACAATTGACCGACCAAGGTCCTCGATTTCGATTTGTGTACAAAATTTATAGGAGGCCTTCCGAAAAAGTTAAAGTAAAAACAGATGAGAGACAATAGGGGGTCCACTATTGCCGGTGTTTACATATATCTGTGTGCAAGATTTAAAGGCACAAAGAATCATTTTACCCAAAAAGTAGCCTACCAAATTATTATCAAAAATCTTACTTTAATACAAAATTGTACTACACACCCCGGGAAATTATTCCGTCTGGCCTCCTGTTATTTTAGAAGAAACCAAGAAATGTAGATTGATTTCCATTGATCAGTCAATTGCCATATCATTACATATCATTACAAAAAACTACCTATATGTTTTATGCCTGAAAAAATAATTCTCTGAAAGCGACAATCACAAGGTATTAAAGAGGTTGTCTCACTTGTAATCTCTCTCCCAGAACTTCATGGGTCGGAGGTAGGAGGTGATGAATATTGCACTGCCTAGGATGGGGTTGAGAGGCGTGGAGAAGAACGCAGAGATGAGAGTCTGTAGGAACAGCATGGCAGAGTCTGGTTGCATTATAACAGTCAAGGTGAATTAATCTACACAAAAGTGGACATTGCAGAATAGTGACAAATTTATGAAATATCTTCAGAACTACTAGTCTTTGCCAAAGACGACTGTATTCGATATTTGATTGTGTACGTTGGGTATTCTTTTCGAGTAGTGCGTGCGCGCCGTGATAATGACACGATTATAGACTTACTCCCTACTCACACATTCGTCTTTGCAAACTCCAGCCAACGGCTTATCTTTTTCGTTTATCGTTTATATTTTTCCTTATTCCTTATTTCTCCGCTGGCTTTCCTAGGGAGCCAATCAGCAATCGCAGAACGGCGGTTGTTCACATACGTGCAATACATATTACACCCACGCACGAAATTCCTTTGTGAAGCAGCGCTAATTAGATCTGCAACGCAGGCCAGCGCGACTGCTGAATGGGCAGTTGACTGCATGATGACGCTGTGCATATTTGAATGGTCGAATTTGCATGAAAAGGTCACACCCCATTTAAGCGAGTTTGCAAAGATGATGGTGTGAGTTAGGGAGCTGGACTAATCATGTCGTTAGCGGGCGCACTGTGTAAAAAGAAATACAGGATGTGCACAATCAAATATCGAATACAGTTGTCTTATTCATAGACTACAGAACTACTAGTATCCTAACCTCTAATGTGGTATCAAATGAAAGGCATGCTTTCAGGCAGAGGAAGGTGGAAAAGTAGAAGAAAAGTAGGATCAAAATTTTACAAAAAAATAGGACAAAAATAGGACTTTGCAGGACAAAATCAGTATAAAAGTAGGACTTTTTCAGGATTTCAGGAGTAGTGTTTGTTGATACACATGTCCACTGCATCATAAGCCTCATTTGGCATGTGCTCCATCCACAACTAAGCACTCAGAAGTACAGTTGCAGTACTCCCGAAGCCAAGCCCTGCATCAAACGAATATCTCATCAAAACAGGTAAACAAGTATCTCAACCAAACTGGTAAACGAGTATCTCAACCAAACTGGTAAAGGAGTACCTCAATCAAACTGATAAATGAGTACGTCAACCAAACTGGTAAACGAGTACATCAACCAAACTGGTAAACGAGTATCTCAACCAAATCGGTAAACGGTATCTCAACCAAACTGGTAAACGAGTATCTCAACCAAACTGGTAAACGATTATCTCAACCAAACTGGTAAACGAGTAATTCAATCAAACAGATAAACGAGTACGTCAACCAAACTGGTAAACGAGTACGTCAACCAAACTGGTAAACGAGTATCTCAACCAAACTGGTAAACGAGTATCTCAACCAAACTGGTAAACGAGTATCTCAACCAAACTGGTAAACGAGTATCTCATCCAAACTGGTAAACGAGTATCTCATCCAAACTGGTAAACGAGTACGTCAACCAAACTGATAAACGAGTACGTCAACCAAGCTGGTAAATGAGTATCTTAACCCAATTGGTAAACGAGTATCTCAACCAAACTGGTAAACGAGTATCTTAACCAAACTGGTAAACAGGATCAAATCTGTTTAATAAACAATTAATTGTGTTAAATTTCAAAGGATACGAGGCACACTGAATGGCTGGGCGAAGGCGTGGAACGCCGAGCCCCAGGTGATCTGCCAAGGAGCGATATAAGTGAAGACAAACTTCATCTTTAGGATCCACTCATGCAGCTGTGAATAGAGTAAAAAAAGACACAGAGAAGTAAGGACACGTAACAGTAGCAAATTCAATGTACAAAAAGTAAGGCATTCCATTTTGTATGGCAACTAATACAAGACAATCTGAAGTTTGTGAGAGAAACCTTGCTTTAACTAAACTCCCTTCTGCCTCTGCAGGATACTGGACCAAATCCGCAAAAATCCATCAGTCGATTTTCTTTGTATACATGGGCTAATAGAACCATTACTGAAGTGTTGGTTGATGTTGATGAACATAGCATACATGCCTTATTATTTATTTATTTATTATTTATTATTTATTTATTAACCACTTCCAACAGCGGAGGAACCGCCAATTACAGGAATGGGATAAACATACAAACAATATATTTGTATATATAAAACAAGTATATAGATATAAAATATACAAACTGTATTAAATTACTTTGTAAAACAACACAAAGAGTAGGACAAAACAGGGGATGAGGATAGTTTGGGGGTTGATAGGTTGAAGGTGGGGAGGGGTTGATAGGTTGAAGGTGGGGAGGGGTTTGGGGTCAGGGGGTAGGAGGATGTACGTGGTGGGTCCGGTTGGGCAGGGGAATAACATACACAAACTTGGGTAGTGGTAGGCAAAAAATACAAAGATAGAGATAGAGGAATACGACAGAAAAATAATTATTAATAACATAATTATAATTACATTACGAAAGTGAGTGGCATGAGTGCTCGAATTCAGGTTATAGTATCAAGCCAAGACTGAACTAGTTCATATCCATAAATCAATCCGACCACAAGGGGAGTGACCTGAATTGACCAAACTCTAGTTCCGTCAAAGCCTTGCAAACTGTCCCGCGGGGATAAATTATTTGAAGCTTTAATTGCCTCAAACGTATTATCCCCACATGTGACAAGACTGGACATACAGGATCGAGCACTCGTAATGTAATTATAATAATAATTATAATTATATGACAACAACACCACAATCGGAGTCTCCCAGCAGTGTTTCAGGCTTTCTGGCCCAAGTCCACCAAGATTTATCCACTTTAGGCCTGCAATACCAAGTCCCCCAAATCCTCTGCATTTATAACTCAGTTCTCACTTTGTGAAGGAAGATGGACATCAAGAAGTAGTTGACGACAAAGAGGTCCAGTAAGATGGTGTCCCTATGTAAGTCAAACTTGAAGAAGAGTACGGTGAGGGCTAGGATGGGGTACTGGGTGGCGGTGTTGGAGAAGGCACTACGAAGAAGCTTGAGTCCGCAGACTGTCAGAATAAAGGCACCAGCACTGGGATGGGGAGAAAAGACATTGAAACGACAATTAGTTTTTTATTCAAAACCTTGTAAATTAACCTGTGTTTCCTTGACTTTTTTGTTAAATTTTGTTCTTGGGTCATTTTTAAGGATCTTCTGGAAGCTTTTTGGTTTTTATGGCAGAAACTTCAGATATTTTGCTGTTGTAAATTTTCTGTTTTAGGTGATTTGTAGTTTCAATATACAACAGTAAAGACCAGTTCATATACTTGACGCAAAAGCCAATGCAAATGCAAATTTGTTACCTCGGGTTAAGTATTCGCTCTACGAATTCACCGAAATTAAACACATTTCAACTAGGACAAATTTCGCAGCCAATGTTTCACGATGGTAAATTAGCTTCCTGATCACATTAGCGTGAAGTATGAACTGGCTTTTAGTCAACGATTACATTTTTCTCAAACAATGAACATTTTTTGGGTTTCACAATTTTCACAGAAAACCTAAAACTGAAGAATGTTCCCCAATTGACAATTTCTTCCCAAAATCCAAGAAAGAATGCCCTCAGCTGTCAAGAAAAGCATGGAGCATGCAAATTGTTTTAACCCTAACCCTGCCAGACGCAGCACAGTGCATCAGGAAAAAGAAATCTCTGGTGCACTGATGCATTCTGCTGTCAACACTAGTGCATAAACGACCACAGTCTATTGAGAGCTAGTCCCCATTGAAGTTTGACCTTGAGATTTTTGACCTGATGGATCTTGCTGCACTGGGCAGGGTTGTCACTTTGACAAATGATGATTGCTGCGTCTGGTAGCGTTTCTAGCCAAAATACCCTGGAGGGTTAGGGAATAAAGAAGTACTCACATAGGATTAAAGAAATCTGTGATACTCCTTCCAGTTGTAGTCAGGCCACAGAGGATCACCAAGGGATAGATGATGTTACGCTCCAGAGAGCACAAGGCTACAAAGAATCTCTCAAACCACATGACTTTGGCTGCATCTGTCATACACAGATTGAACACAAAAATACATAATGAAATTTTTGTTTTCACATGAAGCTCATTTTGCAAAACTTAGTTCAATTCCATACGTGACGGGTTCTAGCAAAATGAGAAGGAACTAGGCAGAGGTTGAAATGAGGGTTCTCAAATATTATTGAAAAATAAAATAACATTCTCCTTTTATACAATGCTGTTTGTTGCACTTTAACCAGTTCGCGCCGGATGACGTATATAAACGCAAACATTTCCCAAAATTCAAAACGGATGACGCATAAACACGCCAAGTTCAAGTTCAGAAATTTATGTCAGCAGCGCGCAAGGCCGGAAATGCGTGGGTGTGCTTCCCGGCACTATCAGCCTGTACACGCTTCGGATCGAGTTTCGTTAAAAATAATCCCGCCCGTCGGCTCGGCGTTGTTAAAATAATCCCGGCGCTAACTGGTTAATAGGACATTCCATTAAAGTTATGGCTGTTTAAAGTTCGCATTTATCAACATTTTGCTAAAGTAAAAAAAAAATAAAAAAATTGTTTTACACTTTTGTCAAACACTTTTATTCCACTACTTCCATACTATTTCTTAACTAATCATAGTTAGTAGGCATACCAAGGATTACAAATATCAATAAATCTTTTTTAAATGTATTCTATTATTTTGCATTTTATTCCACTGTGCCCCTGTGCCGTTTCATTTTGCCAGAACGCATCACATATGTCAACTCATGCAGTGTTTTAGTGCCATAGCTGTGCACTGACTCAGACATTCTTTAAACTTTCTATTTCCCCTGAACAGGTGCTAGTCCATCTCAGGTTACTCCCCAGCTAATGCCGGTACCCATTTATACTGCTGGGTTGAAAGAGGCAAGTTGGGGTGAAGTGGCTTGCTTAAGGACACAACATATGGCCAGCAGCTGTATTCGAACCTCTGACCCTCTGATCACGAGTCACGAACCCAAACCACGAGGCCAAACTCCACAAAACAGTGTTGATTGGCATAGTACTAACCGTAAAACATGTAAAACAAATCGTATTTTCTATTTCAAGAAACTGTTCAAAATTACTAAAATTATATCATTAGAATAGTCAAAAAAGTCATTTTGGGATGATACAAAAACACAGTTGACTCTAATTTGATGAAAAGTAAAGAGGGGCGCTACATTAGGGTCATTCTATAAATATGGGATACAAAGCAGGAATGAGATTGTCAATAACAAAAAGTCTGAAAATTGATATATCTGAAAGATGCTTATCCTTCTAAACAAATACCGTCTTTCTCTGAGATTTAAAACGTGTGATTTCAGACAAAAGTCTGACTAATCTCATACCTGTGAGACATTTGTGGATGTCCCTGTTACATCTGACCTGTGTAATTTCCCATCAAGTATCATTAACGCTGACTTCATACTATTAGTTTGGCAGGTACTTGGCTTTTTATATGTCTTGGAGATAGAAGACATTCAAGAATGTGTCCTGATTTGCAAAATATTATACATGTCAGATGTAACAGGGACACCCAAAATAAAAGGACCCATATTTAGAGAATCAACTTTTACATAAACGCCATTATTTTAGGAAATTACTGCCAATTCCTAAGAAATTATGTCGAAAAAGTTGCACGTTTGGAAGTTGTGTCTGAACATTTCGTTTCCAGAAAAAGGTTATATATATATATATTTTTTATGCCATATCACTCTTGGAGATAGAAGACATTAAAAGAATGCGACTTGAATTTCAACATCTTATATGCATGTCATTGAGATGTAACAGGGACATCAAAAATGGGCCCCATGTTTCAGTGTCAATCCATTTCATATCTAAGTCTTTCAACCAAATAATCCAGTGAATGCTTCTAATTTGTGCCCCTTACCCCTGACTTCAAACTGGAAGTACTCGTTGTTCTTAAACAGTGGGTGGGCGACGCAGAGCCAGGGCATCTCCTTGCGCAGCTGGGGCATGAGGTAATGCAACAGAAAGCCTAGCACCCCAGCGATGCCGTACAGCACGTAGCTCAGGTTGGGCTGGAGAACCGTAAAGACGGTGCTAGCGTGGACACCGAAGAGAACCGCGGCGTACAGGAGGCATATGATGAGGTCTGATTGCAGCCTGTCACACTGGTTATGGGATTAAACCAAAATGGGTCGCGTTGTTAATTATAGATGTCGGAACAGCCGACACATGCATTGAATGAAATGATTTTACCAGGGTTGAGATTTTACCGCTTTTTACAATAATGTTGTGCAAACCCAACCTCGAACCGACCCTAACCTGAAACCAACCCGTACCTGAAACCAAAACCAACTTTGTGTCAAGTAATCATTTCATTCGGGTTGGTTTTTTGCGCTTGTGATATTTGGGTCGGGTCGGGTCGTGTCGGGTTGGTCGGGTCGGGTCGGGTCAGTTTAACCCTCAACTTCCCAGCACAATTGGTTTGTGGTCTATCATGCACAGTCTGTAACATGTTCACTGGTAACTCACATTAGTCGTCATTTACTGACAGACAATGGTTTAAAAAAACATTACGCGACGCGTGTTAAAGGTAGGATACACTATTGGTAATTGCTTGAATTATCAGGAATGGGTGGATTTTTTTGTTGTTTTTTTGGTTTTTTTTGGGGGGGGTTGTATTTGATAGTAAATATCGCTAACTGACCTGTCCGAAGTTTTGCAATCATGAATGCCAAGAAAAAAGCAAGACAAAACAGCGTTTGTTTTCAACCAGCGTCTGGCAGTTGTTCTTGTTGTTCTTGTCTTTTTGCTATCGCCGTCCGGCGATCGTGAATTTTAATTTTTTTATTTAGTTTTTCGGAATAATTACAGGATATCTAGGGTAATAATTTTGCTGGATGCCTAGAATCATTATTTACTTTTATTTCAAATAAATAAGATATTTCTCAATAATTCGGTGGTAATTTTTGTTCGATATCTGCAAATGGTGTATCCTACCTGTAATCCCACACAAAATGCAGACACAGTGTTTGAGAAATATATGACAATTTGTCTCAGCCAATTTCCGAGTTCGGTTTTGGTCAGTTCAGGTAGGGTTGGTTTGGAGAGTTCAGACTACATTTCAGTTGGGATTCGGTTTATGTCTATAATGTTTCGCAGTCATTTGCACAGTTCAATTGGGATAGGCATGTTCACAGGGCATAGCTAACAAGTACAAAGGGGTTCATGTGATCGGAAAAACACCCCGGGAGATAACAATTTTGGAACTACTTTTCTTCCATCACTATCGCTCGTTATAAAATAAACAATTCCCCCCCCCCCAAAAAAAAAGCGCAACATACCACAGATTTCTGGAGTTTTCCAGGCAGGGGATCTCTGATTTCATCCTGGGTACCATCCGGCTTGGCTTGTGAATCAGTGATCACAAATCTCTTGATAATTGACCTTTTTTAAATGATGTAAATTAGAGACAATTGTTAAAATAAAACCCTTAAAACCCTAATAAAAAATCCCCCCCAAAACCCACAAAAATTAAAATATACATATTACCCTGAGCGTATTGTAACAACTGGATAGGTTTTGCTTGATCATCGAGGTACAAATGTGACCCACTCTGCAAAAATGAGTCTGATGTGTTACAAATATTTGTTTAAGTTTTACAGTTGGTCAGAAAAAGCAGGAAATAAGCTTTTATTCGATATATGGCACAACTCTGTAGTGTAATGCATTGGTCTTTTAATTTTTTTGAAATGTGCTTTTTCTCTATTATATTAAAAATGTGTATCTCTGCAAAATGCACCCTTATGTATTGTTACATCAATGAAAATGTGTCTCTTTCGAATTGCAAATATAAAAAAGTAAAAGTTTTGAGGCTGTTTCTTACCACAAGACACTTGGGTCTGAGGCACTACGGCTGAGGTGGTAGCTGATTGCTACAAGGAGGCCACAGAACACAGAGAACAACAGGTGCTCTGAGGTTGCATTATCCTGCATAATGAGATGCAAATATATGCAAAATAAAGAGTATGGCTGAAATCCTTCAAATGTTTTTATTGATTAGTGGTATTTGATTAAAAGTGGCCAGTAGTTTTTAATTCGAACAAAACGTATTTGGGGAAAGGGACTTTCTTTTTTAGGTTAAGTGTATACAATTCTGAACTGAAATCTTTTCTGCCAATTTGGGGTCAATTTAGCATTGAGGAACCCTCTTTTTACTCCGTCTCTTACCTTCAGAGCACCGAATGCAAAACCAATGAGTAATAAAACAGCGACAGCGCTTCGGCAAAGAGAATAGACTGCTGCAGCGAGACCGGTGGTTGCTATGAAAAGTGAAAAACCAAAATATGCAGTTTAAGAAAAAAAGCTGGAAGATTCCGTGGAGAAAATTTGTTCGGAATACAGCAACTGTTAACTGATACAAGTTTTCTATTGAGGATAAAATGATATGAAACTTTGTAACCATTATTTATACCGTTTAAAAGGAATATTTCCTGGATAAATTTGTCTGTCTTTTTTTTCTTCTCCACTCTGTGGAGTGTTGTGGCCGAGCAGTTAAGAACCCGGTTTTCTGTTCTGTAGAGCGTGGGTTCGAATCTCGGTCTCGACACCTGTGTCCTTAAGCAAGGCACTGAAACCACTATTGCTTCGTCTTTCGGATGGGACGTAAAGCCGTAGGTCCCGTGTATTGTATAATAATCATTATAATGCACGTAAAAGAACCCAGTAACACTTATCGCTAAGAGAAGGGGTTTGCCCCGGTGTTTCTGGCTGTGCTCCTGCACATCCCAGTATAGTTGTCTACAACTGCAAAAGGGATTAATCTACCAAGAACCAAGAACCAACTGAATGAGTTTAACTTTAAATGCTTATTAATATGCAAACAATTGGATGACTTGTTTTTCTCGGAAATTTTAAAAATTCAGTTTCAAAGTACCGTAGCAATGGTAGTTATTAAACCATAAAACAGAATGAATGACGACAAAAATACTAGATAATTCATGGTTTATTCTTCAAAAAGTCTCTGGATTTATGTAATAATAATATTATGTAACCAGAATCACAAAAAATAAGGATCCTTACCATTGCCACCAAAAATATGTACATCGATGACCTCTAGGAGGTACGTAGCAAAGGTATTGCACTGAGGTAGAAGCCCCAATAGGAAGATCAATGGAAAACATAACACAAACACTGCAAGAAAAGGGACAATAATAAAACAAAGAGAATCTTTGTAATCAGATGGCCTTAAGTACCCTCTGCGTGCAACGCTTTGGAAAGGGGTAATATACCTTTAGCAGCTATCCAAAAAGTAACCAATTAAAATACTGTTGAAAAGCTAACTAAAAAGATAGTAATGATTAAAATTATGATAAAAATATTCCGTCTGGCATGCTGTCATTTAACAAAAGATGTCATTTTCAAATATGCATGTCGGAGATGCACTTTTGGACATTTTTACAAATAGTGCACGCAGGTGTTCGAACAATGCGCGGCGCACGCGTTGGCGCTACTATTTGTCTGTTCAGTGCGTGACATGTGAGTAGCTGCAATCCGCTGGCTGTTCACAATTCAAATTGTATTAAACTCGGCAAATTTTAAACTGAAACCGAAATCTTAGAATATTGTTTTCTAGGAATATAGAGTATTCACAGAGCTAAAACCTTCATCAAGTTAGTTGTGATTGAAGCACCATTCTTTAAATTTTTAGCACTTTTGCTGTATCAAACGGTAAAAAAGCACAAAGAGTACATGTATATTGTCCTTTCAAAGTTTAGTATACCATTTGTCAGTTGTGTTTTAAGCAGCCAAAGTTTTCGAAATCTAAAGAATGGTGCTGTGAATGTTGTATATTCCGATAAAATAATATTGTAAGATATTGATTTTGAACCAACTACAAATGTGACCCAGCACGAGTAAATGAGACACTTTGCGGCAAAATAAAAATTGAGTTTTTGATTTCATCATTTAACCCTAACTCCTTACACAACAAAGGAAGTTGGAGGATTTTGAAGGAATTGTATTGTTCAATAACAATGGTGAGGGAGTTAGGGTTAAAGCTTGTTTAGCTTTAAATGATGAAATCAAAATCTCAAATTTTATTTTTGCCTCAAAGTGTCTCATTTACTCATGCTGGGTCACAAATGGTTCAAATTTTTCTCCGAGATGCATTCTAGACTTCTTTAAATATTTTCTTCAAAATAACAGCATGCCAGAAGAAATAACTTTACAGAGAATTTAGAGTCATTATTCCTTACACCAAGTTATCTTTTGAACAATAATTTGGTTGGTTACTTTGGGTAGTTGTAAAAGATACCCTTTTCTTTTAAACATGTTTCTTTTCCACAAAACTCACAAAGACAAAAATACTGGTCACAGTGCGTGGCCACTGGTTTAAGCACACATTCAGCAATGAGTTAAAGGCATCTAGGATAATTGCATTTTTACGTATTTTTAAATTAAAAAAAGTTTTTTAGAAATTTCTATTAGCAGTTGGCTTAAAATCGAAATCTTAGAATATTATTTTCTCAGAATATACAGCATTCACAGAGCTAAAACTTCGCGTGGCTAGTTGTCGAGCACCGTTCTTTTAGATTTTGAGAACTGTTACTGGTTCAAACGATAAAAATGCACAACTAAAAAACAATCTACAGTAGCTTAGGGCAAGCTTAAGTGTTTTGTGAGCAGTGATTCTGTGCGACACAGTGACATGTATTACTGACCTGCAGACTTTTAACCAGTTCGCGCTGGGATTAATTTGACATTCACTGAGCCCAGGCGCCAGAGTGTTTTTGATGAACCTTAATCCGAGACAGGCATCTATGGCATCTGTGGATAGCACACCCTGATATTTCCAGCCACGCTCGCTGCGAGCCGGTTGCTGACAAATACTTCTGGCCTTGACAAACTTGTATACGTCTCCCGACGTGAACTGGTTAAAGGGGTTTTAATTATGCCAGTAAATTAGTCAGTATTCAAAATACTGACTTTCCAACAGAAGGGTTACACGTACCGGTAGATGGGTTTTAAAAATACCTACCAATAAGCATATCCCTGCCTAGCCATAGCAAGGCCTGCCCACCTATAGACAGCCCATAGAGACTAGGAGCAGTCTGGTACAACATGGGTTGGGTGGCACAGTAGTCCAGCAACAGTATAAGACCACAACAGATGCAGAAGTACATGGGTCGGCTGTAGGCTATAATCTGGTTGTGACCCTGCAAAGGAGATACACAAATGGATGTGTTGTTGAATGAACATTTCAGAGTCTGATAATTTGTGTCGTCAAGGAACCATTAGGTCAAAAGTATCAAGTTAGTTTCTCGTCCTCGTGTGTTCCCCTTTTTTTCCGCTGCATCAAGTTGTTTTTTCAATTTTTTTAATTAAAAACCAAAAATATGACGAAAACACAACCATTTTCACATCAGCACTTTTCTCCCAATAGTAATTTTTCTCCTTTGTAGTCCAGAGGGGACTGTCCATACAGGGTGGTCAACATTTTTTTTTTTAACTGAACTACCTTTTTTCAATATCCTCCAAATATAAAACTAGTTTGGATGAACCTTTCTAGATGAAAAATGATACCAGTTTTCATTTCAGGCCGTCAACAAAAACACAACGGCAAAGAATAAGCTTATTGACTAATATCCAATTAACACACCCACCCCCCCCCCCCCCCCCCCACCCCCCCTCCTCTAAATTTGTATATATTTTGGGTCGGTTGGCAATGTATGCATGCTCACGCCATCTTTATTGGTGTACACATCTGGCTGGCATTCTTATTTTGGATAAGAAAATTCAGAACCAATCGATTGACAATAACTTGAGTCGACTGAATGATTCTGCATCTATTGTACACGTGGCACATGCTGCACGGTACCTCACGATTATGCAAATTTTACATGTCAATAAGCTACCATTCTAGATGCGGGGCTGTTTCCTCAAAACACTTTTTTTTCCTGAAAATTTACTTAAAACAAAAATTGTGATATACTGGAAATCACTCAATTAAATATAATTTTTCATTTAAACTAATACAAATTACATTACATGAACCCTTTAAATGCAGACATTTTAAGGGTACTGCAGAGGATCAAATCAATAGCCCCTCACTTTGTTAAGTTATACATTTTCAAAGTAAACAAAGAAATTGGCAAGGCGGGACTTGAACCTGCGACCTCTGGAATACTGGACTGGTGCTCTACCAACTGAGCTATCTTGCCCTATGTTGGCTGTCGCCCAAATTGTCAGTATCTTTGTTCGAGGGAGCAAGAATGCTGTGTGGCCAGGGATCACGCCTATTTAACGATACAACTTGGGAAGCGACATTGTCAGTTTAAATTCTATGAGCAGAATTGTATTCCGTCTCAATTACAAAAGGCTTTGAAGTATATCCAAAAAGCAAAGACTTACATGCATAGGAGAAGCTGCATCGGGTTGTACACTCTGTAAGTAAACAAAACAAGAATTATAAAAAATTCTGTGATCTAATAACATCTATATTAAATAAGTTAAGAGGGCCTAATATTTTGATCTTAACAAGATCTTCTTCCAATACATCGAAGAAGATCTTGTTAAGATCGAAATATTAGGCCCTCTTAACTTATTTGATTTGTATATTTCAGGTCATTCCAGCCAGTAAGCAGTTTGCAGCAGTTTTATTCAACATCTATATTAGGTTGGCAGTCAGGAGGCAAACTGAACACAAAATATGAAGTATAACTGTTGAACATGATTGATGGAAACTTGTTTCATCAAAAGGTATTTATGAATGGGAATAAATATTTTGGTTGGCTGGTTTTAAACGTATGTTTAAAACTGGCTCATGGGCCTGGTTCAGAGATACTAGCCCTTGGGAGAAAAAACAATTGTTAAAATCGACCGACCGAAAAATGTGTCCAAAAAATGCGTGCATGATGTCTATGTATGTACATGTACAGTAAACCCATTGCCCAATTCCAGCACACCAATATTTTAGGTCCAAACACAATGGTGAAAAAGTCTGAAATAAGGTTAGAGTATCTAACTCATTCTAAACTCAAATTGACTTCTGTTCTTACTTGAAAAAACCCCAAAAGCATAAACACGATAACGTTAATAACTTTACTGACGTTAGTTCAACTTCAGTGCACCATTTCGAGCTTCAATCAAGTACCGTATCAGCGTCTTTTTCTTCCCACAACTGCTAGTGAAATTTATCGTTTATGCCCTTTTGTCAAGATCATCATTGTAATTTTGAAGGCGATGTATTTTGTATAACTAAATCTGAAACCTACGAAAATTCGGGCAAAAATCACACAACACATAATCACTGTGCATTTTACTGCCGTCGACCGCAACGTGCAAATTCCTTGAAGCTCCGTCGTTTACGTGTCACATGCAAGCTTAAACTTATTTCGATCCGTAAACTACTCTATTCTTGGCCTACACACATGTTTGTGCATTAACAATACAATCTGTGCGCCGACGACTAGTAAAACAGATTAAAATTGCGTTCGCCTTAAACAAAATAATAATTATAATTTGTGGGGAAAAAATGGTCAGAAAAGTAGGAATTTTCAGAATAAACTTTAAAAAGTCGGGATTCCGATTAAAATTAGGAAAGTTTAATTTCTGCTGGTCATTAACTCGTCCAGGCTTATAAGCCGGTTTTAAACAAAAGTTAAACACTTTAAACCGGCCAAGCATATATTTATTCCCTTAATAATATATAACAGGCGAAAAATGACAGTCGATTCTTATTAAACCTTTTTTTATCCTCCAAGAGAACTGGTAATTCTTTGGTCACAAGCTCCTAGACTCCAGAATACACAGTACTATTAAAACAAATGAAGATGACGAGGGGCATGGCCCAATGTTGCAACTCTTTACCTTAAGGAGCGAGTACTGACAACTGGCAAGGATGAAGCAAAACAAGAAGACCCAGAAATCATAGAGGTATCCCTGACTGAGCACAGCAAAACCCAGGACGGCGACTAAGACAGACAACAGCACAGCTATCAGGCTCTCTACGAAGGTCCGATTTCTAAAAGATAACAGAAAATAGTCGTTAGACATCAACCTAATATCCCTATGATTTTTCCATTTGTTCGACTTGTGATGAAGGATGAATAAGATTAAAACTGCTGCAAACTGCTTACTGGCTGGAATGACCTGAAATATACAAATCAAATAAGTTAAGAGGGCCTAATATTTCGATCTTAACAAGATCTTCTTCAGAGACATAATTACTGTGTACAAAAACAAACATATATATATAGGGCAACATACAGCGTTTTGTTTTTAGCATTTAGAGGCAATGATTTCTACAAAAACAAGTGATTCGAGGATCGTGGGTGTCGCCTTTTCCTGCTCATTTTTAAACGCCTTTGAGCTAAACACCCAAGGACCACTCCATCCAAAAACATTAAAATCCATCAAATTATGTAGACAAATAAACATTTGAAGCATATTTGTGAGGGGTTCTGGCAAAATGAGACAGAACTGGGCAGAGAAATGGGTTCTCAGTGATTAAAAAAAGGATAACATTTTCCTTACAGTGCTGTTTCTTGCACTGCCATCTGACATTCTGTTAACAAGTTATGGCTGTTTAAAGTTCGCACTTATCAACATGTCACAAAAGTAAAATGTTAAGAAAAATGCTTCTGAAGTTTTGAGTTTTGTGCATGTCATATGGAAAAATTGTCAATTGTTTTTCCTTAAAAACACTTTTATTCAACTACTTTTATACTATTTCTTCAAAAATATAGTTAGTAGGCATACCAAAGATTACAAATCTCAATAAATCTGATAATACACAAAAAAAATCCCATTATTCATCATTTTGCAGTTTTCTCCACTATGACTTGCGCCAAGTTCAGTCGCATTTGGCCAGAACGCCTCACATTTTAACAATGACCCCTACATGACCTTTGACCTCAGTAATTCAATAAGGAATTCCCACCCCAAAGGGTCACTGCTCTGTGGCACTTGCTGAGAAACCCACCTGTCAAACAGAGCCAGGAAGGCCAGCCGGTCAAAGGTAACCCGCAACCACCGTCCTGGCAAGACCCAGAAGCGATAGTTGTGCTTGATGCGGGCCCGCTCTCGCTTCTTACGGCTGCTGCGCTGCTCCAGACTAGCTAGGCTGGGAGCCTCGTCCCGCGTGCTCTGGTCGCTGTTCTGCCTCCGGACGTCCTCGATCAGACTCTGCAAGCCCAGCTCGCTCAGAAAGTTGCGGGGCAGCTCCCAGGACTGGCTGCCCCCACCGCCGCCGGTCGCAGAGGAGGAGTGCTGGTTGGTGAGATTGAAGAGGATAGAGCTGGGGATGTGACTATCTAAGGAGGAGGGCAAGCCGCCGCTGTCAAGGGTAGCTCCTGAGGACTTGGGCATGGTGATGACGGTGGAGTCCGAGTGACAACTGGAACTATCCGGCCTTTTGGTAAAATAAAAAACGACAGTAACAGTTGACTTTTCTACTCTGTTGCTCACTAAAGTTGGACCTTTTGTGCACATTTATAATTTGAAGCAGCAAAAGTGCTCAAAATCGAAAAAAATTGCTACTAATTCAGCATTTGGGGCACGTTCTCATTCGACTGTTGCAGCTGAATTTCTTTCTTTGAAATGACAGCTTGGCAGATGGAAGTTATTCACAGGGGGGTTTAGTGTCAATAATATCTTTACATCAAGTAAAGCTTTTCAAAAGTATTTTGGTCGGTTACTTTTTGTATAGCTGCAAAAGGTATATTTTAGCTTTTAACCATTTCGAACACTGAACATTTCCTGTGCTGAAATAAAATCTTCCAGGATTTGGTTTGGCATTACTCTGGAAGTGGTGTAAACATGGATTGTTTTTGGCAAATACAACGCACCATTCGATGGAGGGCTTCTCAGGATCCGATGGCGACGTGTCAGCGGCAGGGTCTGTCTCCAGCCTCTGAGCTACCCCGGGACTGTTCTCATCAAACGTGTACGTCATCCAGTTACCTGAAACGATGGTTCAAACTCATTTTAATCAGGTACCCCTCTCCCCTCAATGGTAACATAGGGAAGGTTGGGGGGGGGGGGGGAACCACTGGGAGAGACATTTAAACATGTTTCTATTGATGCCTGATGCTCACGCGAAGATGCTATGGCGTTTTCTACATTCAGAATCAAGTTAGTCTTGCATATTGTGTTACACAGGTATGAACCAACACTACACCCCACCCCCCTCCCCCCCAACGCATCCCCCACCCATTACACCACACGAACACCCTCCCTCGGTCATTCACGGAGCTTATCAAGTGGCCTTTTTCAACATGCTCAACATTACATTTTTGGCTGCCATGTTTTTGTAAGATAACGGGTAAACAGAAGATGTAATAGAAACGGGGAAGATGAAGACAACCTCTACATGGCCTCCTCTACGAGTAGCAAACAGACTTGCAAGGTTGCATGATCTCTAAGCGAAACAAATGTCTTCACACCGTCTACAGACCGCAGCGCTAGCGCTACTTCAGCTCAATGTTGAAAGGCGTTACCATCGCCAAGACCAACATCATCGAACAGATTGTCATTAGAAACAATGCGACTGTGATCGCACTGCAGGAGACTCACATGGAAAACAAGAACTTCCTGAAGGTGCCCGGGTACACCTTGGCTGGTCACATTGCCAACAAGCACCACAATTGACCTGAACAATGACACGTTGGACTGGCTTGCCGCAAAGGAGCTGAAGGTCCAAGGACATACGCGGCCAAGATGCAGTCTTGTTTTGCATAATTAATCACCGAATCTGCTCGCATATTATAGATGCTTGTGCATCGAGCAGATATTCCACAGACTACCCTGCCACTTGTCTAGGTTAAACTGACAAGGAGAAGCCTTCATTTCTTACCGTGCTCATCCTGGAAGCAGTGTACTGACCCAGGGGACGAGTCATCATGGGCTGAGGCCATGTACCTTCCCTCACGCCTCACCAGGGCCGTCAGGTACGGCGAGGCAGGAGGGTGAGTGGTTTGCCTGGGCTCTGTCATAGCAAGTTGTGGGAATCACAAATTTATGTGGTATTTAAGATTTTTGACTAGGGCCCACATTTCTTAAAGCTGCTTGGCAGGTTCATTTGCTTAAGTGGGACATCGGTGTAACACAAGTACAAGAGGTGTCACAGTGTAACAAAATCACCAGAAGTCTTTGAACTTTGTGCGACACTACCCCATGCAAACTACCCCATGTTCTGTGAGGTACTTGTGTCCCAGTTGGCATATGAAGCGAGATATAAGGCTAAGGGTCCCCAACCCCCTCTCTCTTTTTGTGTTGGTAATTTGTTTTCTTCAGATATCTAGGGGGATGCATTAGGTAATAATATTTTGTTTGGTGTATAGGGTATACGGACAAAGGGGTCCACTCTGCTTTGAATCAAGCTGGGTATACCAGTTGGCATCTCTGAGCACCAGACCCACTTCCTGAATGGTCAGTTTACCTCGTCTGTGCCGGTTAGTGCCTGTAGACGAGCCATCGTCCCTATCGCTGTGGTGGCGCTGTCTTGACTCGCTGGTCGAGCTCAGGTACCTTGCCCTCCGCCTGGCTCGTCGTATGGTAGGATTTACTGTTTAGTGGTGCAACAAGTTAGGGTATTAACAGACTACTTCTAATTACTGTGGTTTGGGTTTTTTTCAAACTTCGGGCAATTTACACCTATTACACTGCTTTAAAGGCACTGCTGCCGTATGCATTTTGTCGAGGCAAAGATGCTATGGATCTGTTTGCATTCGGAATATAGATTTAGTTGTGAGACCTTTGAGCACTTGGGCACAAACCAGTTTGCACACGCAATGTTTCGCTCCCAGTACTGGAGCCTCTCGCGAGAGGTCACCAACTGCTGTTCATGCACGCAGTCTATTGCCGAAAAACATTTGTTTGTGTGCAAAAAGTCGCGAGAAAGTTAAAGGACTCTTAACCAGTTCGCGACGGGATTATTTTAACATCATCGAGCCGACGCACATTTTTAACGAAACTTGATCCGAAGTGGGTTTAGGCCGATAGTACCGGGAAGCACACCAGTCCTTCTGATTTGAAAATCACAGGCGTGTGGAAAAAGGCACACCTGGATTTTCTAGGGGTGTGATTTTGCAAAGCTATGGTTCAAGCTGGGGCTTAAATCAAGGTATAAAGCACGCGTATCCACCAATACATGTACGCTTCAGTCCCCCATGATGACATCCACCAAACAATACAGGTACTACTACTGCCTACATCTTTTTGAAATACGCAACTTGCGAAGTCTTTTGCAACAAAAGTTAGCTAACGCAATAGCGTTACTACTCAATACCACTCACTATAGTCACCGCAAATTAAACGGCACCAGACTAGCGCTGTCGCGCGTGCCAGCACGCCGAGAGTACTTGTGAACTTAATCACGATTGGCCGAAACCACGTCAAGGCGTTGCTACTGACCAATCAGTTTGCCTCACACAAAATAAAACCGTGCGAGTGTGTGGCCTTTTCCGAACTCCAGCTTTGCCTGCGCCTCCGTTCGTTTTGACTTCTTCGTGCAGTTTGGCAATGGTGATGGAACCGCTTGGAGCTGGAGATTGAGCCCTAAGCTGGGGTTTAGAAAACCTCCTGTGCGTGTAATATTTCAGTGTAGTGTGGTACCAGGTACGCGCGCATGCTTCGCACGGAAGGCAGACTGTCGGCCAGAGAAATCCGTTTCGCGCTACCGGCACAAAGTTGATCAATACAAAAATAAATACGGTGGGCGTAATTGTTTCCTTTTTTCCATAAATCACTGACGTATATTTTATTTCACAAATTATGAAGTTGATTACGCTGAAAATGTACATTGAGGCGTGTGGTGCAGAGGGATTAAGGCGTGCAATTATTCGCACTCCTGGGGAAGCTTTTAGGACTGCACACCCACGCATTTCTGTCCTTGCTCGCTGCTGACAGACATTTCTGGCCTTGCTCGTGGCGTGTTTATGCGACATCCGTTTTGAATCTGGGGAAAACTTTGCGTTTATATGTCATCCGGTGCAAACTGGTTAAGCAACAACTTCATGGTCATATATTATAAGCGTTCGACCCATGTACCGTGGTATGCAAGTTCTAAACCTGACAGGGAACATGGTGCTTGTGCCCTTGGGCAAGACACTTTACTACAATTTCCAAACATACCAAACATTGTTGTTGAAAATATGTCAACATATTTTTAGAAATCACACGGTATATCAAACACTATTTAGGCCGTGTTTTATTCCCGGAACAATAAACAGCCGGCGCTTTATGTTAAAGAGTTACGGGTGGTTATTATTTCCCCAGTGAATAGAAGGGAAAAAATGAAAGAAAAAAAATGCGGCGCACTTATAGTAACAACAAGAGGGGGCTATTTAAAAGGAAGGACGCCATCTTTAAAATTTGCACCCGATGGACCGGCGGCTGAAAATCGCTATACCAAAACAAACGATATGCCAAACAAATCACTCAAAGAGGATAAAGCTTTTTATTTTTTTCAACACAACATTTCCAAATAAACCACTAGGGAAACTGACTAGGTGCAGTAAATACTATTTTTTTTATTAGCTCAGTTGAAAAAGCACCGGAACACCAATCCGGAGGTCGCTGGTTCAAGCCCCGCTCCAGTCAATTTATTTGTTCAATTTTTCAAAAATAGTATATAATGTTACACCTCATAATAGTCAGTTTCTGTTGTGGTTCATTTGAAATTTGTTATTACTATTAACCCTTGCTCTTGTTTAGACTCCAACGCACTTCAATATTCACACTCCAAAAAAATGCCTGTGTATAATCCTCCATTGCACACAACTGGAGTGCATTGACATGTACCACTGCCATGCAATAAACAACTCTCATAGAGCAAGGGTTAATTTAATTTCCAATGCACCTTACCTGCATCCTCCAGCTGGAATCGGAGTGACTCCTCCCTCAAGACACGTTTCATCATCCTACCAATCAGCCGGTTACTGCTGTTGGCTCCCGCGTTCTCTTGGTTTGTCTCAGGCTCTAGCTTGATGTCTTCATCACCTGTTAAAGAAACAAAAGGGGTTTTCCAAACATTTGCTTTCGTCTTTGGCTTTGGCTTCGTCTCCGACTTCCGAATGACTGAGAAGCAAATAAATTAGGCAAATAGGAATATTCAAACTTTTAAATTTAGATCAACCGATTGAATGTTTATGAAGCACAACAGGCACCAGAATGTGGCTGGAGTTCCCGCAGTTGGGAGTCTAAAATCGCCTTAAGCCAAAGGCGAGGACGAAGCCAGCAATTCGAAACGGCCCAAAGTCAGAAAGTGCCGCAGCCTCCTGCAGGGGTCAATTTCATGGAGCTGCTGAGCACAAACATTTGCTTAGCACAAACATTTGCTTAGCACAAACAATTCTTGCTCAGTAAAATCAGGTTTAACCTTAACCCTAATGGTTTCCTAGGACTTGCCTGCTAAATCCAACAGAGTCCAACTGTGACTCATGACTTTACTGCTCAATCCAACAGTCAAACTCACCATGTTGTTGGGTACCAAAATGACTTGCCTGCTACATTTGTAAATCCAACATGATCCAATTGAGTCTCATTTATTTTTATTTTGTTTGCTGTTGAATACAACAGAGTCCAACTTGGCATTATTCACCAGTAACTCAGCAGAATGTGATTCTGAATGCGTTTCAGAATATATCAAATGACTTGCCTGCTAAATCCAACAGGTTCCAACTGAAATGTCAACTGGTTGGAACCTGTTGAATTCAGCAGGGTTAGAGTTACCAGCCAAAACTCAATGTGGTTTTTGTGCCAAGCCTATACCTGCTAAATACCAGTCACAAACAATATACATCCCATTAACATTTGGTTTGTAACCCTGTTTTTGCCAAGGAAGAGTTTTCATGCTAAGCATTTGTTGGTGCTGAGCAGCTACATGAAATTGGCCCCTGGCGTGGAGCATTGAACTCATGGCCTGCGGGTAGTTCTGCAGGTTGTGGGTTCGAGTCCAGCCTAGGGTTGTGGTGCGTGTTCCCTTGGGCGAAGCACTTTGTCACGTATTGCTTCTCCCCGCCCAGGACAGGACTAAATGGGCCCTGGCAACTGCCGCGTTATGAGAATGGTTTCGATTGTTAGGTAGGACTGAGTTACGGCGGCACTTTCCTGTACCCATAACGTTTTCGGTCCCCATCATTAGGGTTAACTAGTGCAGTGCCTTTTCAAAATGTGCCTGTTCGGAACGGGCAAAATAGCTTGGCTTCAGGTACACCAGCACACGTTGCCTTGTACACCAGCACACGTTGCCTTATACAGTACACTGCCCGTTTACACAGTGCAGCAGTGCATGGCAGGCTATACCTGTGGCGGGCAAGAGTACAGTGCCCAGTCAAAATGTGCAGCAGACCGCCACGTTTGTGGGTCTAGGCCTTCAGTATCGCTGCTTTTGTTGCAGCCTGTTTGAGAACCGCTCATCCAATCAACTTCACATATGAAACTGCACATTCTTTGGTCCTGGGCAATACACCTGCTGATTTTCAACTGTATACCGTGCCCAGTTTTGGAGATAATCACATTACGGACAGACACACAGACAAACAGAAATTCCTGGAATTATAGTTTTTAATACATGTAGTTGATGTTTCAAAGGCAAATAGAAATGTAACGTGGCCAGAAAAAAAAAATTCACACTTTGGACCCAGTTGTCCATAATTTGCTGACGACTCACTTTGGCTAGTACTGTTACTCAGGCGAGCTTTCTTCTTTGGTATAGCGCCCTCTTTAGCCCGATTATGGCTACGTGAAGAGGGCTCCCTCGCTGATGTTTTACTCATGGAACTCGGCTCAACCCCTGTTGGAATCCCAAAGACAGCAAGTTAACTTATAAATCACAGACTAAACATACACATGTATTCCTTTTAGTACTACACGTACATTTAATTAAATTAAGTTTGTTTCTTTTTCTATGAATCAAGATTCTATGGTAAAAAAGCACAAAAAACACACAATTTTGACACTATTTTAAACCTTAACAATTCCTTGGAAAGACTAAATTAGGGTATCTTCAAAATTTACACCACGTACTGGTATCATACGTTAGTGGTAGGAGTTGACAATGTCAACAAATATTTGATTATTATTATTATTATTTGTGTAATGACCCAGTGGTCAATAAATCCTGCAAACTATTAGGCCTGCAACGGTTACACGGTTACACGGTTAACCGACCGTTCAAACGGTTACACGGTTACATTTTTCCGGTTCGGTTTTTTTTTTTTTTTTTTTTTTTTTTTGTAATTTTTTTTTTATTTAATTTTTTTTTTAATTTTTTTTTTTTTTAAATACAAAAAACCTATCAATTGTGAACTTTGTCCGGGTTTCGTTGGAGCTTTGGTTTGGAAAAAGGGATGGTTTCGTTGGAGCAGGTCACAAATGTGACCCAGCACGAGTAAATGACGCTTTGAGGCAAAATGAAAATTGAGATTTTGATTTCATCATTTAAAGCTTGTTTAGCTTTCAATGATGAAATCAAAATCTCAAATTTTATTTTTGCCTCAAAGTGTCTCATTTACTCGTGCTGGGTCACAAATAGTACAACTGATTAAATTGTGTATGGACATGATAGCTTTATCTAACATACATAGTCGGCCTACATTACACAAATTGATGCAGACAATTAGCAATCGCAGAACTGCACAAATTAGCAGCGCTAATTAGATATGCTTTACAGGCCCGTGCATTTTTTTAATTTAAATTTTTTTTTATTAATTTTTTTTTATAGTGTTTTTATTTTTTTATTTTTTTTATATTTATTTTACATTGGTTACGGTTACGGTTAACCGCAACCCTAAAACATACGGTTACACGGTTAATTTAATAACCGGAAACTGACAGCCTTACAAACTATACCTCACTTGTCACTTTTTGTCGGCATGATTGTGAGCTACTGTAGATGAGAACTTCCAGTGAAATCGAATAATCGTTATTCGTTTTTTAACAAAATTAGGATAATTTCCGATTATAGAGTTTAAGAAGATCTCTAAACCAAAACCTCAGAATATCACTCACATTTTTAATATTAACCCTCCTATAGTTTGACAGCACAAAATATGCACAAATATCCCGTATTCAGCCTTTTGCATGTGTTTCTACGGGGAACAAAATTCTGGCCAAACAATTCTGGCCACAGCTTCAATGTACAAACTCTACACACACAAAAAAGACAGTCTGGGCATTTTATTTGTGGCTGATCGACTTATCCAAATAGTGACTTCCGCATAGAAGGGTTAAAACGAGGTGCATTTTTGGGATGGTTATAGGGGTTAAGCTGAAACCCCTAATAAGAGGCACGCTTTTACTAATTATTACATGTATTGATTGTGAGAACCTCCTACCTTTATCTGAAGCACCCTCCCCTTCTGTGTTGAATAACCAATGGATTCCTGTGGAGCTAGACGTACTCCGTGAACTTGTTGCATTTCCCGATGATCCCAAGAATGCCAATTGTTCTGACACTACTGTACTATCATCATCGGAGCTTGAGCTAGTTGCACCCTGACCCAACTTCTTAGAAGAGATCAGGGTGTGACTGGATTCACAGTTATCGTCAATCTCCACACCTGAGCATAGAACGGTCTTAACAATCAGGTCCAAGGAATCCTCAGACACCGTGTCCGAAAGGTTCCGCAAGCGAGAGCTGCTATCACGCATTCCAGGAAGTGGAGCCGTTCGTAAATGAGTAGGGGATGCTTTTTTCAACAAAGAAGGCCCATGATTGTCGGGAGACGTGCGTCTGCCATGCCCCGCTGGGCTTGCAGTTCTCTTATCGTTTTTGTCTCCTAGTTCCGGAGACTGTTTCATCTCATTGTTATTCTCCTCGATTGGTAACGCCAACTCCTTCTGCCGGTCACTCTGGCGGCGGGACTTTTTACCAGACGTTTGTCGGTTACCAGAAGCAGCCCTCCGTCGGTTAGGTGGGGTCACCGATTGTCTCGCTGAGCTGTCTAAGAAGCTAAACCTCCCAGGTCTGCCCGATGCCGGGAGCTGTTCAGCAGAGTGTCGGTTTCTGGTTCTCTCCCCGCTACCACTGCTCTTAGTCCTCCTGCGAGCTTCATCTTTCACTTCTGTTTCTTGTTCGGGAGTTCTCTCTTTAGTCAGCATAGCAAGGAGGGAGTCGGAGTCTGCCCGTGGGGTGATACTAGACAAACCAAGGTGCGGACAACTCTCAAGGTCTCGCTTTGTCAACTTTCCCTGCGGAGTTATGGAGCTTTGTTCTTGCATAGATACAGTCGACAGCGACGCTGGGACTGAATCCAGGACTCCTCTCTCCGTTTTAAAGTCGGTGTCACTGCCGAGCTCTGTGCTCGAGGGGCCCTTTGGAGATGGCGTGACCCTAGTTGTGTTTGTTCCCATGGATGTACGGTTTCGCCTACAATTTGACAACCGAGCGGAATCCTGCGGGGTGATCTGTCTTCTCTTTCTGCTATGAGGTGAACCGTGTCTCGTAAGCGTTGCTAGCACTGTTTCATTTTCACCTTTATTTGCAGATAACAAAATTTCAAATAAACATAATTGTTAGATTTATGATTTTTTAAGTAGCATTCTCTTTTTTTCTCCCAATGGCCAAGCAGAATAAATGACATACCGGTAAATATCACAATAATATGACAATCTGATGATATGTCAATGGTATTAACCCTAACGTCTTAGGCATTACTTTGAGCTAAAGAACCGAGTACTACAGAATACTCCTTAGTATTTTGTGTGTAATGACAGCAGTATAGATCTTACAGGTACTACAACAAAATACTACTTGTACACATGCTTGTATGTAATAGTGGTAATACAGATTAAGCAATTACTAGCTACTACCGGTACATGTACCATTTTAATACTAATAGGGTGTAGTATGGTGTAGGGTGGGTAGTCGATATTAGCTTCCCGAGGTATTGAAAGTTGACTAGTTCTCGAGGCGAACCATGTTATATTTGTTTTATTATACCTCTTACATATTCAGCTGCATTGTTAGGAGCTCTCGGAAAACGCTGATTAATTTTCGTGTGCTGCAATCTTTTCATGTGCTGCCAGGGTCAAAGTTCACTCATAAATATAAGATAAGGTCACAGGTGTTATACAATACACACTGTGGAATGGCGTAAAGCTATGATCAGCGTAACCGGAAACCATTGAGAAATCAATACGTACTATTATTAATATTATTTCGCTGGAATAATAGACTCAAACTAAAGATGTACTCGAAACTTACGGCTTTGGATACAACTTTTTACTGGTAAATACAACATTTGACATGCTGTTAAAAATTGTGAAAGGAAATGGGCAATTTTAAGACAAAAATCCGCCAGTTGTTGTGGTTGGGGAATCATGAGTGCAGCGCGGGTTTTCCTGGGACCATTTTTAAGAGGGTCTGATCACCATTAATTTTTATTGGATGCACAGTCATGTTTCTATATATTTAGAAAATAACATACGTTTTAGAGGTGAAAATAAAATTCTGTTGGGAGAAACCCACGGATTCAGGTAAAGACTGAAACACCCAATCCACATGTGGACCAGGCTGGGAATCAGTGGAAAGTGTGGAAAGGTGAGCAACCATACTCCCTGGTATTAGGTTGACTAGGCCAAACCGAACCAAAACACTAAAAAGGTAAACCAAATCCAAACCAAAACTGATCTGACCTCTCCAACCCGACCCGACTCAACCTGACCCAACAAAAATTCAGGAAAAAAACCCTGATCTGAACCAACAAAAACGGAACCAAACTTGAAAAAACAACGAATGTCTGGCTCGGGCAAATCATCTTAAATTTCACACAAAAATTGTGTTCGTTTGGGGCCTGAACTGATACCAGTATCGCATGAATATCGATCGCAACGTTCGCCTGTTTAACTTATCATCTTGTGATATAATAATGTAAAGAATTAAAATGTATCTTTTTGTGCGCATGTTTACGATCTCTATGTTCTTTTTTAAATTTGATGTACATGTTCCTTACCACGTTCTTTTTTAAATTTGATGTACAACACATAGTGACCTGTGGTACAGGAATTTCCCGTTTCTTTTTTTTTTGTGTGGTTTTGTCCAGTTTATTTCATTTTTTTCACAACATACATTGTAGCTTAACCGACCCGACCAGAAAATCACAAATGCAAAATGTAAAACTGACCTGACTGAAATGATAGAAAAACCGACTCGACCCATAGTCGGTTTGGGTCGGGTCGGTTTTGGGGTGGGTCGGTTTGGGGGCGGTTTTACAAAACATTATTCTCCGGCTTGAGATAGATTAAATTACAACCCTGATCCATAGTAACTCCTCCATTAGTACCAACTAGAAGACCAAACCATCTAGTTTTGGGTCGGGTTGGTTTTGGGTCGGGTTGGTTTTGGGTTGGGTTGGTTTTGGGTTGGGTTGGTTTTGGGTCGGGTCGGTTTTGGGTCGGGTCAATTTTGGGTCGGGTCGGATTTGGGTCGGGTCGGATTTGGGTCGGGTCAGATTTGGGTCGGGTCGGATTTGGGTCATGTCGGATTTGGGTCGGTTTTACAAAACATTATTTCCCGCCTTGAGATAGACTAAATTACAACCAAATTAGTACATGTAACTCCTTAATTAGTACCAACTAGAAGACCAAACCATCTAAACCTACCAAGTTGATTTAAGGCGCCTTCCGTGATGTCCAGCTTGAGGTCATTCTCCATGTTGTCCAACGCATCCAGGGCCTGCGTTAGGGAATCGTCCAGGTGACTGGTGGTAGGCGGGTGGTCCCTCTGGGGATGGATCTCCACACGGATACTCCCTGGCAGATCCTTGTCACTCCATGCACCCTGTTTTCACATACGACAATGGCATAATGGTGAGAGTGGCGGTGACAATGATTGTGATTGTGGAATAAGTAACAATGACAATGACTGTGACAATGACGACAAGAACAGTGTGACATCGACAATGATGACAGTGTGACAACAATGGCAGTGTGACAATGACATCAACAGTGTGACAATGACATCAACAGTGTGACAATGACATCAACAGTGTGACAACGACATCAACAGTGTGACAACGACAGTGTGTGACAACGACAACAGTCACAGCAATGACAGTGTGACATTGACAAAGATAGTGTGACGACAACAGTGACGACCACAAAGACAGTGTGACAAAAACAATGACACATAAGATAAATGTTCACACCATCTAAAAATACAAAAACTATTTTGTTCTTCCAAGTGAAGTTTGCTTTTGCTAGCAGTTCTCCTTGAGGTCTCTAAATTGCTTGTGAAATTATTCCTACATAATTACTCCCTGTAAGATTCCCAAGAAATTAGAGTGACTTATAGAGCTACACTGTACAGTACATTAAATTACTAGAGTGCTAACTCCTTAAACTTACATGCAGAGACACTTTGAATCCATCCTGCACGTAGACATTTTGAACTCATGCGCGTGCAAGTAGAACAGACGTGTCATGCCAGTTACAAAAAAAAAGTCACGGCAAAATCATCTGCAGCGGATACGCGAATGCATTTGTGCTGTTTGCGCAGAGAAAAAAATGAAACGCTCATTTACTAATCAGGTTTGCAGTCAGGTTGGCGTAGCGGTTCTTTCCTCGCCTTTCACCACTATGACCCGGGTTCAAATCCGGCCTGGGCCATTGGATTGACTTCGTGGGTTTTCTCCAAGATATTCTTCTGGGGTTTTCCTCCCACCTCTAAAACTGTACCTTCTTCTCATTGTCTTCTCTCTACAGCTTTCTTCAGGCTTGCGAGTTACAGTGCCTTGGGCGCTTTAAAGGGATCCTTGGTTTCATTACCAGAAATATATAATAAAAAATAAAAAAATTTGCTAATCAGTTTTGAGCGTATCGGCTTCGGTAACGCACTGTAAAACAATCGCAGATATGCAAATAGCCGTACAAAAGCCGTACACAATTTTGAGGTTTCCATAGGTTTGTGCACAAACATGGATGCACCCAGCAGGCTTCACTTTGTACATAGAGCCAGCGCTTTAGTAATTTAATATACATATAGCTCTATGGAGTGACCTAATTAGCCATCTTCTACCTTTTCATTGTCTTGATGGAAGGAATCTCTGGAACTGTCTCTTGTTGAGGGAGATGCCATGTGTTGGGGGTTACTATTGAGCTCCTCCAGCTCAATGGCATCGTCGTCCATTCTGGGGGTAAAAAAACAAAGAAATAAATGAATGAATACATCCATTAACCCTAACGATCCCCATCTGGCCGAACTCCAACACAAGGGTTTGGTGGGGTCCAGCGGTTTGGTGGGGTCCAGCTGTTTAGTGCAGAGTTTAATAGCCCATGGTGTTGGGATTTGTACAAGGATTAGTACATGTACATGTAAATCACCAAAAAGAGTTGGGGTTAATCCTAATCCCCTACCTACCGGTAGGCCCAATTGGCCAGGAACCATCATCCTCCAATTGCCACAATTTAAAAATTAAAACATTGGATTCAGCCTCAATCGTCCAAAATCCTTGGTTATTATTTCTTGAATTTGTTCAGTTGACTATTGTCTCAATCCTTCAACATCCAACAATCATTGTAATGGGTTGAGGCAGTGCCAATGACAATCAGAAGCAGTGTGGATGATGTCGAGCATAAAGCAGGTCTCAATTATGCATGACTAAATGTAAACAATAATGGGCACAGCCTGTTAAATCAACCAAAATGTTGTTTGCCATTCATCCTCGATCCTCCAAAATTCTTTATTGAAGTATTGAAGAGGGTTAGAGTTAACACGATCTTATTTTGGTTAAGCAAAGGGGTCTGATGCACAGTGCATAGTGCTTAGGGAAAATGATAGACGGACCAACCAAAGAAATCGCATTAACAAAGTGCATTAGCATGATCTGCCAGATTTACATAATATTTGTACTGGCACAGGGTGGTCCCCCCCAAAAAAGGAATTTAGATGTACAAGGAATCTTTCTAGATGAAAAAATATGCCAAGATCACTCAATTCGATCTAGTAGTTTGCATTCCAGGGACCTTTTTCTGGAACAAAGTTAGTGGTCAGGCCTTTTATTGGTGTCACGCTTCTGTTGATCACCTGTACAACTGACAACCCCCCCCCCCCCCCCCCCCCCCCCCCCCCACCCCCCCCCACCTTAACTTTGTTCCAAAAATAGAACACCAGAATGGAAACTACTGGACCAATTTTTTATTTGACCGTCCTGTATAGACTTGGGAAAATAGACTTTTAGACAGTTTCACTGGGCAGTGTTTGGCCAGTAGAAAGCCTCCCCGGGCGATTTGCAATAGATTGCAAAAAGGGAAAGTACATACACTATTGTTCAAATGAACTTTATCCCAAAAAAGTCTTATTCAAAAATGGCCTTAACTAAAGTTGTGCAAACCTTACTCAAAAACGAAACTGACCCAACTCAAGGTTTTTCGGGTCAGTTTGGTTTGGGTTGGTTTTCTGTGAATTTTTCTCCGGTTAAAAAAAAGGAAAAAAGTTTAATGCATGGTGCGGCCACTAAAAAAAAAAATTGCTTTATACCTGGCTGCAGATCTCTTTGATTATACAGTGAACAATATCGAACGTGATTGGCAACGCATCGTGAAATATATTTATAACAAAAGCTTACAATTCCTGGACCCTTGCTTTTCATTTAGATCGAAGTTGAAAGCAGTATGGCCGATATATGTCATTAATTGGTGTTTGCCAACAGTTGATTCATCTTGCCAAGTAAAATCTATTCAGAGAGATGATGCTAATTGCTTAGACAGTGCAAGGTCATTAATCGGCCTTGCATTAATCTATTCAGAGAGATGATGCTAATTGCTTAGACAGTGCAAGGTCATTAATCGGCCTTGCGTTAATCTATTCAGAGAGATGATGCTAATTGCTTAGACAGTGCAAGGTCATTAATCGGCCTTGCATTAATCTATTCAGAGAGATGATGCTAATTGCTTAGACAGTGCAAGGTCATTAATCGGCCTTGCGTTAATCTATTCAGAGAGATGATGCTAATTACTTTGACAGTGCAAGGTCATTAATCGGCCTTGCGTTAATCTATTCAGAGAGATGATGCTAATTGCTTTAATAGACAGTGCAAGGTCATTAATCGGCCTTGCGTTAATCTATTCAGAGAGATGATGCTAATTACTTTGACAGTGCAAGGTCATTAATCGGCCTTGCGGTTATCAACAATAAAAGGTCGTCTCAAGAACGCCATTGACAAGTGCCACATCTTGCCAAGGGACCGTCACCACCAAGATGGAGGTTCATCTAAGCGACAGACTGGGTTCATGAATGAGGACATCGCATGGGAGAGTGGGATCGTCTTAAGCACTTTCTCACACTGTCCTCAAGAACAAGCAAGAAATAAGAAAAAGAAAAAAAAAACAAGGTTTACGATATCCTTGAAAAAACTAAACAATCAATCTCTCTCCTTCTAAAAAATATAATTTAACTACATGTATCTTCTCTGGTAAAGTGGTAACCCCTCAAACAATACAAAAATAATCCCTTAAAAAGTTTTCCTTTTATCAACCACGATTTTCGATAAGAATTGAGTTAAAAAAAAAAAGGCTTTTAAATTAGAGCTTTATGCCCCATGGTACACTTTATTCCTACATGTACGTTAAAATATCCATTCACAGTTATAGGCTATTGTCTCATGAGGGCACTAAATCAAAAATTTCTGAAAACCCAGGCTGTTTTTCAAACCCAAGATTCGTCTCTGTTCATGCAGTTTGGCAAAGGCAATAAAGCCACTACGGGCTTTGCAAGCTGGGGTTTAAAAATCGGCTTCGACCATGTGGGCGACGACCGGGCAGTGTGTGTATATTTTTACGTTCAACAATCACGGCAATACATGTATGTGTCGTTCATGTTACGGGCGTCTTTGTTATTTTATATCCCAACATTTCCCACAAAAAAATCACAACCCTGCACCTTAATGACTAAAAGATAAAAATGTCTCTCCATCACAATTTGTGCAGGAGAGACTACTTACGTTGAAACAACGGATTTAGGATGATTCACTCAAAGTTCAATTTGCTGCCGTCTTACATTGACTTCATCCTCAATTGAACATCAAGATCCTTCGTAATTTTTGTATTATTTACACCAACACCTTACACTTTGCTTCTTATATACATGTAACAACAAAGTTGTATTTTGGTTTGCATGCGTACCGCATAATGTACATGTACACGTATACATATGGAGTCTTCACAAAGTGAACAATGGGTTGGAAACCATTGGTCGTGCAATACGACGCAAGATGCGGGTACCTGAACAGAAGAAACGAAACCGGATATCGACGCCGGTATTAAGGTACCCAAATATCCGTATTCCCGGAACAGGCATGGGTCGGGTCGGCTCATGCTTGGGAAGTTCAGATTGGTTTAGGCACGGATTCTGTTCACATCTACATCTACATACATGTACATAGCAAGTTCAAGTTCAAGTTCTGGTGCTGCTGACCTAGTCCCTTTTGAAAAAATTTAAATCACGCATACAGGTACTTTGTCTGGTTTTTCACTCGAACCCATCTAGTCGATCGACTATGGCAAATCTAATAGTGAGCAGAAAACAGGCCTTCACATTGTTAGCGAAGAGAATATTGACATGTAATAGTTTTATTCTATTATTTATATACATAATTTTCTGTACTTAACTTAATTGCAATAAGTAATTAATTATCTGTATTGCAAAGAGTTATTAGCATTTGACAAAACCTACAATTTATTGTAAACGATTGCAGAACTTGTCCCAGTTTACCTTTCCTCCATCTTGAAACTGTGACACAACTCGAGAGTGGCTAGAGAAACCATGATCCGGGGCAAGGTTGGTCCAGTCGGACTAGCTAGTCAAACCACACAGTGTTTCTTGAGACATTTAGATGGACTATGGTTAAGAGTTCTTTTCAAAAAAACTGTGCAGAATTCCACCGCTGCCAAGGGCCAACTGTTTATTCATGCATAACCAAATGAGCCTGTTGGTCTCCCAACTAGCCCATAATTAAGGATGAAAATAGTCAGTCAGAAAAAAACGCTAAGTCTAGTCACCCAAACGAACTTGCTCTGTAATGTTTTGGGTTGGTTATGCAGGTCAAACCAACCCAATTCACAACATTGTTACTCACCCAAACTTGGTCCTCTGATGGCTGCTAGTGCTGAGCTCGTTCTCGTTCTCCCCGGCCTCCTCGTCTTTGCCACCGTCATCACTGGGCTCCTCTTTCTCCTCCTCATCCCCCGCCTGCCCTGCTGGGGCTGCCTCCTCCCCGGCATCAAAGGTCACGTGCATGCGGTAGCTGATGTACTTGATGCAAGAGAAGACGAAGGCCGTCAAGACGCAGTAGGTGGCCCATATCGTTGGGAAGGGGGGAAAGGCCTGCGAGGACAGTAAGCCAAACATTAAGAAAACAAAAAGAATTGCTGTTTACTGGAAAATGTTATCACTAGTCTTACTGTATGGGCTCCGTGCACCGTCGTATGAGGACGCTTATACCTAACAGTACTTTCTATGGAAAGTAGGAATACAATTTCGCTGATGCAATGTGCTCCTTGTTTATTTGATACTAAGGCCGTTTTCCAAACCCCTGGCTTCAGCTCCGTCTCTGGCTATAGCCCGTTGCTAAACTGCATGAATAAAGCCAAAGACGAAGACTAATCTGGGGTTTGGAATATGGCCTACATGTAGTATACCAGTGAGATTGCTTTGCCTGTTCGCGGACTCTTAAATGTGTTTTTACTGCGAATATCATACATGTAACAGTAATTAGACACTTAAATTGAAGTCAGGTAAAAGATGGCGTCGATATTGACTCTCTAACTTTTGTGCAGGAAGTCCATTTGGTATTCAGATTTGTTTGGGACTTGAAGAGGCAGGTTGTTGTTCTCTAGGTGACTGAGTTTTGAGACTAAGATCTGGCTGAACTAGGCAAGCCTAAAAGCTATCTTGTACAGTAACTATTTTTTTACGCTCGGTTAAGACAGGCGTTCCACAGTCGTGCCAAACCAAATTGAAATCAAGTCGCTCCTGAGTCACTCTAACAACTCAAGCAGTCGATCGTTCGCCGTCTGGCGCGCCTTGTCGCCCTTATTCGTTTCAGACGTCAGACGTTCGACAAACTCAATTTACTTATTTGGTTCGGCGTGTCTGTGGAACGCCTGTCTGAACCGAGCGTTACCCCAATTACACCAAGCCCACCAAACTCTAGCTGCAGGTTTTGTATCCAACATTTGCAACTTCTGGTTGGACTAGTTTGACTCAGAACAAAATTAGAGACATTATCAGACCGCAGGAAAATGATGTGCTTGAAATTGTTCTGTCAGATCATATCCTGATCACAAACTTAACCATCTTTTCCCTGATCTTACGGGGAATATGAAGTATGCACTTGGGAACCACAAAGAGATGTGTCCACCTACAGTAGATGCCGAACCAATAGATATAAAACTAGCTTTATACCTTGTTGTTTGTATAATCTCCAATAAAATGTTTAAGTATCATTTTATGTATGTGTATCTATCAAAATTACTAATTTTGATTATAGTCGTAATAATAATGAAACTTATATTTTCAGTTCTGTTGTTTGTAATCAATCGTCTTTTAGCCCTTTTACATGTAAATTCTGACCATTTTAGTTTGTTTTTTAATATAAAAAAGCCCGCAATACATTCTAATAATCTTAACCGAGTATTAAGAGGTCCCCTTTTCCTGTTATCATCCATCAGATTACTGTAAACTTGGTCAGCATCTGAGTTGTTTGACTTTAAACCAAGCCGGGTAGCCAAGAATCTGTAAATGAAAATTCAGTAGCATCTGAAATAAAAGTAAATGCAATGCAATGCTAAAAATGCAATGCAAGCAAACAACTGGACATAAATGATGATGAGCAGTTCTAAATGCACCTCTCCTGGGGAAGATGGTATCAGTAATATTGTTCTGAAACGCCTTCCTAATAAAATTTGTCTCTATTTACTTTTTTATCATCAACTTCATCAGGCACATTTCTACATGTCCTAAACATCGGAAAGACGCAATCCTCATTCCCATCCTGAAACCTGAAAAAGACTCGGCTAATCCATCATCTTATAGACTTATTGCCTTAACCTCTACCCTCTGTAAAATCATGGAGTGCATGTTTAACTCCCGCCTGCTTTGGTATATGGAAACTCATCATAATTTTCTTTCCAAATCTCAGAGTGATTTTAGGGAGGGAAGAAGCACTAAAGATCATTTACCTTGAAACTTCTATTAACAAAGCTCCCTCTAACAAAGAGATTACTCTGGCTGTTTTTCTTGACATAGAAAAGGCCTATGATGTTATGGCGGGAAGGTATTATTATTAAATTGCAATTCTGGGCATATCTGGACGTATCACTAAATGGAATAATAACTTCCTTGGCGACAGAAAAATCCAAGTTCGTATCCACAATCTTTTCTCTAAAGAAAGAACCTTGGAAAATGGATTCCCTAAGGGGAAGTGTTATTAGTCCCTTTCTGTTCAACATTGCTGTTAATGATCTCGTCAATGAAGTCCCGATGTCTCGCAATACGCTGATGATATTGCCATCTGGAAGTCAAATAGAAACATCCCCTTCAATACAAAATTCAACAAAACCTCGATAATATCAATACAAGGTGTGAAAAATGGGAATTTAAATTATCGATGCCTAAGACAATTGCTGTCCTTTTCACAAATAAACTAAAATACCCACCTATTTCTTTACACAATTATTTTTAAGACAAATTTTTGACGAACTCACCTGGAAAAATCATATTGATAATATTATCCCCAAATGTAAAAAGAGACCTAATATCTTGCATTGCATCTGTGGCAACTCCTGGGGAGCCGAGTGCAAAACGCTCTATCAACTGTATACAGCACTAAAAAAAACCATCCTTGAATACGGATGTGAGGCGTTCGACTCCGCCTCCCCGACATTTAAACACAATCTTTACACTATTCAATATCAAGCTTTAAAGATTTGTACAGGAGCCATCCACAGTACCCCACTTTACAGACTTCAAACCGAATGTGGAGACCCTCCTCTAGCATAACGTCGAAAGTTTTAAGCGATCTCTACGGAATTAAAATTCACTCTAAAAATAATCACCCTAATGATCACTTCAACAGCGATAACTGGCAAAAACACTATTTGCCGATAAATGGAATTCCTCTACACATACTTTAACATCCCCTTTGAAGCAAGAATCTCCCATTATCCTGGCCCGACCACCTTTCCTTTAAATGACCCCTTTCCTTTTTTTCGCATTATACTAATCCTCAAATCTCCACTGAAATCCACTCTCTCGTGGCACATACATGTACTGACATACATGAAAAAATAAATATTAGTCTGGAATTGATCAACACTACATGTACATGGAACAAAAGTCTTCAGATCTACTTGTATACAGACGGCTTACTCATGATACGGTGGGCTGCGGACTACACATCCCACAACTGAAATATTCCAAAGAATCCCGACTCAATATCAGAGTGCCTACATGTATCTTCACCTCGGAACTCTTCCCCATTTTACTATCTCTAGAATGCATTAGAGATGTTAAATCTCTGGAATGCATTGAAGATGCAAACCTCTTTGTTCCCGCATTTTTAGTGACGGCCTCAGTGCACTTCAAGCAATTTCCAAACCTTTCCCTGTACATAAAATTGTCTGCGGTATTCCTGGAAATGAAAAAGCTGATCAGATCGCTAAGTCAGCCACATACAAAAGCAATGTTGACTACTGTATCTCTATGTTAGACTCGGAAATAAAACATACTCTCAAAACACTTTTTTTTTTAAGTGGGCTTCCACCATTACTAATTCGGATCCCAATAACAACTTCAGTTATGTCAAGGAGAATGGACGAGGAACTGTAGATTCGTGCAAATAATGGACGAGGTGAAGCCGAGTCCAATGTTGCACAAATCTACAGTTCCGAGTCTATTCTACGACTTAATCTATTTTTGTTAACAACAAAGGTTCAAATCTTGCCGCAATCCTCACATTTGTGAATAAGTGTGGATTCGTAAAGTTACCCGTGCGTACATGTATATTTAGTCGATGTACATGTACATGTACAATGAATGGAAGGCATCAGTAGTTCGGTTCGTGTCTCCTCTAGGTGGCACCTCGCTCACAGCAAAAACTGTAGATTCGTCACGAGTCACGAATCTACAGTTTGCTGTAGATTCGTAAAAATAATCTACACTTTCAACAATAGTATGACGTCACATTGAGATGACATGCCGTTCTCCTGCGAGCGCACGCGTTCCTTGCCGTTCTTGCACAGGATTCAATAAAAACCACAATGGGCCTGTTCTCCTGCGTCGGGCTAGGGGGCGTCGGTGCGTCCACTCCGATTAGGAGAGAGGGTGCCCTTCCCCATATATTGTCGACGGGGGGCCGTCCCATGCTGTAGACGGTGGCGAAGCAGACGTCTCGCTCCACACGGAGTGATTCCGAGCTGTGCCCGTCGATGCAGCGGGGGCGGGGCCTCGTCGGGACATTCCCCGGATCTTCGGCAGGAATTATATCGAGTCCGAGGGGGGCCCAACCCATGCTGTGGACGACGGCGCGGCAGACGTTTCGTTCCACTCGGAGCAATTCCGAGCCGGGTCCGTCGGAGCAGCGGGGGCGGTGCCCCGCCGGGACGCCCACGCTCCTTAGGCAAGTCGCAGTCGCAAGAGGCAGTCACGGTCACGGCCACAGAAGCCAGTCGCAGTCGCAAGAGCAAGTCGCAGACACCAGTCGCAGACACCAGTCGCAGACACCAGTCGCAGACACCAGTCGCAGACACCAGTCGCAGACACCAGTCGCAGACACCAGTCGCAGACACCAGTCGCAGACACCAGTCGCAGACACCAGTCGCAGACACCAGTCGCAGACACCAGTCGCAGACACCAGTCGCAGACACCAGTCACAGACACCAGTCACAGACACCAGTCACAGTCAGAAGAGCCAGTCACAGTCGCAGGCACAGTCGCAGTCAAGTCTTTACTTAGGAAGGTGTGTGCCTTAGGAAGGTGTGTGCCGGGGCCAGGGGTGTGCCGGGGCCAGGGGTGTGCCGGGGCCAGGGGTGTGCCGGGGCCAGGGGTGTGCCGGGGCCAGGGGTGTGCCGGGGCCAGGGGTGTGCCGGGGCCAGGGGTGTGCCGGGGCCAGGGGTGTGCCGGGGCCAGGGGTGTGCCGGGGCCAGGGGTGTGCCGGGGCCAGGGGTGTGCCGGGGTCAGGGGTAAGGGGGTATGGGGCTTAACCCCAACACATGTAGAAGTAAATTGTTGTAATGTAAGTTGCGTAGTGCACCTTCCGGTCCAGGTCTTCCGGGGTTTCGGCGGCAGATGCCCGCCGTCTTGTTTGGGGGCAAACAAGGTCTTCGTGGGGGGCTGTGTAACATCCGTGCCGGTTGGCCGGTGGAAAGGCACCAGAGGTGGAAAGCACCTGTCCCACATTGGGACCGTCTGTCCATACGCTGAACCGGTTTAGACCAGTTCCAGTGCCGCCTTGTAATGGGTAGCTTTACCTTTATGTCATTGTCAGTGTTTTGACCGGAGAAGTAGTGCTAATAAACGGCCTAAGAACCACCGAAAACAGAGAATACCTGTCTTGAGTTTCTTTCCTGTTTGTGTGTCGACCCCAGCAACGGTCAACGTTACAAAATGTTTAAATAAATACACTAAACATGCTAAAAAGTAAATTGCAATAACATTTATTGTAAACAAATATACAAATAAAATAATATACAAATACAGCAAGAATAAAAATATGCCACAGTGCCACACGCACCACATTACCCAATGCAACAGTAGTAATAGTACTTGCGACATTTTTCATAATGTCACAATACAAATGTTTGTGTTTTTAACTTACCATGTACAAACCCAATGGGAAACACAGCAGGAAGAGCCACAAATACAGGTGGAGTGTGTTGCAAAATATACTCTGATGTGGGTCAAAATACCATCCCCCAGTCAAAGAACCCCACAAGCCCTGGCGTAACACTTCTAGCGTGTGTGAACCCATCTTGAGAAACACGAAGGGAGATACCCTGGCCGTAAACCGCAGAATTGCTCAACCAAATTTATCAGAGATCACTCCATATCTTCTCTTATTCTATTTCTAGTCAACACTAGCGGCAGCCATTTTCTAACCAACTACATGTACATGCATTAATTGTACGCAATTTGACATACGTCTAGGAACTATTGGAAGACGGGGCCCGTCTTTTTTTATTACCCTCTGGAAGGAGAATGTCGTATAAACTGCAAGACATACAAAAGCAACCAGAATTTATGTTTGTAAATTTTTACTTAATGCTTTACACGTTTTTGTGTTTCTTTTAACATAAAAAAAGAAATCCAAGCAAACAAAAAGTCAAATTTTAGTAGCTTGTTTAACGATATGACAGGAAATAAATTATCACGATATCTGCATAATAATGCATGACTTGTGGAAGTTATCCAATCAGCAATGACAGTTGTGGCTGAAAAAAAAAAGATCGTCTGCTGCCAACGGGTACGGGTCAAAGTGCGTGCGCGATTTCGACGTACGTCTGATCGGAGAGATTAGCGATGACATGGCCGTGCTGTCGTCGTCGTACGTGGGGCGGAAATTGACGAATAATTCCTCGATAATTTTTCTACATGGCGAATTTAAAACTGTCTCAAAAGTACGTTGCAAGTAAGTTGTATGGTTTTATAGTATAAATAATGGAAAGACTATAGTGTTTGTCTTTATAAAATGGAAACATTTCTGATCGTATGCGCTAGCGCGCACTTACTGTATTTGCCCGCTGTATACGTACGTGTAGTACACTACTACATGCAGTAGTTAGTACAGTGGCACGCAATTAACCAGTTACGCTATTTTGCCTTGTTTGTCGTTTTAGTCGAGTGGGGAGGTGGTCATGTGGTCAGGCACAATAAATGGGTCATGCATTTGAAAATGTTGGGACTGCGCCCATCATTTGATCCTACCTCCCCCGCCCAAAAAATACCATACAAACAAACAAACAACTTAAAGTAAATGCCTACTTTAACACAGAGATTAGTAAAGAGAGAAATTTTAACTTAATTTTGTATTTAAAAAAATCTGGCACAAATCTCGCCAACTCAAAAGGTTTGAAGTGTAGAGGCTCGGATACAAGTTGCAGAAGAGCTACATCTACTCAGTACTTGTGGGAATACATGTAGACTGTTTTCTCAAATCCTCAAGGCCACAAGGGTACTGTTTCTACAATATTGTAGGTGTATTGAATTTTAAGATTATGTAACTTGTAGGTTTATATACATTTATCACTACAGGCTAGTACAGCTCAATAAAAAAAATTAAAACAAATAATATTTATTTTTTTGATAAAACGTATTAGTTCCTAAGCAACATGATTTTGCTAGTTGGTGCCCAGAAAATTGCATCGACCAGGAAAATGGTATATTGCACATATGATATGACGATGTTCTACCGGCGGTAGGAAAAGGCATGATGTGATTTTGCATTCAAACTTCAAAACGAACACGGCCAGTAGCAGAATGTGATTTCACATCCAAATGCTCCAAATTTACGTCTTCAGTCTAATAAAATTCACATCCTGGGTTAAGTCATTTGAATGCAAATTCACAACCACTGGGTACACATCCAATAAACTAAGGATGTGAATTTGGACCGAAGATGTAAATTTGGAGCATAAGAATGTGTTTGGAAATAATTACATTCTGCTAAGGACCATGTCTGCATTAAATGCTAAATCACATCATGCCCTTTCCTAGTGAAAAGGGCAATAACCTGGGCATTGTGTGCATATACATGTAGTCTTGACATCTCTGAGGAGGTTAATTAAGGCCCCTCCCCCCTAGCCATACTGATACGTACATGTATCAGTATGGTATACATGTACAGTATATACCAGTGGCCCTGCATCCTAAACTTGTTCCGTATTATAGACTTTCCAAAAAGTAATAGTAAAAAATGTTCTAAAATCATGGACATATTTAAATGTTTGAATGTTTGAATACTGTGATTTTTTTCTTCTTTCACTGCCAGGTTATTATGTGACATGAAGACCGCCACAGTTGTGTTCCCCCCAAATAGCTCCCTTTTAGTCAACATTAACCCTTCAGCATGTCAAAAACAGGCTAAGCCTAGCCTAGTGGTACCGGTCGTCGAATGTCCCCTGTGGGAGACAGGACTTCCATGGGCACGATGGATCCTCTACAGAGTGTCCCTGAATCACCAGGAGCTTCCAAAAAACGGGAATTCAAGGAAAATGGAACAAGTTTGTGCACTGTCATTTATGACTACGAGGCAACGGCCGAGGACGAACTTACGCTCCATCGTGGGGATCTTGTAGAAGTCATTTCCAAAGAGATTTCCGTGTCTGGAGATGATGGGTGGTGGACAGGAAAGCTCCACGACAGAGAAGGGATATTCCCCAGTAACTATGTCAGTCAGCCCCACGTACTACTTCAAAAGGAGAAGAATTTTGGGGTCTTGGAAATCAACTTTGACGACATTGTCCTCAGTGAGGTGATAGGGGTGGGTGGGTTTGGGAAGGTCTACAGAGGAATTTGTGGGGGAGAGGAGGTTGCCGTGAAAGCTGCACGAACAGACACTGAGCAGGACATTGTCGAAATCATGGATAATGTGCGGCAAGAAGCAAAACTCTTCAGTTTGCTGTCGCATCTAAACATCATCACGCTCAAGGGAGCATGCCTAGTGGAACCAAATATATGCCTGGTAATGGAATATGCCAGGGGTGGGGCTTTAAACAGGGTGCTGAGTAACAACTGCAAAAAATTAGGGTTGCCCCCTGATGTTCTCGTTGATTGGGCCTACCAGATTGCTGAAGGTATGCACTACCTTCATTCCGATGCACCCATACCTCTGATTCACCGAGACCTCAAGTCCAGCAATAGTAAGTAATTCATGTTTTGTTGGTCTTGCCTGAACGAAGTTCAGAAAGAGACTACAGTACATGTACATGTACAAGAATGTACATGTCTGCAGTCATTATTTCTGTCTGTACCTACTCCTTCTATGTAATTTTGTATGTCATTTTGGTTAAAGTTTCAAAAGATTTGTCTCATTTGAAAACTTAAAGTCCAAATTTCAATCGCACTTGGGTCATGCATGCAATAATGCTTGTGTCAAAGGTCAAGTACTAAGGTCAAAGGTAAATTAAGGTTAAGTAGTAAAAATGGTCTGGATGTTTAAAAACTTGAAGTTCGATTGCAAGCAAACTTGGGTCATACTGTACATGTACATGTACATGTACATGTACAGTACAGTAGGTGTGGAAACTTTCATGATGTACAGTAATGAGTTTCAAAATGCAATGTTCAGCTTAATGGCAGAAGATATTTTAAATAGTGCGTATGTTTTTTTAAGTTGCAGTTTCTTTAACCCTAACCCCCTACCCCATTTGTATTACACATAACCTGAATCCTGCAAAATCCTGCAATTCCAAAGTGTTTAAACTTCTTGTAACCTGAATCTCGCAAAATCCTCTAATATTTGTTACTGGTGACCACTGTCTGATTCCTGCAAAATCATGCAGTACATGTAGGTTTATGGCCAGTTATACCAAATCCAAGTTATAACAGAAAAATGGCTAAGTTTCACCTTCTAAAAATGGATTCATGGCTAAAAAAACAAACCGAAAATTACCTTCACAAGTTTACCATCAGACCAATATGAGGAGTGTTTTGAAACCAGACCAGGGGCCAATTTCACGGAGCTGCTAAGCACAAAAATTTGCTTAGCATGAACATTTGTCCTTGGTAAAAACAAGGTTGTACATACCAAATTTTCACGTGATCTTTATTGTTTTTGATTGATAATCAAACACGTAGAATTTTGGCTGATAACTTTTTTTTAATGAGCAAGACTTTTTTGTGCTAAGCAAATTTGTGTGCTTAGCAGCTCCGTGAAATTGGGCCCTGGCATTGTGCACAATATCCACACTGTATCTAAACTCTAAAGGGCCTTGACCAAGGCCATGCACTTAATGTTTCCCTAGCAGGAAGAAGCTTTACATACTTGCACAGTATGTACACTGCACACAATATACAAATGTTGTCCACTGTGATGTAGTCCATGGTGTTTTGTACAAAGCCCATCACAATTAAAATACAATTAAAGGGAACAAGATGAGTTTGTTTCGGTACTAACGTATGTTGGGTGTGTAACAATTTTATTAACTGCGAAGCGCACATCACAAGCGCGTAGCGTGAAGTCTGTGCGACTGGGTTCCAGGGCCCGCTTAAGGGGCCTTGAAAATTTTGGTTTCGTAAATGCTCTCTGGCGCAATCTGAGGCCAATTTTCACCTATTTTTTGTTAATGTTGTGGTAATATTAAGCCTAATTTTTATACAAATATATATTATTTTTAATCTAACATTTACCTTTTTTAGCTGGAATGATAACTTTAAATTAATTTTGACCATAGGAGTATATATATGGATACATTGGAAGTTTGGATTTAAAAACAGCGAACACTGACTCACACTACTGTACGTGTAAAATAGGGTAATGGTCAATTGGTCATAAAGGAATCACAATGTTGACATTTTTGATCAGTTACTTTTTCTTTATTTCAGTCATACCCTACTATACGTTGTATGCTATTTGACGAATTGTTGTACCTTACACTTATGCTCCACTTTCACTTACGCCACGAATTTTAAATTTCCAATTCGGGACAAATTTTCGATTCAGGATATTCGTAGCGTAAGTGAACGCGGGGCATTACTGCAGTGCAATAACTAAACATGGCACAGAGGAAAAAATGGATACATTTTTACTCCAGAACCATTTGGAAAGACTGGTCATGACTTATTCACTAAATCCCATGGTGACTCTTTGACAAGTCTGTATGTCCAGAGGCTAGAACCATTTGGACAGACTATAACAAAAACGTAACAAGTCACCATTTCTCTAACATTATTGGTGAATAATTACCTACATCAAAAATAAACAATCCCATAAAAAACACAATTATTTCCTTCCTTCTAACAATTTCTCTTTTTCATTGGTTGTAATTGTATGCTCCACAAAGAGACATTTCCAAGCCTATTGAAATTCCAAAGTAATGGTCGGCCACATGTACATGTACAGTACATGTAGGTCCACTTGCTTATACAATGTAATACATTTTGTAGGTCAGCTGTCAATCATTGTCTGAATTTCTTACCCCTACTTGGATTATATTTGGAAAATACTCCCGAATAATTCTCCCGTGGTTTTATTTTATTCCTCTTTCACTATAAAGCGTTTATTATGTAAAATTACACCACAGAACCATTTACCGGTATAAATTAAAACATTTTACGAGCTCTTACAATTTTCACATCTATTTTAGGGACAAATTAAATATTATGGTTTTATTAAATACATGTACATGTAAAACCCAGCAGATTATTTATTATATTTGAATAACAACTTCTTAGGCTGTGTAAAATTCATTTCAAGATTGAAATACATGCTTCCGGGAGTAAGTTGCTGGGATAAAACCTCAGCTCGTGCATTTAAAGGGACAATGCAGAACACAAAAATAATCATACCCGTTTTCGATGAGAATCATGCCTTGTTTTCTGGGTTTTAATTAAAAATATTCATGGTTCAGTTTTAGTATCCTGGAGTTCGCCATCGGGATTTTGTATCACCTCGCTTTTATTTTTACTTATTTATTCTTGGCTCGTATGGGTTTTGTGAATGTTTTTAACAGCTACGGTAGCCTTGTAATTTACGGGCCACGAAAAAGATTGTTTTTGTTAAATACAAGTAAAACAGAAAAAAAATCATATTAAATTTCCCCCTTAAATCTGTTTGAAAAATGTTTAGGAGCTCAAAATAATAAGGTTTTGAGGTCCCGTCTTTTTTGAAACCAGAAATAAATGCTGTTGAATAAACCTGGATTTTATTTCGCTAGCCTCGTAATTAAATGGTCAGGTGTATGTTGATTTTATTAGATGCTGAAAAACCAAGAATAAAATCGTATTATTATTTACCCCTAAAATCAGTTGGGGAAATTTTAGGACAAATGTACCCTTTTTTTTCTTTCTATAAAAACAAGACAATTTCATAATTAACTCTAGGAATATTATTTTTTCTTATGACCAGGGTGTCGTAAATAAACAGGCTCTGGGTTTTTTAACATCTTTTTATTTGTACATCTTAATACATTTTGTAAATGAGTAAATTTTAATGACCATTGTTGCTCGAGGAATACACAGACCAACGCCTTTTAAATACATTCTGTATCTGCCAGGCAAGGGTTAGTGTAAGTAAATACAATATATCTTTGTTGGAGATAAGTGGGCCAGGGCAACATTCCTTGAGTAGCACTTTGTGTTGAAAAAAGTCTGTGCTGAAAGAAGAAAGTCAACACCAAATGGCAATGAAGATTTGTTTAACTGGACTTCAGGATTGGATAACAATCTTGTCACTGGGGAAGTAGTGAGCAGCCATAGAGCTATATTAAAATACTAGAGCGCTAACTCTTCATTCTTACGCGCGGAGGGACTTTGAATCCATTCTGTGCGCAGACAATTTGAATTCATGTGCGTGTTGTAGAACATAATAAAAAAAGATGGATTTAATTTTGAAAGTGTACTCTAAATGCAACGCGCTTGCAAGTGTAGAACAGACACAAACAACTTTACGCGCGTCATGCCGGTTAAAAAAAGTCACGGCAAAATCAACTGCAGCGCACGGATATACACGCGCATTTGAAATGTTTGCGCTTATTTGCTGATCAATCGTTTTGGTTTGGGGTGTATCGGCTTCGGTAATGCAATTTATAGAATACAAACGCAGATATACCGGTACATGTATGCAAATAGCCGTACAAAAGCTGTACAAAACGTTGAGGTTTCCTTAGGTTTGTGCACAAACATGGATGCGCCCAGCTCGCATCACTTTGTACATCGAGCTAGCGCTATATCTCTATGTGAGCGGCGCTTCGGCTGCAATTGGGTTTGTTGACAAGGATTGCGCTGGATCGGATTGACTGTACGGGCGATTACTAATATTGATGACAGGAAGTGATTGCACATGAATAACGAAGCAGCTACGTAATTTGGAATAGTTTATTTATAACCTGAGAACATGGGAAGACTGTTAAAACACAGTACATTAACGGTAAACCAGACATACAGTAGGTAGGGAAAAGTGCACGGCCGGCGTATTGAAGCTTGGGCCGTGGTAATTGAAAATCGGACGCATTAGTTCAAATGTGGCTGTGTAAAACACGGCCTACACGGCTGGCTGGCTAAGACCTTGGGCGACTTGTTATTTGACATAATTAACTAACAGTGTTGGATTGTAAAAACTGAAGGGCAGACGAAACAAACAGTAATCAGGTAATGGCGGCAACGAAAGGTCTTCCAAACTTGTATGCTTTGACTGTTCCGTACGATACAATGTACGTGCGTATTTGTGGGTCACATTAGTACCAGTAAAAATGAAACCTCTTTCCCATGATCTTCTTCTAGCGGTATTAAACATGTCGTTTCAGTTGAGAGGGGGCCAAACGCTGAGAACGATCAAGTCTCCATTGAAATAGTAAATGAACAGTAACATGTACAAGTACATGTACAATGTACCAGTTATTAAACGACCCTGAATCCTCCAAATGGTACCTCTTTTAGTCCAAGTCCCCAGAAAACCTTAATCCTCCAAAATCCTTGTCATATTGAGCCTTATAACCCGGATTCTTCATTATCCTGCAAAAAAACCCACCACCCCAGGCCAGTAACCTCAATTCTGCAAAATTCTCTGATGTACTTTTTGTACATGTGTATACATGTACTGTACGTATACGTATACAAGAATCTGTGTAAAGCAATTTAAGTACATGTACTGGTATACTTTTAATTTTTACAAATTTGTTTTTCTCTACAAAAGTATTCTAAAGTAAAAGGTCCTTTCTACATGTAGATGTACATGTACCTAACATGTACATGCCTGTGTATGGATTTGCACATAATTTATAGTGTACGTACCGGGTACGTACCGGGTATGTATGTATAGTACGTATGTACATGTACTGTATGATATACCTCTACAATGATGTACACTTTGTGTACAGTGTGCACACGTACAGTACATGTACAGTACAATGTACAAAAAAACTTACAGTATGCCAAAATAGCCAACACACCAGTACGTACACCCCAATTATGTCAGATTCACTCTCAGGGAATTCCCCAGAAGTTACTAAAGATAGCTGCTTTGAATGTAAAAGGTGATGACAAACGCCTGTGGAATGTTTCTTCAACCTCTTGCTACATGTATCAATAAATAACTTTGAGTTGTATACTTTTTCAATGGCAATAGTTGAAGTTGAAGCATATTACTCATTTATACCAGGCAAACCATTTTACGAGCCAAAAATGAAAAAGCGAGAATAAATTGAGGTGGTATTAAAAAAAATGAGCCTTTAAATTTTCGAACCCCAGGAACGGAGGAAAAATAATTGTGGAGGTTTTTTGGGGAGAAAAAAGGGAGACAGGACTAGTGCTGGACGAAATCGCATACATTTTAATACTTTTTTTAAATCGGCATTTCGTTTTTAAAATCGACGATTTTTTTGTGAATCGCATTTTCCTTTAAAAAAATCGGCGATACTTGTGTTTTAAACTTTTATTCACGTACATGTACATAGGTCTAAAAGCAGGAAACCGGCAGTCATTGTGCCTAATGTGCCTTTGGCCTTGATGAATGATAAACCTAGCCGGCCATGCGTGGTGTGGCATGGCATTTACCAACACAACACGCACATGGTCCTGAGCTGACTGCGCGTGGCCTGATGACCAGGTTACCGGTGTGGTGTGCAATTTGTACATGTACTCAATGAACAGACTTGTTTAAGCGTATCCCGCATGTCTCAGTGTAACCAATACTCGCAAACACGTGCGAGACTGGATTTAATAGAAGACCAGAATTCGTACAACACCAGCCCCTGCAGTAACATGAATTGTGCCTGGATGTGGGTATTTTGCAGAACACGTTCGTACTCCCAGAACTCCTGGAATGCCAGAAAACCCTGTGGAACACTAATTGTTTTTCCAGGAAGTACATGTACATGTATAAAGGGCTACTCCGTTTAACAAAAGAGAAATCTGGGAGACAGAAGGCCTACGGCAAAAAAGTTTAGTAAATTAAAGCCAGGGCCTTTTTTTGGCCAATTTTATCGCCATATCGGCGATATCGCAGGGAGAAAAAGTACATACGCCGCAACATGTTTGATGGACGATCATGACGGTTTAACTTTGGCGGTGTTCGAAAGCTGTTTGACCATACCTTTCGCGCAATTTTTTTTCATGCCTTAATTTTTTTCAGGCCTTAATTTGTTTGCTGATTTTATGGGCGATCATGGCGGTACTTACAGAAAGCTTTGGGGGTGTTCGAAAGCTGTTTGAGCGTACCTTTGGCGACATTTTTTTCATTCCTAAATTTGTTGCCAATTTTATCGCCATATCGGCGTTATCGTGGAGGAAAAATATAGGCTACGAAAAAAATATTGCCAGCCCTAGATGAGATTTTAAAACCTATTTTGTATTAATTAATTAATTTTATTTATTTATTTCAACACCTAACAGCGCTGTAGCACTAATTACAGGATGAATAAATAAGAGAAAAAACGTTAAGAGGTTACAGTTTTAGAGGTGGGAGAAAAACCCCAGAAAAATATTATGAGGAATTTCACGGAATCGGGCAGGGACTGAAAACCCAATCCAGATTTTGGTCCAGGCTGGATTCGAACCCGGGTCATATTAGTGGAAAGCGACAAAAGAACCAAAAATAAATAGGCGAGAATAATTTGAGTTGATATTAAAAATCCTGAGCCTTTTAGTTTTAACCCCCCAGATACAGAGACACAAAATAAATTCCAGAGTTAGGTTTAACCCTAACCCTTCCACACCAACAAAGTGCAGCAGGTGGACTTGAGCACTGAGCATCTCTCCCACTGAACAAGGTGGACACTTTGACAAATGTTTGATGTGTGTGGAAGGAAACTCACAGAATACCTCTTGGGGTTAGGTTTAAGGAAAACGAGACTGTACATATTTTTTAAAATTTAATTTCTAAATATATTATTAATATAGGCCAGGCTACATTAGCTTTTAAAAATGCTTGCCATACTCATAAGAGCCAAGAATGAATAGTATAGAATAAATCAGTGGTATTAAATTAAATTATAATAAAATCCAAAGCCTTTTAATTTACAGACCCAAAGTACGATACAAATTCAAAGACAGGTTTGTTAAGGTTAATTTTGATTAAATTTTTCCCTTTGTTTTTAACCAGTTCGCGCCGGATGACGTATATAAACGCAAAGTTTTCCCCAGATTCAAAACAGATGATGCATAAACAAATCACGAGCAAGGCCGGAAATGTCTGTCAGCAGCGAGCAAGGCCGAAAATGCGTGGGTGTGCTTCCTAGTACCATCAGCCTGAACACGCCTCGGGTCGAGTTTTCTTTAAAATAATTCCGCGCGTCGGCTCGGTGATGTTAAAATAATCCCGGCGCGAACTGGTTAAAATAATAAGGGGAATAGGATGTTAAAACTTAATTTTTTCGAATTCCTAAATATATTTTTAGCAGATTCAAGAGGTAAATTCAATGTATTAAATATTAAATATGATCATATGTTCTGAGTCTGGGTGTTTATTCATACTGTAGGTAGGGTACATGTACATGACACCAAAATGACAACTGCACTAGTCCAAGATTACTGCCAAATGTGGTATCCCAGTTAATAACAGTGAACACTACCAGCGGTATACAGTGCTGGTCATGCGCTACACACAATGTACCAATGTTTTACCAATTCCAAACCACATGTTCTCATAATGTAACCATTTGTTAGTGGCTGTTTGGAAAACAAATTAGAAGCGGGGTTTTTCCACCTGATGTACAGTAAGAAGAATGTTTATAGTATAGATTTCTACGAAAGTAAGTTTTTGAATGGTACGGATTAGAAAGGCAGACAAAAATTTAGCATACAAGTGACCAATACAAACACTTGGCGCTGACTTTCAGCTGCCTATGGACTTGCATGTATTACCAGATAATCTTTTAATGACATAATACATGTAGCTTGCCTATAGATAAATACCCGGTTAAATACTGGATACCGCAGTAATATTTCATGGCATACCGTGAATTAATTCGGGTAATCCAATTACATTAAGATCTCTGGATTTCTGGATTCTCTAATACATGTACATGTATATCTCATACGTAACAAAGGTTCAACCCTCTAAAGAATTTAAAGAAAACATGGTGTACAAAAAAGAGGAAATTTTGTTGGATTTACAGTTGTATTCTGCAGTGTGAGTTTGGCAGTATGGCACTTTTTAAGCTATTTCTGTGATTAAAAAAACTTGATGGAATTTATAAAAAAATTAGGATACAATTACACGTAAAACTTATGAAATGAGTATTTTTAGCAAAAAACATAGATTAAGCTATTGAAAATGACCAAGTTACTCAAAGTAAAAAAACAAATCATTGAAAACCAGTTTTGTGGTGAGTGTGACACATTGCAACGTAAACATTTTGGTGTCCCCCTTTAGCGTGAAACCTTTTATCTTTCAACATTTTCATTTTGTAAAGATTTGTTGACAATGTTCTTTATTTCTACATGTATTCTCTAAAAAGGTTACATAAAACCGGGTTGAAGATTCTTACTACCGGTACATGTAACTGATAAGAAAATGTTGCAATATAAGTGATAAATTGATTTTGGGCTTAAAATACGCATGTCGCAAGTTCGTACCCTTATTTACGGAATCACCCTTGCAGTACAGTATGGTACATCAAAACGTGTGGGAAAAGTGTTTCTGTGTAAAAGCAATGGCTTACAATTCCCTTATTCAATTGAAACCTTTCACACTCTGTTGATCAACAAGAATAGAAAAATTGTTGTTTTTACTGAGGTGTACGTGTACGGTACCACTGCATAACAGCAGATCACTTGACTTTTGTGTACATTTGCACAAGAACCTTTTTGTACCGGTACGTACAAAGTACAGTACATACTGGTACATGTACCAAAACAGTTTGCAAAAAGCCTTGATTAAAAAGATGTAAAGTACCAAGTACTGTACTGTAGATTCATGCTTGTTGTTATCTTAACCCTAACCCCTTTAAGTGACTTGTACTACTTCTAAGCTTCCTCGCTCTTGCAAAATTCAACACTACATGGCATACCCCATGTCATAATACCCAAACTTTGTACATTTACATGTACATGTAGCTGTGCAAAAATGTACGATCAAATTCAGAATAAAATACTTTGCGTACATGTAGCTGCGCAACATTTTTAATAATGGAAACATCTTGGAAGATGATAATAACCGCGTTTAGGATAGCTGTTTGTGTTTAATTGTGTTCTTTCACGAAACAGTCATTGAATCATCTCCAACCGCCATTTAAAAAATAGTTCAACTTTTAGCGGAATCGAGCAGCAACAATAAAGAATTTGTAACTGGTAAACTAGCAGTTTGTTAATACAATGTACTTCAAACACAAAGCTGTGAGTGTCTTTTATAAAATATAGCTAAAAGTTGAGCAATGACATACATGTAGTCTACGACAATCGCGATTTTCTGGTAAAATAGGTCATTTTCAGTTGCTACCGTATGTACGTCAAAACTTACGGTACGTCACCTAAATTGATTCTGCAATATACGCCATAATTTCTTGTGCAAGCCGCAAATTTACGCACGATCGAACTTTTGTGAAACTGTTAGTTGCGCCTAATAAATTGCGCCATGGTGTTTCTTGAAATTGGCTGCTGGTTATTGATCTGATTTTTATCTTGTGACATTAAAACATCTGTACATGTACAATGTACCGTATGTGTGCACACACCATATATTTGCATTTTTGTATCTTTGTAAAGACATGTATCGCTTTGTTCTCGTGTACAAAAAGATTAGAAAATCAACAATTTTTTTTCAAAATGCTCCTATTTCAACCACAATTATTTCTCTGGGTTGAAATTTATGCAGACAATAAACCTAAAGTAATTACTTGTGGAGGGAAATACGATACCTTGTGGGAGATGTGAACACATTGGGGACAACGCGAACGTGACACAGGGTAATACAGGTGTAAAGGTTTTCACATGTTTTTTTTCACAAAATTGATATGGATGGACGCAAAATTACTCAAAAACTAGGGTTAGGACGTGGGTTAGGGTATATTGTACGGTACCGGTAGGGTATATTGGGTCGAAATTTAAATCCAGGAAATTAATTGTGGTTGAAATACCGTAGGAGCATTTTATAGAAAAGTTGTTGATTTTCTAACCATTTTGTACACAAAAACCAAAATGTACAAAAATGCGACTACACATTGATGTCTTTAGGTTTGATGTCTGCATAAAAAATCTACCAATTTCCAAGAATGTTATCTCTGTTATTATTCAAGCTGCTTAATGTGTGCAATGTATACGAGTGTACCGTACTGTATTAAAGGTACATGTGTAGTATACACCATTTGCAGATATCAAAAATATTTACTACCGAATTATTAAGAAATATCCTACTCATCTGAAGGTAAATGTTGATTCTGGGCATCCAGCAAAATGATCGCGAAAAAACAAAGATAACATAAGAATAACTGCTCGACGCCAGTTGAAAAAAACCGCTGTTTTTCGTGCTTTTCTCGGCATCCTAAATTCTAAAACTTCGGACAGCTAAGTTAAACGATATTTACTAAAAAATACAACCCCCCAAATCTACCGTGATAATTCACGCAATGACCAATGGTGTATACTACCTTTAAAACCCTGATTTGATCTAAGACAAATGGATTTAAACAAACATGTACATTGTACATGATGAGTTGGTCTTTCATTCAGACTGAGGGCTTGAGACAATGATAACAATGACCCAGAGGGCCTGAGCTAAGTCCTTAGGAGAATCTCGTGTACAAACCTTATGGGAGCTGTTGGGAAAAGGGAACAACAAGTTCTCGGAAGTATACAGAGCTAGATCGAGATGGATGTGTGTGTATATATACCGGTAAATCAGCATGTGGAAACTGTACAAATTGCATTAGCTCACAGACAAATAAATAAAGTGGAAACAAATGAATATAAAACTGACCTTGCATTACAATAGTACATGGATGTGGCTGGTACACATAAATACATACTTCAACAGAAAGATATAACCTACATGTACTCACAAAAAGTATCGAGACACTTAAAGGTAGGATACACCATTGGTAATTGCTTGAATTACCTTGAATGGATGGATTTGGAGGTTGTATTTTATAGTAAATATAGTATACATGTAGCTGACCAGTCCGAAGTTTTACAATCATGGATGGCGAGAAAATCACGAAAAACAACGTTTGTTTTCAACCGGCGTCTGGCAGTTATTCTTATGTTATTATTGTTTTTTCGCAACAAAATTTGTGATCGCCGCAAATTTTGTTGTATAAAATTCTATTTTTTAAAATAATTACAGGATATCTAGCGTGATCATTTTGCTGGATGTCTAGAATCATTATTTACTTTCAAATAAGTAAGATATCTCTTAATAATTCAGTAGTAAATATTTTTGATATCTGCAAATCATGTATCTAATTAACTGTACCTTTAAAAATGAGCCAATAATTTACTGCCGAAAGGGTACACGTACATGTATGTACATGTATGGACTAATCAAAGCAAATAACCCAGTGCACAATTTTGTTCTGCGTATTTTGACACCTCGATTGTTGAGATACGATGTTGCGGAGCGAAGTTATATTGTCATTTCAATGGTCTTACAGGCCTGGAATTTTGTCATTTTTAGGGCAAGGCCACTTTGGCCTTCGATAGGTGCAAATTTTAAAGGGCACCAAGGCCAAAGAGAAGGGCACCAAGGCCAAAGAGAAGGGCACCAAGGCCAAAGAGAAGGGCACCAAGGCCAAAAAGAAAAAATTAAAAGGGCACGGAGGCCAAATAATTTTTTAACTTGTGATATTTACAAAACAAGAAAATGGAAGCAAAACACAAACAATTATGGAAACAAAGATCAGTTTTAAGTTTAAAAGAAGTGTTAATTTATTTTGGGGGGCACTTTCTTTAACTTTATTATTTTTCAACCTTTCCTCTATAGACTAAGAAAGACAAAAAGTGAGTATTATACCAAGCGCTTCAACTACTACTAGATGTGTGTGGGGGGAAAGGGGTGGGGGGAAAGGGGTGGGGGGAAAGGGGTGGGGGGAAAGGGGTGGGGGGGGTGGGGTGGGGGGGGGGTGGGGTGACCGTGTGGAAAATTGGCCACAAATTGTCAAAGAAAGAGGCAGACTACAGTATGCAGAATATGCTTCAATATACGTGGGAATTAATTTGGTCCAATGTTCTATCGCCGGCGGCACGGTCAGGCTGCTGCCGATGGATACGGGCCGGCGGTGGATCTTGGATTTAAAAGGTGAAAAGGGCACCACGGCCATGGGGGAAAAGGGCACGGCAAACTTGGCCGTAATAATTTGTAATTTTCAAGGGGCATCACGGCCACTTGAAGGGCAACGACGGCAATGGCCGTCGTGGCCGCCGTGAAATTCCAGCCCTGGTCTTACGGTAGGTCCAGTTTCAAAAGTGACAATCATCCCCATAGAAGCAGGTTTGCATTATTGTTTTGAATGATCAGGTTCTGCTTCTGCTTCTGCTTTTTGTGATGAGTATATTTTAATTCTACATGTATAGTACGGTAGACCAAATTTGTCAGTTGTGCATTATTATCGTTTGAAGCAGCCAAAGTGCTCAAAATCTAAAGCAAGGTACCGGTACTTGACAAGTAACCTGATGAAGTGTTATCTCTGAAAATACTGCAAAAATATTCTAAGATTTGAAATTTGCAGAGTTTAAATTGCGGCTACAATCGGCATTCAGATTGCATTTTCATTCAGCCAGCTCCGCCTTGGTCACTTACTAAACCAACCAATACTAGCGCCCACATGCACCATTCGCAGATTTCAAACCAACTACTGGTACACATGTACATGTACTAAGGCATACAAAAAAAAATGTTATGTTGGCGTAACGGGCCCAAAAAAATAGGGTAGGTAGGTAGGGATTTTTTTTTTTTTTTGTTTTTTTTTTTCTCCTTCCAGCAATGAAAATGATATGTTTTCTAATTGTTTAAGCCGGTAGTGATACACGATAGCATGTCCAGGTTCAATATTTTCACAATCCACACACACAACAATGAGAAACGGTCAGAAATGGTTTCAAACGTATTTATAACTAGATTATATAGATTTTAATCATTAAATTTCGTCCCTTGAAAAAACAAATATCCAAGGTCGGCGGTATTTTAGGGTCGGTAGGGTTACGCCAACATAACATTTTTTTTTATGCCTAATGGAAATTTCAAAAAATGCATCTTTGGGAGGCATCTTTGGAAATCGACCTTCTTTCACTGATAGCACGCCAGAAGGAATAATTTTACAGGGAGTTTAGTGTCAATAATATATAATTTACAGTATTTTGGTTGGTTATTTATTTGATCTCTGCAAAAAGTATATTGTACAGGTACGTGTTTTTGTAGGCCCCTATGTACATGTTTGTATTTAGTTTTCCCTTAAAGATGACAGTAATTGATAATACATGTTTAGGTTACAAATTATTTACACTACACATATTTCTGTGTGAGCCAATTGAGCTTAAAGGTAGGATACACCATTTGCAGATATAGAAAATGTTTACCACCGAATTATTAAGAAATTTCTATACTTATTTAAATGTAAATAATGATTGTAGGCATCCAGCAAAATGATTGCGCTAGATATTCTGTAACTGTAATAAACAAATCACTATTGCCGGACGGCGATCGCGAACAAAACAAGAGCAACATAAGAACAACTGCCCGACGCCGGTTGAAAACGAATGTCGTTTTTCTTGCTTTTTACAGCATCCATGATTCTAAAACTTCGGACAGGTCAGTTAAACGATATTTACTATAAAATCCAACCCCCCAAATCCACCCATTCATGATAATTCAAGCAATTACCAATGGTGTATCCTACTTTTAAGTCAGTATTGATGTACGGTACATGTACATGTAGAGCCTATACATACACACATAATGTACATGTACATGTACATGACCAAATACAGCTTCATGTGTATTCAGGGATAAAATATTGCAAAACTGAATGGCATGACCTTCTAGTGTTCTATTGAGACAAATTGAGCTTGCATACACACATAATTTCATACATGTACATGTATGCCTGCAAAAGTTGGTGAGAGCACAGCCGTGATTTTAGAGCCAATATTTTAGCCTCCCCCTCTACCCCCCCTCCCTCCCTCCCCCTCCCTCCCCCAAGCCTTCGCCCCCCCCCCCCCCCCCCCCCCCAAGCCTTCCTCCCCCCCCCCCCCAAGCCTTCCTCCCCCCCCCCCCCCAAGCCTTCGCCCTCCCCCCCCCCCCAAGCCTTCGCCTTCCCCCCCAAGCCTTCGCCCCCCCCAAGCCTTCGCCCCCCCCCCCTTCCCCTCCCCTCCCCCTTTCCCTCCCCCTCCTAACCTCAATAGAACTGTACCTGCACAGTCTACATGTAGTGAGAGACTGTCCTGCCAATCCAGATCTATTTATAGCCTTGACCAGCTGGTGAACCTGTTTAATTTGACAGTTCAGGATGTAAATTGTACTCCAATCAAATTGGCTGGGGATCACACAATGTGTTATTCATCATATACATGTAACATGTTTTTATCATTCTACAGTTTAAGTGTTTTTGCATTAGAAATTATAATTCTCCGATGCCAAAATTTAATTGCATTGAGAAAGCCATGGACAATCATTGTACGTGTACCACATACTGGTACATACTGGTAGTATGTACCGTATGTATCCGTATCCATCAGGTGTGCCCATTTTTCAAACAATGTTTGGTATGTTTGGACACAGAAATCAGGAGCAAAGGACGGTGGATTTTGTTAATCCATTTACTTTTTCTTAACAACAATGTTCGGTATTTTTGTACACAAAAATACTCTGCCAAGGATGGTGTTCAGTAGTACTACCGGTAGTACATGTATAGCCGAATGTTCGTTATTGCGGTGTTCCACTGTACTACATTTGTACACCTGCTACATGTACATGTACATGTACCTGTACCTGTACCTGTACCTGTACATGTAAATTTATGCAACATAATACATGTATATCAGACTACATGTAGCAGACATGACTAGACTGCCAAATAGATGTGTTCATCTGTACAAAAAGGTATACATGTACTGGTAGTATTACACAACTTACAAAATTGTGCAAAGTTCAAAATCGTGCAAAATGTATACTGGAGCGTTCTGTTACATTTACGCACATGTATAGCAGGGTTAGGGTTTTACTGTTTTAAAACTTAGACTATTCTTCCTTTTAAAATGTAGAATTAATTAGGGTAACTACCGGTACATGTACATATACTTGTACATTGTACTTAGTAATTCAAACAAAACAATTGTCTTTATAATAATAAAATCTCACTACATGTATTAGTACTAACATGTATCATACATGTATATAGTGTTTTTTCGTCTTTATTAATTTTTCTACACACGTACCGGTACATTCAGTCGTGAACCACATAACGATCGAGGCTCGATATTGTGTTTTCCTTTATTCCTATGTTATACCCAATCCCCATTGCTTTGCGCTTGCACCGTCGATCGAGGACCGAATTTGTCCATTCATACCGCCGACCGAGGGGCTTTTGTTTCCTTTGTTCTCCTTTGTGTCTCGCCCCTCGGTCGTTATGTGGTACCAGAGCACGTGTACATGTACATGTTTCTAATTTCTCATACTACATGTATATCGGTTGGTACTGTACAGTATGTATACATGTTCATGTAATAAAAGCCATGTTCCCTCTAGACTTTTTTGTTGTTAACAAATACCAAATTGAACCTACATGTAACTTGACCACATGAGACTTCAAATTGTATTGATAACTTCTTATTCTTTGGTTGTTCAGCTTTCAATTTCGTTTCTTGTGAATTCAACTGAACAAATTTTTGATATAGCTTGAACAAACCCAAGCTTTGCTCAACAAAACACATTATATAACCCACAGTCAGAGATGGGGTTTCCTCATGGGACAACAGTTAAACTTAACCACCCCCCACCCCCCCCCCCCCCCCCCCTTCCCAAAACAATTAATAAATAAATGTAGGACTTTTCCTGCTGTCACAAGCTGTACACTTCAAATCTGGACCAGTTAATGTCAAAACCAACTGTCGTTACTATATACTTTGTACAGGCTTTTTAATGGGCCAGATTCGCATCTTCAATGTTAACGTCACAACCATCTGTGGATGGTTCCCAGGGATCCTGGATAATCCCAAGTTGAACCAACTTTGCAGAGTGGCAAAGTGACTTGTCTGAACAACCCTGTGCAAATTGAATGGGGAAATTCACTGAAACTGGAAAAAGTATGGCCTTTGACAAAAACAGTAGTCTGCTTCAGCAGTGATGCCGAAGCAGCCTAACAAAGAGGATACATGCAAAAACAGCAGCAGGTCGACACAAACAATTTTCCAAAAAATGGCAATATTATTTGGTAGACCCGTGTACATGTACACCAGTACATGTATGTTTGTGAATACAGCATGTGTCTGTGATACCTGCTGGTCTCCAAAATCCTATCTGGCTCTAACCATTTTCTGAAATCTTTGTTTTTCCGTCTCACAGTCCTCATCAATGATAAGATTAATGACAATGACTTCTATGGAAAGACGCTGAAGATCACAGATTTTGGCCTAGCCAGGGAGATGTACCGCACCACCAGGATGAGTGCTGCGGGCACCTATGCCTGGATGGCCCCAGAAGTTATCAAGTCATCACTCTTCTCAAAAGGCAGTGATGTTTGGAGGTAGGATCTTTCTTTTTTGAGAGAGAGAGATAGAGCGAGAGATTTGATTTGATTTGATTTGATTTGATTTGATTTGATTTGATTTGATTTGATTTGATTTGATTTGATTTGATTTGATTTCCCTTGATTGAATATTAGCCACTTTGGCTTCCTACTCTGCCCAAATATGTTGAGATGATCTGGTATCATACAATGGCACCTAATATTTAGACAAACCTAACCCTAACTCTCTACTGCCTCTCTTAGGTACTGTACTGAACCAAATCTGCCAAAATCTGTCAATCACTTTTATTTTTATACATGGGCTAAGGGAATTATTTTAATGAACATAAGTTTTGTAAGGGTTTACTCTGAAAAAGAGTATGGCCCTTTTCAAATCCCTGGCTTCGTCTTTGTCTTAGGCTTTGGACCCCAACTGCAGAAACTCCAGCTGCATTCTGGTGCCCACATGTATTAAGCCGTGTTCGCACTGGACTTTTTTGGGGAAGGTTTTACTGAGACGATGGTAAAATAAAAAATGGTCAAATGTTACCACTGTTCGCACTTGGACTTTCGACACAGGAAAATTTTACCGAGACTGTGGGAGAAGTAGCCAAGCTGTCATTATAATGACTCGTGAGGGCGCTTTGCGTGACCTTTTTGCATTGACCCCGGTGTACCCATTCGCGATCGCACGCGCGCTTTATTTTCCAATCAAATCGTCAGCGTTTTCACGAAGAGACGAATTTGGCCAAAATCATTATTTTTTCAAAATTCGTTTTTTGGCCGAAATCGATTAAGTGGATAGCAACGAACATTCTGCGAGGTTAATATTGTCAAAATCAGTCTGAATCATTAAGATTACGAAAATCATACAGGGGGAACTTTCACCCAAATCGTATTTTCAGTTTTCACGAACAGCCAAATTGTATTTTGTCCCTGCGTAGATAGAAATAACGTTACTCCGAGTGCAAAAACAACGCGCGTACAATGTATACATATACATTTACGAAGAGACAAATTTGGGCAAAACTAGTTTTTAAGTTTTCACGAAGAGACAAATTCGTGCGCTATGGGCAAAAAGCCACCACCGTAGATTTGGAATTTTCACGAACAGACAAATTCATATCTACATTAATAACTTGTCAATTAAGTTTGTTAGTGTTATTTAATAGGTATATTGTTAGATCTTACCTCTCTGTACGTACCAAATATAAGTTAATATGTGCTTTACAAATAGGCGAAATCTCTTTTTCAAAAAGTGACCAACTTAAAACCTGATTTTCTCAAAACCAAAGTGCAACTCCCCGTGGCCAAAATCATTGACGCCATGCCATCGTACGTACGATATTGCATCCGTTGTCGTGCTTTCTTTTGTCGTAAGACACGTTGACGTTCTTTATTATCATTTTGAAATGATGCACTGGTAGCACCAATCAAATTTCCGACTGTATCAATAATAATATCTGCCATAATATTGACCAAAGGAACCCCAACTCTACGTAATCTTTTTGCAAAACCACGTGCGAATGTGATCACGATGCGATTTGCATGCATGCAGCGTGCCCGCACGTAAACAATGCAAAAAGCGCATGCGCAGTGCCTTGTATAGCGTGACCTTGCACTGGAGGGCCGGGTGGACGTTTTGCTAGGACGCTTTTACCGAGTCGCGCTGTTCGCACTGGACTTATCGTCTAGGGAAAAGTGACCAGGGACGTTTTCCTGGGCAGCAGTTGGCCGGTAGAAGTACCCACTGGACTCGGGAGAAGTACCTGAGAGGAAAACGTCCTAGGCTGTCCGCACTGGACTTAAAATGGGAAAAGGACCCATCGTCTAGGTACATGTATGCTTTATTATTTTAAGTCCAGTGCGAACAGGGCTTTATACTGCAGAAACATTCAATCAGTTGATATGAAGCCAAAAGTTGGAATATTTATTGTCTTTACGTTGTCTTTTTGTTGTCTTTTGTGTGGTTTCCTGCTTGTATATTTGTCTGTTCATAGGTTAGGGCACAAAAGCGTTATACGCTTAACCTTATACCTAAATGTTGTCACTTAAAGGTAGGATCATTGGTAATTGCTTGAATTATCATGAATGAGTAGATTTGGAGGGTTGTATTTTATAGTAAATATCGTTTAACTGACCTGTCCGAAGTTTTACAATCATGGATGCAGAGAAAAGCACGAAAAACAGCGTTTGTTTTCAACCGGCGTCAAGCAGTTATTCTTACGTTATCTTTGTTTTTTTCGCGGCGATCACAAATTTTTCTTTATAAAATTTATTTTTCCGGAATAATTACAGGATATCTAGCGCAATCATTTTTCTGCATGCCTAGAATCATTATTTACTTTCAAATGATTAAGATATTTCTTAATAATTCGGTAGTAAATATTGTTGATATCTGCAAATGGTGTATCCTACCTTTAATTTTAATTAAATACCGCTTCTTTATTTAACTTAGTGTGTATACATAGTTTCTATCAACTTCTTAAAATATTTGGTAATTTCTATAAGATTGTACATAATTATTGTAATGAATGGCAACATTGAAATAAATATTACAACAACGACACATTTAACTTGCTAAAAACAAAGCAAAGGTTTTGAGAAACTCCATATCTGGGATCAAATTGTCAGGACTTCTTACTTTACCATCAACATTTTTGACACAGTTTCAGTCTTTCATAGATGGCTAATATGATTAATCTCCTTGATTTTGTAGCTACGGCGTACTACTCTGGGAACTACTCACAGGAGAGACACCTTACAAAGGCATTGATGGCTTGGCTGTTGCCTACGGCGTCGCTGTACAGAAACTCACGCTACCTATTCCCACCACGTGTCCAGAGCCCTTTGTCAGAATACTAGAAGGTACAATTTAATGGGGTTTTTTCCCACAATCTGTTAGGCCAACTGTGGATGGTATTTTTAATTAAAACAACCAGAATTATTTTTGTCAGAGAGAGAAAATGAATTCCTTGGTCGGTGTGTGTTGATGGGGCATTTCTGTAGAAAACGTGAATTGAGTATGGATTTCTTTAAAGTTAAGCCGCTTTATATGTTATTCCTGCCAGATTCCAAATTGAGTTAATACATTCCTGATCACATTTTAGCCTTTTTCTAACTGACAAGTGCAGAGTGTGAGGCATGACATGACAAAAATTTTCCTTGCCATCAAATTCTCCTAGGTTTTCACAGTGGAAGTGTAGTTAGACACTGTAAAAAGAGAAAATTGACAAATGTTTGTGTTTTTTTGTGGGGAAAGGCTAATTTATTGAGATGGATGTCATCAGTTAAATGTTAAACAAACAAAAAATTGTTTATGGCATTGTGCACAGGAAAACATAAATTTCTTGTCAATTTCAGAAAATTGGAAACGGTTAAAGGCAAATCAAATTATGAAAAATTGTGATCACCGTAAGATCCTCTCTTCACACTTTCTCTGTTAACCTGATTGTGGCAAAGCACTACTAAATTCAGGAGCAGTTTTGTAATGCTCATCAAAATTAATTTGTTATTGTTGCCGACAGTGAGCTCAGCATTAATGCGTTTGCCACTAACACACAGTGCCTGTAAATATACACCTGAATTCAATATACATTTAAACCTGCATCATCTGGGATTTCATTATTTGTCTGCCATAATGCCAAATACCCCTGTATGTGTATCAGGTTGTCGGGTCGTTGTTGCCCGCATGCCCGACAGTGCCACTCAATTATTGAACCGGAAAATTCTTACTGACGTCTTGAAATATTTCTTTGGCCCTGAAGGGAAATGGGTTACATCAGCATTTGCAGATAATAGAGGCCGAAAGTTTACCCCTAGTCTGGTGTTTCCGGAGACCTTAAATAGGAAAATTAATTTGCAAAATTTTTTAAAAAATGTACTATTTAATATTTTCTATACGTTGATGTCTTAAGAAAATTACCCAAGAAAAATGCCTAAGTTGTAGAACGTAACATGGAAACTGACATGAAAGAGAAATATTGTGCCAAAAATTGTCCTTTCGCTTCCAAAAATCTAAAATACAATGTAAACAGATTTGTAAAAAGCAGTGTACTTGTTCACGTACACAGATGAAAATGAATGGGAAATAATTTTAGAGCGATCAAAAGGTGAAAATGGAAAGTTAAATAAAAGAACAAAAAAATATTTATTGGAAAAGTATTTTTTTATATTAACTTAAAGAAGCCATCACATTTACAAAAACAAATCTAAAGTCACCGCTGAACTGCAATAATTCCATCGTCTGTATAAAGTTTTCACGTCGTACTCGTAACACAATCTCAGTCTCTCGCAAGTATGATTTTTTATCAATTTGTTTTTCTTGATAAAATTCCAACATGAATGTTTCTAATCTTTGGATGGCTACAGTTAGAAATCATTCTTCCACAGGCCTCGATCTTAACCGCGGCCATTGGCCGTAATGCCCTGTTAAGTTGACCGCAATGCCCCTTCAAAATGTACAGTTGCCAGGGCCAAGTTGGCCAGCATGCCATTTTTAACCCTACACGCACGGTACATGTAGTACCGGTAAGTCATGAATCCGGTAATTTTACTAGGGGGAAACACCAGATGCATGCTTTAAAAATTGGCGTGTTCCACTTTGTTAATTTTTTACCTTTGGCTACGACATGCGAGACACGGCATGGAAATAAACCCGTGATGAAAACCTGGGCCGCATGCCTTTTTGAATAACACGTGCAGTTCATGACTTTGCTGTGTGTAATGCGAGCGCTACAGCCAGCTCGCAGCAACATGGTACACAATCTACTAAAAAATGGAAATTTCAGATAATTTGTTCTCGGGGACTAAACTAATAGGCAAAATGTAACAAAGCTCAGTTCTCCATGGTCTGGCAAGTATTGCTGCATTCTGTGAAGCAAAGTTGTTTTTGCCCATATCAAGGTAATGAGCAGGCGGCCGGCATGCCGCAGCTGTGGAAGTTTGACAGTGACACTTGGCGGTGAGGGCCCGGCCTGGCCCGGACATCCTGTGATGGTCCACAAAAATTGCAACTATTTCGTAATTTGTAATGAGCGATAAAAAGCCGATTTCTTTATTTATTTGAGATTCCTGTGATATTTAACATTTAGATTTTGGGGGAACAATTTTGTTATAAAATAAATATGTTAACATTTAAGTTGAAAATTACACAAGATCTTTTTTCACACTGAATATTGCCGTTTTAATGCAAGCCCCTATGAAAACGACATGACAGGATGAGTATGGATATTGAATAGACTTACATATGATGCATGTAGTATTAAAAAATAATGAATTAAATACTTGGAACTACATTGTAAGTTGCCATTGATGCCCTTCAGTTGGCCTCGGTGCGCTTTGAAATGTTGGTGTTGATGAGGCCGAAGTGGCCTTCCCTTAAGATGCAAGGTCGAGGCTTGCATCCAAAGATTATAGCAAGAGACAGTGCAAAATGCCTATAGATGGGCCGCACGAGGTCTTCTGAAGCCCATCATGTACCTTTTACCTTCCTGTCAGCCTCGACTCCATGGGCGCGTGCGCGTTCCTTCACTAACCCCCTGGCCGTGAGGAATGCGTTAACGACACTGACTGGCTATTTAGTGCTTACTGTGCTTACTGCGCGTGTATTTTGTAAACTGAACGCCCTGAGTGTAATGCGCGCGCGTGTTCCTGAACGCACGTCACATATGAACATATGTTCAAGTCTGTGCTTTACCTGTACAATATGGATTTTAGAAGCCTCTTTTTTTTTGCCCAAAACCTGTTTCTAACGTTATAGATGGACGACAGAGATACATAAATTTAATATAAGTTCTTGCTACCGGTAAATAACCCGACGTAAGAATATCATGTTTGAAAGGATAAATCCAAAAAAATAACAATTACAAAATGTTAAAGATGGCGTCTTGCGTTAAACTCAACGACTGCAGCACTAATTTAAATGTGCCAATATATGGCACATTTAAATTAGACAATTTCAGGGGTCAAGGTCGCGCAAGGCATGGTGGGAAAACATGGTGCAGCAAGATCGTAGCCATGTTAACGAGGTTGCCTTCCTGTGGATAGCTTGTTCTCTTTAAATATGTATGAATAAAAACCTGAAATCAAACACTTCATGCTTCAGGGGTTAGTGTCTGTTACTGGAGATTATTTGTGTCAGTTTTAACTGGACCTAGAAAATTCTCTCCCACAAAAAAATGTACATGTACTGTAGTCTACATGGCTGATTAACACAAAGAAAGTGATACGCTTCCAACAGACTGTCATTGTCCTCAAATGCATGGTTCAGTGACAATCAAGAATGTACCTGTACAAAATGTATGTCCACATCCACCAGACAATATGACAAAGCTTTAGCCTTCTAAATCTCATAATAGAGTAATTGTTGAATTTAAGCTTTGTGGTAAACACATTCTGTTACCAAATATAAAATTGAGAACACTTGTCCTTGACTTTTACTGGTAGTTTTTGTTCATCTACCTGTACATGTACATGTACTATTATACATGTGTATTTTACATGTATGTGCGCTTGGCAATCAACCACATTCAATAATCATCACACATAACAAAAGAAAGGTATTTTGCTATTATGAGAAGGATATTATTCTAACTTTCTCAACTACGTCATTTACAATAATTGTACAGTGGATAAAATTGACCAAAACATTGCGGTACCAAATCAAAAACACGAGCCAGCATAGGATGTTCAGTCGAGTTCATCTTAGATGAGCTTGCTTGGTTGCTTGCTTGCTTGCTTAATTATCTATAAGCTACACATGAGCACTATTCACCATGCAATATGTGACCCACTCCACAATAATGGGTATTATGTCACAAAACAGTGAAATTTAGTTATATACATGGTTGGAAAGCCCACAACGTAAGCTTTCATTTGGTATATAATACTGCTCCATAGCCCCTCCCGTTCTGGATATATGACATGTTTACATACTGATTACTTCCTTGGAGAAAACAGGCTTTGAAAAAGCCGGCTCTATTGTAGTACAATAGAACGATGCACATAAAATTGTATTTTTGTTCTACTTTTTTCTTCAAAATCAATATTTCTGTGAATGAAACCTGAAACTGTAGGTATTAAATATGTCATTCATGACAAAAAATGTAAATCACATTTTGATAAAATGTTTACCCTCTCAACTTTGAGTAGGCCATTACATGATAATGCACAGCGCGACTTAATACCCTTTATTGCAGAGCCGGTCACATATGTGACCCGCTTCAGGAAAAGGTGACATAAGTCGCGTTATGCATTTATGAGTAATGGCCTGTTAAAGTTATAGGGTAAATATTTTTGTCAAAATTTGATTTTTTACTTTTTGTCTTATTAAATAACATCTTTAATATACAAATTTTCAGATTGAATTAACAAAAAGCTGGAATTCGATAAATAAAGTGAAACGAAACCTTTTAAGAGTGCATGGTTCCAAAGTATTGTCTTAGTTTTGTTGTGTTTCGAAGCCTGTTTTCTCAATGTATTTTGAATTCCGTGGAATCCATTAACCCTAACTCCCTACACAACAAAGGAAGTTGGAGGATTTTGGAGGAATTGTATTGTTCAATAACAATGGTGAGGGAGTTAGGGTTAATATGCAAAAACGTCATATCACCGGAACGGGAGGGGCTATGGAGCTGTACTATGTACTAAATAAAAGCTTATATCCTGGACTTTTCAATCATGTACTTAACTCTATTTTTTGTTTTTGCGACTTATGTCACCTTTTTCTGGAGTGGGTCACATATTATCCTCAAGTTTTTATTCTGAAGTCCAATAAAAATCATCCTAAACTTAATGTACAGTGGCATTGAAGTGTTAGAGCCTCAGCTGGGACAACAGAGAGAGGGTATACAGAGTTTGCCATTTCATTAATTTTTTACACCCCACTTCATTAATTTTTTCACACCCCACTTCATTTCATGCTTCTCTTCACCAGACAAGTCAAAAACATCTTGCACCTGCGTGACTATTTCCCTGTATTTAGGCTTGCTCCGAACAAAATTCAAGGACTTCTGGACTAAATGAACCATTTGATATGATAGCACACACTGTATAAAGCTGTTATAGGGTACCTGTAGGATTTTTGTAATAGTCCCACACTAACAGTTGTTAAAATGTGTGAGGTTAATTAACACTGTGAGGCTCTAAGATGTAGAAACCTTTTTTAGGAAAAAGTAAACAATAGACCCCATTATCAGTTTTAATAAGGGGACCTACTGTATTGTACTTTTATGTTTTTCGTTCCAACAAAAGGTTTTCTTGTCTCTGGGCCTTGTAATATAAATGCAAAGTTGATTTTAAAGAAGTTAAGTTGGATTAACAAGTACAAACTTGTCATTAACCCCCAAAGAAAATTGCTTGAGGATTGCACTAATATACAAACTTTGATTAAGCATGGATGTTGAATTTATACTATTTTAAAAATCTCCGTTGTCACTAAGACATAGTAGATGCATAAAATGTTTTTCCTGTATGTTATTTTTTTGATATCCATGGCATGGGTACATGTATGTACTGTAAAGGCAGAGAGTATTCTCCCCAAAGTAATTAACCCAACAAATTATACTAAATACCCCGTGAAATGTTCCCACCTGGCTTGCTGTCATGTAGGAAAGAATCAAGAAATTTTGAGGATTTTTAAATAAAGGTAGGATACACCATTGGTAATTGCTTGAATTATCATGAATGGGTGGATTTGGGAGGTTGTATTTTATAGTAAATATCATTTAACTGACCTTTCCAAAGTTTTACAATCATGGATGCCGAGAAAAGCACGAAAAAACAACATTTGTTTTCAACTGGCGTCGGGCAGTTATTCTTATGTTATTATTGTTTTTTTCACGATTACCGGTCGGCGATCACAAATTTTGTTTTATAAAATTCTATTTTTGGAAATAATTACAGGATATGTAGCGCAATCATTTTGCTGGGTGCCTAGAATCATTATTTACTTTCAAATAAGTAAGATATTTCTTGATAATTCGGTAGTAAATATTTTTGATATACTGCAAATGGTGCATCCTACCTTTAAATGATCAGTCAATTGACTAACCAATGTGTGTAAAGTAGCACCGGTTGGGGTGAACATACATTTGGCTTTTTTCTGTTTACATCACAAAGTTAGTGAATTGAAATCACACAGTAAGCACAGAATCCTTAGTTACGGGGTGTACGCATGCTCAGAGACCAAAATTCCTTGCTAACGCGTGAAATACATTTACTGTAAGCACCGAATTTTCTGCTATAGAAAGCAGGGATTTTTCGCTAACGGAAAGCAGAGCCAAGAAATTGGGCCCTGGAGAGAGAGGATTTAAAAATATTGGCCAAGTTTGGAAATATTACTTTTTGTTATCAGTCCAGTATCTAAAGGTGTATGTACCTGTATGTTCATGTACATGTACGATGTAGTTCTGCCATGACCCCAGTTTAACTTTAGAAGTTACATTTTGTAAATACTGTCAACATTAACTGTTGCAAATCCGCCAAAATTCATCCCCCAAATCATTGGCGAACTTGGTTCTAAAGGCCTAGGGTGAAAACAATATTGATGGATTATGATGGACTTGGTCCAGGAGGCCTGAAGCTGTGCCAGTGCAATTGATAAATTTTGCCTAGGACCCAGTACTATTACTATTGTACCCAGTACTATTACTATTGTACCCAGTACTATTACTATTGTACCCAGTACTATTACTATTGTACCCAGTACTATTACTAGCCCATGTATAAAAAGAAAATCAACTGATAGGTTTTTTTTCGGATTTGGTCCAGTATCTAGCAGAGGCACTAGGAAGTTTAGGGTTAATCATCTTTGTTTTTGTTTTTTATTTGGTCCCTAGAATGTTGGAACCCAGAGCCCCACCAACGACCCAGCTTTTCAGAGATCCTCAACCACCTCAGGGATATTCAAGACTCGCCGTTCATTGACACACCACACGAGTCATTCCGCTCTATGCAACAGGATTGGAAGCAGGAGATCCAGGAGATGTTTGATGAGATCAGACTCAAAGAAAAGGTACCATATCGCCATCTTACCCGACTGCAATAAGCCAGCTTGGTATTCCAACTGCGCATGCGCACAACAAGATTCAATAAATTTCCTCTTCGGATAAACGCGGCAGATAAACGCAAAACGCACACAAGTCTATGGGGACGTGGTAACCGAATCTGCATTCTGTGCAATTTTTCGTGCTATCAAACACTTTAGACACCTTAAAACACTACGCTGTCCCAGCTTTTTTTGGTTTTAATGTTATTTTTTTTAAATTGTTTGTTAGGCACATTCTTTGATGCCTTCTATCTCCAGTAGTCATTACATAAAGCAATTTACCTTAAAAACAAATGCAAACAATTCTGAAGTCAAATTTACTGACACTTGCATGGGAAATGTGGGAAATTAGTCAGGGCAGGTGTAACCGAGTCTTAAAAAAAGTCACACTTTTGGACCCCTTATTTATGGACTAACCCTAATGCTTGAAGTTGCTTAGTTTGCAAAACAGCTGTAAGCAAAACTTGACTTCCTAATGTTATATTTGGCCGACAGGAACTGAGGACGAGAGAAGAAGAGCTGATGCGACAGACCATTGAACAGCAGTGCCACGCCAGGGTGCTGCGCCAACGGGAGCAAGAGCTGGCAGAACGCGAGATTGACCTACTGGGCCGAGAGCTCAACATCATGATTCTACAGCAGCAGCAGGACGACAAGCCCGTGCCCCAAAAGAGGAGGAACAAATTCAGACGAAGCAAAGTGCGCGGAAGCCACAAGCGCATCAGCGGACCCTCTGGTGAGCTTTTTATTATCGTACAAGAGTAACTTGCAACTAACCAAGAGAGAGATTGCTACTAAATATTTAACTGTTTTTATAAGAGTAGATGCCCTCAAGTCTTTTTTTAAGAAGGTTGATGGCACTCTAGGTTTTTCCCCCAATTGTTTACTTTAGACTTCATGCCAGTTGCTGCTTAGAAGTACAATGTACACCGCAACCCTACATTGCATAGGTGAAGTGTCGGCCAACTGTTTGTGCATGTGTTGACAAATAAAAAGTTTGTTTATCTCCTCGCATCTCACATCTTTGGTCTTTGTATTGCTTTCTCTCAAAGCAGTTACAAAACTCAAAGCAATATTAATGTCATTTGGCTTAAAAGCTAAGCTAAAAGCTGTAGTGTAAAATATTCAAGAGATATAATCTGTGGTAAAAAGAAACATTTGATTGATTTATGCTGCAATGCCCAATGGCAGAATTCGATTTTATGTTATTATTATTATAATTGTTTTCAATTATTAAATTTTGTATTATTATTATATATAAAATTATAGTTATTTTTTTTTTTTTTTTTTTTTAGTAATTATTATTTGTTTTAGGGGGGGGGGGGGAATATACCCTTTATGTAGGTTTTATGGTTCATTCATGGAAGCACATAATATAATTCAGTGTTTAGTAAACTTAGAGTAGAGGAAGCATGTTGCATGGCCGGCCAAACCTTAACAGGCTGTATCTTCTTGCCCACGGTGAGCACTGAGGGAGGAAATCCACACATTGACAATCAATGGAAGCAGCTTGGATTTCTTGTTTCTCTTCTCAAGCCCCCGGTGTTCCTTATTATTAGATCCCCAAGCCATCAAAATATGCATGTGAAGCGCACAATGCGGAGATTCGGTGAATGCTTTGTAGCTTCTGTTTTTGTATGGATTGAGTTCACACAGATGTACTCATTCATTCGCATCATTCTCATCTGTAACTGTGGCTTTGTGTTTCATTCAATTTTTTGTTGTTGCAAATCGAGCACCTTGTGCGCCATCATTTTTTAAGAAAAAGGAAAATTATTGTTTTAGTGTGTTTTGTTTAAATACTACCGGTACCACTAATTTAACAAATGTAGTTTGTTTACATGTCTGCATATATCGTTTTCAATTGTTTACACATCCTTGAACAGGTGCAGGCCTGCTAGTTTATTTCCTTGACCTGACTACTCCTTAGTATCCGTAAATTGCTCTATTTCATCTGAAATAGGTTCAGGAAACCAGACTTATAGGACTTCAAGAACTTCAAGAACAGCAGTTTTTTCTTTGTTTTTTCTTAGTTTTTCGAGCATCTATAAACATTTATACAACTTTCAACAGGTCAGTGTAACATTATTTGCAATAAAATATAACCCAAGATTCCATCCATTTTTGTAGCAAATGGATGGATTACAACAAATACAAATGTTGTATTACATGTACATGTACCGGTACCTTCAAATAAGGATATAAACAGGTTTGGACTTTTTTATTTTATATTTCGCAATATCAAGAAATCAATTTTGGGGAAAAACCCTTAAATACCGATAAGCTTTAACATACATTGTACGTACATGTACATGAATTCTGAGAATTGTATACATGGACCGTGACGTGCACTTGGAGCTGTTTCCCACCTTGACTCAATTAACTTTTTCATATAAAAATCAGTTAAAAATCCCAATTTGAACCTCCTTCTGTTCTGTCAGTGGGATAAAAACACAAAAGGGAGCAGTGCGTTCATTGTTCAGATTTGAGGGCTGTTGTGTTTTCTAACAAATACCCAAGTTCAAAGGTGACTTAAAGGTAGTATACACTATTTGCAGATATCGAAAATATTTACTACCGAATTATTAAGAAATATCTTACTCAATTGAAAGTAAATAATGATTCTAGGCATTCAGCAAAAGGATTGCGCTAGATATCCTGTAATTAGTCAACAAAATTGAATTTTATAAAGAAAAATATCGCCGGACGGCGATCGCGAAAAAACAAAGATAACATAAGAATAACTGCTCGACTCCGGTTGAAAACAAACGCTGTTTTTCGTGCTTTTCTCGGCATCCATGATTGTAAAACTTCGGAAAAGTCAGTTAAACGACATTTACTATGAAATACGACCCCCAAATCTACCCATTCATGACAATTCAAGCAATTACCAATGGTGTATACTACCTTTAACAAATACCCTTAACTGAGCTGAATTCCCAGTATGGACAAGGGCCTAGAATAGATGACCTCTGAGAGTGGTTTCTAAGGTGTCCAGAGTGCATTATATATTGTTATTACATCTAGGCAATTCCACGCAAACAGCGTGTCACTTTAGAAGATAATTTCTCGTTTCAAGTGCAAATAGCAAGTTTACTGTTACATGTCTACTACTACTACTGTAACAGCCTTTAACCAGTTCACTGGAAATCTTTTTACCAACCTCAATCCGAGCGCGTTCAGGCCGCCATCTGTTGGTAGCACACCCTGATATATATATTTGCGTGTACACACGGCATTGGAGGCGAAACAATACAAAGTTCCTGTGGCTATACAAAATCTTACCCACAAAAAATAATCTAGTGACCTGTGTCTACATGCAACATCACAGTGATTGTTTTTATGGTAACAAGAAATATGTTATCATAAATGAGGTGGGGTAAGATACATGCGTGTTACAGCGCCGCGGTTACAGCGCGACGGTTACAGTGCGACGATTACATCGCGACGGTTAACAGCGCGACGGGTAACAGCGCGACGGGTAACGGCGCGACGGGTAACGGCGCGACGGGTAACGGCGCGACGGGTAACGGCGCGACGGGTAACGGCGCGACGGGTAACGGCGCGACGGGTAACGGCGCGACGGGTAACGGCGCGACGAATAACGGCGCGACGAATAACGGCGCGACGAATAACGGCGCGACGAATAACGGCGCGACGAATAACGGCGCGACAGGTAACAGCGCGTATCTCAAAATCTATTTCGAAAACATTTAGAGATCTTAACAATTGTAAAAATGTTTTAAAGACATCTTGAAATAATCAAAAGCTACCTCCTTAACCAGTTCGCGCCGGAGGATGTACCGGTATATACACGAAACTTTTCCCGAGTTTCATAAACAGATGATGCACAAACACATCACGAGCAAGGCCGTAATTGCGTGGGTGTGCTTACCGATATAATCGGCTTGAGCCCGCCTCGGGTCGAGTTTTGTTAAAAATGATCCCGCGCCTCGGTTTGGGAATGTTCAAATAATCACGGCGCAAACTGGTTAACCTGAATAAATGCCACCAGTGGTGCCTTTTTGTCCAGTTCTGTGTACTTCTTGTAATAAAGTTGTATTAACAACCCACTTGTTTTTGCATTGAATTATCCCACCATCAGAGTCTTTCAGGCTTGTTTGTGTGACCTGTCACTCATCACCATGGCTTGGAGTGACTGGTTAATTTGCCTGTGCATTCAAAGAAATGAAGATGTATTTTGGGACATAAATCTGAGTGCAGTTCATGTAACTCATCACTTTTACTTGTAATTTCTCGAGCCATTATCAGGCAATCTTTCCTTATTTGTTACAACCTGTTGTTGATTCATATGTTCGGGTACATATACCGTAATACAATGTACGTTGCATGATGCTTGATTGCAGACCTTTCACACTTCGTTATTTATGTTGAAGCAGTGTCCATGTTTATGTACAGTGTATACAGTACATGTCAGGCCTTCATTTTAAAGGAGCGCGATCGCGCTCGCGCTCCTCCGCGCTCCTTAAAAAAATTAAGGAGAGCAAAAAAAAGAGCTCCTTACAATTTTAAGAAGAGCAAAAAATAATTTAAAAAAAAAAAAAAAAAAAAAAAAATCTTTCCATCACCGCACACGGTTAGATGTTACGTTTTTTCTTAAACAACTATCAAAAGATAGAAGAAAAAATTCTCTAAAAGCCCATACCTCATTTAACTATTTTCCAAAATAGGAAAATAGAAATTATGGCTTTTTCAAACAAAAAACAAACACACTTTTAGCCCAAAACCACAACATTAGTTCACAACCCAGGCTCTGTTTTCCGCACTACCGCATCCGAGCACCCATTAGATAATACGATGACCAATCACAACACGGTATCATCCACCATGCCACGCCGTTTTGCACGCTACCCATGTTACGTACGCAAACCGTACATATATACCCCAGAGAATACCAACAAAACCAGGGAAACATCCCTCCTAAAACATCTCAACAGTTTTTCTTGCCTACAATGTGCCCCACAATCCGAATATATTTATTATATTCATACAAGTTCCGCATAGGGAAGCCATCTAGTCTTTCGTGTTCGCCCATTCCATTTATTTCGGACATAACGGGCCTAGACTAATTCGCACTTAATTAAGCCATACAAGTCACAGAGAGAGAAATGTCACTGGATGGGAAAGCGCCATCATTCTCTTAACCAAAAGTTGAACTACTGGTGAATGTTGTGTTCCTTTTCTTGAGTATGTGTTTATTAAAGGCATAGACACCTTTGGTTGTCATTTAGAGTAACTACAGATAGTGTCCAGGACCTTAAAACTTGCGTTTTGTTAGCGAGAGCAAATCACTCTCCTTAATTCATTGTTTTGATTTAAGGAGAGCGATTTTAAAATCACTCTCCTTAATTCACCTTTTGATTTAAGGAGAGCGATGCACAGCTCTCCTCAGATTTATTAAAATGAAGGCCTGACATGTACTTTTACACTGCATAAATCTCTGCTCCTAGCTGACTCTAAACATCACACGTACAATGTAGCAGCCACAGACTCCAACCTGAAGGCATAAACAGATGCCTTGCAAAGTTACTGTCAAAACAAAACCTGTGGAGATACATAATTATTATTATTATTATTTCTTTTCGGCAATGAAACCGAGGATTCCTCAAAAGCGCCCAAGGCACTGTACAGTAGCTCGTAAGCCTGAAGAAACCAGTAGGATGAACGAAATGCCAGAAACACCGGGGCGAACCCCTTCTATTTAGCGATAAGTGTGACTGGGTTCTTTTACGTGCGTGTCCAGGTTCAATATATATTCAATATGTACATGTAATTAGCATGATCAAGAAAAGGCACCATTGGGGGAAGCTATAGTACATGTTCACACATACACATGTACTATGCACAAGAAAATCTGGGTTGAGGCGAGGTCAACACGGTGCTATGACGTAGCTTATATGCCATTATAACACCTCACTCACAGATTCTGTGTCTTGATTGGCCGAGAGCGCGTCCTGTGTCACTTGCTATTTTTACTATTTTTTACTTGCGCTCCAAAAAGACTAGACCACGCAGCCTCGTTCTGAAAAAGTACTATGCGCATAGCAACACACGTACTATGCGCATAGCAACGAAAGCGTGACTGAAACCCAGACGTGTGTTTCGGTGCATTGCGTAAACATTGCTCTATCACCCTCGCACCCGTTCATCAAGGCAACAAAGTACACGTATGATCGAGAAAAAGGGAACGAAGATACAAATAGTCGGGTGCCCTTTCAAAACGCAAATTTAACGTACATTTCTTTCGTAAACAACGCACTGCTTGCACGTAGGTTGATCACTGAATTCAGAGATTTTTTGTCATTACTATACTTTCAGGAAGCTTAAATTGTGCAGAATCTGTGATTGAGGTGTTATAAAACAAATATTGACTGCTTTATTTCGCGGTATAGTAAAACTAGCCTCCCGAGGTGATCCATGGAGCATTCTATTTTCCCTCGGCTTCGCCTCGGGAAAATAGAATGCTCCATGGATCACCTCGGGAGGCTAGTTTTACTATACCACTCAAAGCAGTCAATATTTGTATACTGTTATATCTTATAGGCCACTGTTATCACTGATAAATGTAATGAAATCACACCGACTTCATAGAACTGAGTCCATAGTCCAAGCAATTAAACCCAAACTGTATACAGATACACATGTGTTCAGTGGACATCCAAATGCAACCATACATTGTCTATTGTGATTAAACTGGATGAAGGAAATTTTATTTTTTTATTCTCAACCACCGGAATTACAAAAATTCAGCCAGTCTCAAATTTGTTAAATGGTGCTGCACATACAGTCAGCGACTGTAAACATTGTAAATCTGTATTGAGAAGAACTTAATCCTCCTCCCAGGCAAACAGTTGTCTGGCGATTAGATCAGCATCCCTCTTGGTACTGCTGAAAACATCTCACAGTCGCACACACACGCTGGCTTGCTTGCTTGCTTGCTTGCTTGCTTGCTTGCTTGCCAGATGGATGTTTTTAGCCGGGAGCCAGAGTTGCTCTTTATTTATAGAATTATTGAGTTGTCGTTAGTCCCGATAATGCAATTACATGTACCAGTAGGTCAGATCTGGCCCCTCTCTGTTTTGGGACCTGTACATGTTATATCAAGCATTTACAAAGGTTCAAATTAATTTTGTATTCAAGGCCCAAACAAACACAAATATTAATTTTGTCATTTTGACTTGCAATCTAGTTTTAAATAAAGTTGTACATTTTTGTACTTTAGTAAAAATATAAAAATTAAAGAGACAAATTAACATAAATCATTGAGTTATTAAATAAAGTATCGAGTTAATAAATAAATCCTTACACATCTATATCCCGGTACATACATTGTATACATGCACATGTACAGGTACATGTATCTATCAACAAACGTGCATTATATTAATGGATTTGTATGTGGGTCATTCTAGGGGTACAAAAGTGGGACCATTGTTATGTATACATGTACAAACATGTCTGGATGACGGATGCAAAACCTTTGCAGTTTAAATGTGTACATGTATAGGACTGGTTGGTCCATGGAGAAATAAGACACCGGGAGTTATAACGACCTATGGATCAAACGTTTAGGCTCTGGTACCGCGGTCGTAAAACCGCACGGGATAATTGACTGTAATCTCGCGACCGCAGCCACACAAATTCTGGAAGATGTGCGCCTGCGCACTAGAGCGAGTATGCGCTAGTGCGCAGGCGCATATCGAAATAGTACGTAAGTTTCTAAAAAAGTTCGATTTTCTTATGCAAAAAAAAGAAAACGCAACACATCGCACACCGTTGAGCGATACACGAATGGGCAGACAAAAGCCTCAACGAGCAAACCCTTCCATTTCTGGCCGGCCAAACTCGGCCTTAAGTCGTCAAAATCATAAAAATATGCTACCATATTTCCATGATTGTACCGTTCATATTTTAAAAGGATAACAAACGTAACTTGCCATCAGAATGTCAGATTTCGACAAAGAAAATATCGGCAGATTCATTTTTTCAAGGCGCATCGATTTTTCACAATGGCTCACGTGTTTTGACCGACAGAGAGCTACTGCGCATGCGAAAACTGGTTCGTTCGCTTACTAGTGAACTGTTAACTATTGACCGCACAAGCAATTCGTTTCTCCAGTAAGTGGTGGCGAGCGGTACCAAACCCTGAGATGTGAGAGATCTTATCGCGGTCGTAAATCGGGAGGCCTCCATGCCTTTACCACTGGTCATCCAGGGTCGCTAATTGGTCAGTGAATACCCTGTGGGGGATTAGCGGGCCGTTCAAACTCCCTGTGTCTTATTTCTCCATGGTTGGTCTTAGTACACTGAACATACATTTTTTTTTTTTCACATTATGAAAAACATGGTTTACCGTGTAACAGGGACACCACATACATGTAACATGGTGAAATTTGATACGAGTGCATCTGCACACATTGAAAATGATTTCAACACAAATATTTGTAGACCTGTGATGTGTTTGCAGTAGGCAAGTCCATTAACCCCATTAACCCCTTAGGTCCTTTTAGCTAGGAAGTAAAAACCATCCAAAATCCTGCAAAATCCTGCAATTGACCCCATGTAAACATTTGATTCCTCTCCTGCAATCATTCAAAATAATCCGTTATTTCTTAAATTTGTTCAGTGAGCCATTGCCTCAATCTTTCGAAATCCTCCAACTATCACCGTAACTCCTATACTACATGTACCTCTCCTACATGTAGGTACATGTACTGAATTAAATCTGCCAAAATCCATCGGGCACTTTTCCTTTTATACATGGGCCACTTAAATGGGCCAATAAAATAATTGGGCCAATAAAATAATTGGGCTATGATCATCCTTACTGGCGCTATGGCAGGTATGAAGCTAAATTGCAAAGGATGTCACATTATTAGCCTGTTCATTGGGCCATTAAAACATTCCAAATACCATCTCAGCTCCCTGGGGAGTATACAGCTTGATGCAGCCATTTCGGTGCAGAGCAGCTAAATCAACCACAATAACCATCTCTGCCTTCACAGATATCCATTTACTCCTGGGTGGAGAGAAGCAATGTGTGACAAAGTGTCATGCCCAAGGACACGCGTACCATAGTCTCAGGCTGGACTCGAACCCACAACATGCAGCTTTACCTACATTTGTACAGATTACAAATTCAATGCTCCAGACCACTGAAGTACGGTAACACTGGAAATAACAATGAAGTGTTGGTCGATGTTAATGGACTTAGTACACGAATACATTTATACATATTTATATTTCCGTACTGTATCTCAACAACAAACAAACTGTTGCGTGCATACCATTGTGTGTGTTTAGGAGTTCATTCATGGCATCTCTATTATTGTTTTACAAATAAAATCTTCAACTATAGTTAGTTTTAATTTTTAATATTAAATATACTATGCTCAGGCTGATATCCAGACAGTTTCTTTTTTAATTTTAAGTTTAACACGTTTAACACGTTTAACCGCTTAAAATGTTCTTGCGGCTGACTGTAGGAGTCGCCAACCTGGGGCCAATTTCAAAAGCACAAAACATTCTTGCTTAGTAAAACCAGCTTACCAGCCACAACCTCATGTGATGAATAATGTTTGTGATTGGTACTTAGCTGTTGCTAGCTTAGCATAACAATCGCATGGAATTTTGGCTCCAACTTGATTTACCAAGCAAGAGTGTTTGTGCTTTTAAGCAACATTTTTGGCTTAAGTAGCTCTATGAAATTGGCCCCTGGCATAGTTAAACTAAATGTCTTTCTTCGTAAATAACTGTGTTACTAAACATAGTCGCAATAAATGATTTTTGGCTTTATACATTCTGACAATAATTATTTGCTAGCTTCAACCATCTAAATCCAAGGTGAACTTCACCCTTTAACAAATAAGCAATGATAAGGGATAATTCGTTACTTATGGCAACTCGGTGTAATTTTTGCTCTTTATTACATTTCTGTAGTGGTATATTATGTATATATAAATCTTTCGGTAACAATACATTAATAACATGTCAGATTGACACCGCAATTACTTTGATAAAGAATCCAATCATTCAGTGTATTTTTTGTATATCGAAACAGGAATATACTTTTACATTTCCCGAGTATACGGGATGGGCAAAAACCCGTAAAAACCTTCCTGTTAAAACAAAATGGAAAATTCTTATCCGGCTCCAATCTTTGTGGCAACTAAGTTAATTAACTTTGTATACCAGCTTAATTAAGTTTAGGTTAGATAAACTGAATGTAAATTCCCCAGCATTGTGATGGTCAAAAAAGATAAGTTACGGTGGTAGGGTGGGGAAGATTTTAGCTGAGTAAAGCTGAGTAAAATCTGGAAACGTTGTGTCAGTGACGACAGCCAAGAATGAAATGCAGCTCACAGTGCTGTACCACTTGGCCCTAAAGCTAAACCTCTTTAACTACGAGTCTGTCCCTTTTTTATTAAAAAGGACTTAAGTCCTACAAAAGAAGATAATGCTTTTGGCTATGGGAGTAACATAGCCCACCGCGAGGACATCTAACAATTATGCACAGCCCGGCTTAATCAAATTCTCACCTGTGCAGACTTTATGCTTTGTGAACCCTCCATATTCACTGCATCTTCAAAGCGCTCTTCATAAATCAGATTAAATGTTTTAATCTTCATACATGACAACAGTACAGGCAACATTCTTCAGGACTAAGTAGTGCTTAAGGCCTCCTGGATCAGGCCTTCATGATCAGGCTTTCAGGCCTCCAGGCTTTCAGGCCTCCAGGCTTTCAGGCCTCCAGGATCAAGTCCATCATAATCCATCAATATTTGTTCACGCCAGGGCCTCCAGGACCAAGTCCGCCGAAAGATCTAACCAAGTGGAGGGTTGAATTTTGGGGGATTTGAGATGGTTTTGGTTTGAGCTGACCCCGAGTCATGAGGCACACATAATCCGTCTGTATTTGTTGCCCTATATGTTTGTACACAGTCATTATGTCTCTAGAAGATCTTGTTAAGATCGAAATATTAGGCCCTCTTAACTTATTTGATTTGTATATTTCAGGTCATTCCAGCCAGTAAGCAGTTTTCAGCAGTTTTAATCTTATTCATGTATTTGTTTGGGTGCAGCTCTGGAATTATTATCTTGTTTTGTGTGGTGTTTAGATTTCCAGCACAAACTGACAGTGAGGACAGACCCGTCGTATGACAGGCGAGACCCTCGGTCGCCCCTGAGTCCAGAAGATAGCCCACCTAAAAGCCCACTGCCCAGGTTGAGAGTCATTGCACGTAAGTCATTTCGTTTATTACAAATTCCACCACCTGCTGAATAGGTCTTCTGAATAGCTACATTGTAGAAAGTAGCAATTTTGACAATTTTGTTTTCTTAGAAAACCGCACACCGCGATTTAAAAAAAAAAAAGTGTAATAATACAAATGTTATACAAAAATACCTCTGGTTGACCTCATGCAAATATTGTTTTTCCATTCCAGTGCCCAAGGGGATCAAGGGAAAGACTTGGGGTCCTAGCTCAGTCCAGCAGAAGCTTAAGGATCGGCCCTTTAAGGCCTATTCCATGTCAGAAGCCACTGGCAAGAAATTTACCAACACGAGTGCACCGAGTGCGCCGTGGTACAACACCATGGGCAATACTGCCCACCATAATGGTAAGTATAAACTAAGGAACTGAAGAGGCTGCAACGGATAAACCTGGCCTTTGCTAGCTCTGTGACAGAACCGTCGGCATCAATAGAAAAAGTAAATCTCGGGTCACAAATCTAATTGCGACCATGCTCACATCACCAATGACATAATGACGATTCCTCAGCATACGGTGTCTTACTTGCTTAGGCAAATAAATAGTTCTGCTTCCGGTTACCCGATCGACCCTAATTTTAGGCCCCAACCCTAACAACAAAATTGAAAAAAAAAATGCAAATCTTTTCTATCTTCACAAACTGCTTCTTTACAACCTAGTTACGTCAAAAACTCTTGTAATTCGTTTGGCTACTTAATGAGTACTCGTAATTTTATCGGAAGAAACTGTTGTTATTTTCAAGTTCCCTTCGGTGTATGATCACGGTGATGAAAACACGTATGTAATGCTCACTGCAGCAATGCTGTACTGTTTCCCACTGGACGCCCACTAAAAGTGCCAACAAAGGCATGATAAAAATGCTGCAACCAGGGGCCAATTTCATAGAGCTGCTAAGCACAAAAATTTGCTTAGCACAAATATGTCTTGTTCATTAAAAACAGGTTACCAGCCAAAATTCTACAGGTTTTTCATTCATAGCCAAAAACCAGCTGAATATCAATCGAAAACTATAAAGATCTCGTAAAAATTTGGTCTGTAAACTTGTTTTTGCCAATGACAAATGTTCATGCTAAGCAGCTCTATGAAATTGGCCCCAGTCTATGCACGACACATGGTCGACCAACATGGAGTGCACTGTAGTTCTAGGTAGGATCGTAACAAATCCAAGTAAACATTGATGGAGAAAGAAGATTTCTGCAAGTTCATTCGCAGAACTTGATCTGTACTAGAAGTGATTATGCAGCGTGTATCCCTGACATTTGCTGCCGCAACACGACAAATTTCATAGCCTGCCACAGAAAGTGCATCATGCACGCTTACTATGCGATAAACAAACAGTATTGTTAATAGTGGTGTCCACGACCTAAATTTTTCATTATTTTAAAGATCGACCATAAATATTTGTTATGACTTTCGTAGCAAGATGAAACATTTGGAGCACGAAACATTTGACATGTGTCAGCGACTCACACCGTGAGGCTGCTTGCTACAAACTGGTAACCTGTAAATGTGAATGTAAATAAAGCCGCATTGCGTTTACCAGTGTGCTCGCACACGCCATGAATTTGTCACAAAATGTGTTGGGTATAATACACCCCATTCAATCAGCACAAAAGAATTTGTAAAAAAAAATAAAAATCCGACCTACCGACCCTATTTTTGAAAGGCATGTAATCGGAAGCAGAACTTTTTTGTTGGGGGGCCAAATCAAATTACGGACAGAATATCATTATAGTAAGATAAAAATCATATTGTGATTTTCTTTTGCAGAAACTGAGTGGCCAACAGATATTGGCCTGCCCAAAGCCCACTGGCCTAGCGTCGGCCCTAGCACAGATGATGGTGAATCCACAGATGACTCTAGGACCTCACCCCGTAACTCCCTCAAACGAGAGAGGAAACACACCACAGCCAGCCTGTACACCATGACAGCCATGCTGGCGTCGATGGCTGTGGGATTTGATATCCGCACACTGAACCAATCCAGGCAGGATGAGCTGGATTTCCGCCAGCGTAAGAACTCCTCGGCCTCGGAGAGCTACAGCCGTCAGGGCAGCCTGTCATTCCAGCACGACCCGGACGATTCCCCAACCATGTCCAACGCGTCCACGGTGCGACTTATCAGTGTGACCTCCACCAACGACGACAACAAGCACTACCTCAGACAAGGGTCCTGGCAAGGCTTTTCCACTTCCGTAGACTCTTCCTCTACTTTGACCATCAAGCAGAATCCAGCTTACAACGATGAGAACAAGGGTGTGGCGCCCTCGGAGCCTGTCCAAACAGCTGTCAAGACGCACAGGCGCACAGCGTCAGCGGACAACAACCTGAGTTACTTGTCGCACAAAAGGACTCCCTCGGATAGTTCCTCACCATCGTATTCGTCTTTCACATCTACTGTCAAGTGGGATGGGACTGATCCATGGAGTAGCCCCGAGTCAGATGTGTCCAGATTACCTAACCCACCTCAAGCTCCACCTCGGAAAACTAGCCTGGGTAAAAACACACAAAGAAAATCATACCTTTTTATTCTGTAATTGAATAAAAGTGGAAATCTTCTTTGTATTGCAGTTTTTATAAAAGTTAATATGTGACCGGCTCTACAAAAAGGTGTCTTATGTTGCGAAAAAAATGAAATTGAGTTATATACATGGTTAGAGAGCCCACAACGTAAGCTTTCATTAAGTATATAATAGAGATCCATAGCCCCTCCCATTTTGGAGACACGACGTGTTTACATATTGATTACTTTCTCGGAGTTCAAATTACACAACTGAGAAAACAGGCTTTAAAATAGCCGGCTCTGTTGTACTTCAACAGAACGATGCACACATAATGGTATTTTTTCCACTTTATTCATCAAAATCAACATTTCTTTTAATGAAACCTTAAACTGTAGGTATTAAAAATTTCATTTATAACAACAAATGAAAATCACATTTTGATGAAATATTTACCCTCTCAACGTTGAGCGGGTCATTACATGATAGTGCATAGCTTGACTTAGGACCCCTTTTTGTAGAGCCGGTCACATATTGGCAACCGCGTGGTTAATTAAAGGCATTTTTAAATAGTCAGTCGAAGCAAAAGTCTAGAGATATTTCTTATAGTTGTGGGAGGCCTGTGCATTTCAATTTGCATTCATAAATAGCTGAGACAGTTTAGCCATTCCTATTGGTCAAGAGCCCGACCTTTGGGCATATTTAAAACGGCCGATACAACATGGGCCAGCCAGTTTTAAACTTTTGTGTGTGTGTTACATTAAATTTTGACTCCTATTATATGAAGTCTGATTCATGACCCTTTCATTGGTTGAAATCTGACACGACATGTGCAATACTACCAATGATTTTGTATATTAACCCTCCTACATGTATGCAGAAGTCACTATTTGGGTCAGTTGTTCAGCAGCATAAAATGCAGACTGTCTTTTTGTGTATAGTGTTTGTACAATGAAGTTTTGGGCAGAATTGTGTTCTACATAGGAACACATGCAAAAGGCTGGACTCAGGACATTTGTGCATATTTTCCCTGTCAAACCATTGGAGGGTTAACCCTCCTGTATACAGTGCAGTTGCCATAGAATTGTCAGACCTTTCAAAACCTTCCAAGTTTGCTGGACTAAATGGTTTTGAAAGGTGGGAAAACTGTCTGACAAAAAAGACCTATGAAAGATTTCAAAAAATGGGGAAAAAATCTCAAAGGTAATGATTGTAAGACTAAGGTTTAAAAAGATAAAACCATGGGAGGGTTAATAGTCTTAATGCGTTCTGCAACACAATTATTGAGCAGCAGGTGGGACATGCGTGTCAATTTTATATAAGGGCACGTGCGTGAGGCACATACCATTAAAATAGTAGGAGGGGTGTTTCTTAAAGTACGAGATAGAACAAAATTGTTTGAAACTTGTACATTTTTTACTTATTTTGACTTCTAGACTAAAATATATTTATGACTATGCTCATTTAATGCCCTCTTCAAACACGTCCAGGCCCCATGAGCCGATTTTAAATTTTTTTTTTTTTTTAAACCGTCAAACCATTTTTATTACCTTATTAAAATTTGTGTAAAGAAAAACTAGCCTTTATGCTATACCAAATGGTGCTACAACTCTGCCTGTACAATGAGAAAACTTTTTTCTTTTTTAGGGCCCGCTTCAGATACACACCCAGAGCGGCCACGTACTCTGGAATTCTCACCAAGGCCAAGACCATACTCCAGGACCTATCTGACCCCACAGACCGGCAGCCAGGACTCACCACTTGGTAAGTGGCCAATTCCATAAAGCTGTTAAACAGAAAAATGCCGCTTAGTCAATTTATGTCCAAAGGCCGGTTCATAATGTAAATGTGCAATAAATTTGAAATAATGAAAATTTGCCCGATTTTAAATGTGTTCGACTTTGCGAAGTCGCTGCACGAAAAGTTCACGTGCGAACAAACTTAATGCTCAAGACATAAAAAGTAGATTTCACATTCATGCCGAGTATGAACCAGAGTTGTAATGGGTCTCTGATTTGTGTGACTTAAGTCAAGTCATTTAAAAGAAATGACTCGAGTTGAGTCATTCAGTTACAGATTCGAGTCAAGTATTTTTTTCTGCAGTAAGTCGAGTCATTTGCCTGCAGTGAGTCAAGTCATTTGCCTGCAGTGAGTCGAGTCATTGGCCTGCAGTGAGTCGAGTCATTGGCCTGCAGTGAGTCGAGTCATTGGCCTGCAGTGAGTCGAGTCATTGGCCTGCAGTGAGTCGAGTCATTGGCCTGCAGTGAGTCGAGTCATTGGCCTGCAGTGAGTCGAGTCATTTGCCTGCAGTGAGTCGAGTCATTGGCCTGCAGTGAGTCGAGTCATGTACCTGCAGTGAGTCGAGTCATTTGCCTGCAGTGAGTCGAGTCATTGGCCTGCAGTGAGTCGAGTCATTAGCCTGCAGTGAGTCGAGTCATTGGCCTGCAGTGAGTCGAGTCATTGGCCTGCAGTGAGTCGAGTCATTGGCCTGCAGTGAGTCGAGTCATTTGCCTGCAGTGAGTCGAGTCATTGGCCTGCAGTGAGTCGAGTCATTTGCCTGCAGTGAGTCGAGTCGTTGGCCTGCAGTGAGTCGAGTCGTTTGCCTGCAGTGAGTCGAGTCATTTGCCTGCAGTGAGTCGAGTCATTGGCCTGCAGTGAGTCGAGTCATTTGCCTGCAGTGAGTCGAGTCATGTACCTGCAGTGAGTCGAGTCATTGGCCTGCAGTGAGTCGAGTCATTGGCCTGCAGTGAGTCGAGTCATTGGCCTGCAGTGAGTCGAGTCATTGGCCTGCAGTGAGTCGAGTCATTGGCCTGCAGTGAGTCGAGTCATTGGCCTGCAGTGAGTCGAGTCATTGGCCTGCAGTGAGTCGAGTCATTGGCCTGCAGTGAGTCGAGTCATTGGCCTGCAGTGAGTCGAGTCGTTTGCCTGCAGTGAGTCGAGTCGTTTGCCTGCAGTGAGTCGAGTCATTTGCCTGCAGTGAGTCGAGTCATGTGCCTGCAGTGAGTCGAGTCATGTACCTGCAGTGAGTCGAGTCATTGGCCTGCAGTGAGTCGAGTCATGTACCTGCAGTGAGTCGAGTCATGTACCTGCAGTGAGTCGAGTCATTGGCCTGCAGTGAGTCGAGTCATTGGCCTGCAGTGAGTCGAGTCATGTACCTGCAGTGAGTCGAGTCATGTACCTGCAGTGAGTCGAGTCATTGGCCTGCAGTGAGTCGAGTCATTGGCCTGCAGTGAGTCGAGTCATTGGCCTGCAGTGAGTCGAGTCATTGGCCTGCAGTGAGTCGAGTCATTGGCCTGCAGTGAGTCGAGTCATTGGCCTGCAGTGAGTCGAGTCATTGGCCTGCAGTGAGTCGAGTCATTGGCCTGCAGTGAGTCGAGTCATTGGCCTGCAGTAACGAGGAAATTATATCACTCTAGTGGCTGGCTTCACCAATAATAGTATTAATGATAGATTAAATAATTGTTTTTACAATTTTGGTGCTGGTATTTTTCAATAGATACAGTACTAATAAAGAAAGAAACTAAGAAACTAAAGCAAACCTCCTGGGTTGTAACAAAATACAATGTAACGTCGCCGCGGCTCACCTATACTGCCAAACCTGGTTCACCACGACGACCAAATAATTAACTCACAACTCAACAAACAAGGAAATAACGTAGATGAGGAAAATGGCTATGAAGAACGATTGGTGCTGCCGGTGCTGGACATGATGTCGTCAATGGTGTGGTCAGGAAAGGGGCTCACGCACAACTGAGGGTGAAGAATAAGGGCATGCACCACTGCACGCGCTGCGGAATGTGCAGGTGTAAATAAACAAAAGGAATTCTTGGCTACTACAAGTCGGGTCATTTGCCTGCAGTGACTCGAGTCGAGTCATTTGCCTGCGGTGATTCGAGACTCGAGTTGTAATGACTCAAGTCATTACAACTCTGGTATGAACACGTCTTTATGCGTACATCCCGTAACGTCAGATTGATTGCCTGCAGGGTTAGTGCAGAATTTCTGTGCCAGAGCACAAATTTGAGAATGTAAGCGTGGAATTAGGTAGCTTTCAGAGCTAGGAAATTGGGCCCAGATTCCATACAAAGTCAACATAGGACTGGAGTGCTTTCTTTTAATGATCGGGTATTGTAATTCACATGTTTACTGATATATCGGTATAAATACACAATGTAAGTCTACTGTTATATAAGCTGTTAGTGGTATATACATGTATAAGCTGTTTGAATAACCAATTAGTTTTAAATTTGAAAAGAGTGAAAGGTATTACAAAACATTATGTAAAAACCTAACTTGTTGTTACATAGGTCCAAGTCCGGCAGCAGCAGCAAACGTTACTCCAAAACACAGCACCTCCGATACATCATCAAGTTCCGTCAACCCTAGTCCCGCCCACCACTACCAAGCAGTAGGAGGTGCCGAGATGCAACGCAGTGCTGCCACGCCCAGTCCAGCCCACTACTACTCCCCACACCCCCAAGGTGCATCAGAGCTCTCCATGAGTCCAGCTCATCACTACGTACCTCCGCCCACACCCCAGCATCACCAGTCCCCTCACAACCCCAACATCGGAAGTCAAACCCCATCCCACACTGCCCAGCATTACACCTCCCCGCAGCAGCATCAGCCGCATCACACTCCATTGCACACGCCGCACCATCCCCACAGGGTATTGGAGCACCATGCCTCCCTACTTGACGAGGACGTGCTGGGACAGAAGGCCGACGGCACCATGCCGTTAGTCCGGGAAGGGCAAGAGAAGAAATCAAGGACGGCTTCGGTTCGGGAACTGGAGGAGGAATTCTTATGATTGTGGCAAGGTCTAGGTAACTCGCGGTGGTTTGTTGGATTCATTTTCTTTTACGGGTGTAGCCTCCTCGATATTTAGTACTTCCTGTCTGTGTGTTGATTCTCTATTCTGTGAGAATCGGGTGAGTGTGGTAATTCACTGCTTCTAAAAAGTAATTGTCATTGATTATTAACTCACAGTTGCAATGTTATCGGGCAGCGAATCTCCAATTCCAGTCTTGCACATGGATCAAGAAAGAATACTGGAACTAATTGAAATGTATTCTTGATAATCAGTGTGAAGAGATACTAATAACTGTTTTACTTAATGTGGTAACAACATTTCTTTATTTACAGAATTTGTATTCATCATTATCTGTTGGTGCATTGGTTTAACCCCTTGACGCCAGTATTAATTCCTCATTCACTGGATTATACGCATGACTCCACAGCAGCCTTTGTCCAATAGCTGCACTGCACAATGGACCTGAGCATGCAGCTGTGACACAGGCCATGTTATATGGCATAGCACAGCTGACAGCAGCATTCTGGCAAATTAGCGGGCCATGGCCATAGCTGCCCCCCTCGGTCAAGGGGTTAACAATGTGTTGACAGGGAACTGATAATCGTCAGATACTCTCTGATTAAACTGCCGATTTAATAACAACATTCTACTTGCATTCTCTCTGATTGTAAGCCAGCATTCCACAGCCTCCTTCCCTTAAAAAAGGGAATTATGTTGTTTCAAATTCTCAGAGTCAGTGATTCATTCGTACACATTTTTCAAAGGGCCATTCCAGCCGTAGTCTTTTTATTGACTCGTACTGCATCAGAAATCTCAACCACCTGAGTTGTCTGCCGTATTATTCTGTGTTCCCCGTTTGTATATGGAACATAAAGGCAGCACTTTAGGCTTGATTTGGATAATCAAATTCAATTTGAAGTTTGTAACAGCTTCTTCGATCATTGTGATTGGAAGTATTCATTTTTAGTTGTTTTTTTTTAATTTGTGTTGGCACTTTAAGCACAGGGGACATACATGTACATGTAGTAGGAAACAAATGTTATTGGTTTGAAGGTTTCTTTTGTACGCAAAATTTCAACAACATTCCTGATTTCTGCTTTAGGTTACCGATACACGGCATTTAAACACAAATTAAGATCAGTTTGTGAGGTTGCATGTAATTCTGTTTGCATGTACCAAGTAAAGAGACAATAGACCATTTGTCAGTTGTGGTGTTTTTTTTCATTTGAAGCAGCAAAAGTGTTCAAAATATAAAAAAAGCTGCTTGACAAACGACCTGATGAAGTTATTAGCTCTGTGAATGCTGCATATTCCGAAAAGAAAACAATATTCTAAGATTTCAATTTCAGTTCAAAATTTGCTGAGTTACAATTTGAATGGCGACCACAATCTGTGTTAACCAGTTCAAGCCGGATGACGTATATAAACGCAAAGTTTTCCCCAAATTCAAAACGGATGACGCATAAACACGCCAAGTTCAAGTTCGGAAATGTCTGTCAGTACCGAGCAAGGCCGGAAATGCGTGGGTGTGCTTCAGCCTGAACCCGCTTCGGATCGAGTTTCGTTAAAAATAATCCCGTCCGTCAGCTCGGTGATGTTAAAATAATCCCGGCGCGAACTGGTTAATGGTGCATTTTCAGCCAGCAGATTGCAGCTACTCGCGTGTCACACACTGAAAAGTCCAACAGTAGTGCCAACGTGTGCGCTGCGCACTATTTGCAGACATTTTATAAAGTGCAACTCTGAGACACATATTTGGAAATGTCATTCTTTCGTTATTTTCCTCAAAATAACAGCATGCCAGACGGAATAATTTCACAGGGAGTTTAGTATCATGGGTGTATCTCTGGGAAAAGCTGAGATTTGAGTTATCAAAATTTAAGTTATCGCAAGTTTACTGTAGTTTTTTATTTTTTTTTGCTTCAGTACTGATGTAAATGAAATTCTTTTGTTTTGTAAGTTACCGCTGTTAGAAAATACCAATGCACACATGCGTTTTTATTGACCGGCAATCGTGGTCATCGGACAAAAGAATTGGGAGGCAAACAATGGGTCCACAATTGACACAACCTCCACGATCTCAACTTGTGTACAAATCCTATGGCGATCATCCGAAAACGTTAGAGTACAAACAAAAGAGGGAAGACGGTCGGACAATGCCCCGTCCACGATTGCCGGTCTATACATGACTGGGTGTGTGGCTGTGTGTTTTTGTGGAGGTCAAAACAATTTTGATAGCCACAATTATTAAGCGTTACTTTGATTTCAGTGTTCATAACATTCCTGTTGTCTTTTCTTAATGTGCTCTATCTACAAAGTATGCAAACGGCCACAATAACTGCATTTAGCATGCAAACACACACACACACAAAAAACGTACTTTGTTCGTGGCGATAGACATCTCTACTAATTCAAATTAGACATCTGTCAAACCTCTTACCATATGCTGAAGTCACTGTCACTGTTAGGGTTAGTTGTTCAGCAGCACAACAATTCACAGACTGTGTATTTTTGTGTATAGTGTTTGTACAGCACTTTTTTTTCTTACATTGCGTTATGGGGACAATCCATATGGTTTGTGTGCTAAGGGAACTCTCTCTAAACTCAAACTCGGAACATTCTAAAATTCTAAAATTTTCAACATCACCCTAATTTGGCTTCTTCATTTTCTTTCATTATACCCTAACCCAAATCTACCTCTTAACCCCTTTACTGGAGACCCAACACGCTATGGGGACTCGAAAATGTCCCCAGTACTCGGTCTAGTTTTTTCCCAAACAAAAGAACCTGTCCCCACAACTAGGTGGAGGCTAGAACTGTAAAGCTGTGGGAAGAATTGTGTTCTCCATAGGAACACAAGCAAAAGGCTGGACACAAAATATTTGTGCTGTCAAACGATAGTAGGGTTAATACTGTCTTTTACACATTGATTTTACACAGCTGATCCAATCAGCTTTCCTTGGCAATTTGAATACAACTTCATCACAATTTCAACCAGACTGTGTTTTCTTTTGTGAGTTAGTCTTGCATACGCACTGTGGACCTCCGAACAATATAGGTCCACACGATGCGGGAAGAGGTTACGGTTTGTGGACTTGCCCAGGTCCACAATCCGTTTTTCAGTTTCCGAAAAAGAGCGCTAAAGGAAAAACGGGTTAGGGTTATATATAGAAAAGATAGAAGGGACAGCTGAGAGGCCCATAATCCAAATTTGAGGGTAAATTTGTTTTGGGGAAGCGAGAAAAATGAGTATTTAGTCAAAGTTTGTTAACTACACGAAGACAAAGGAATGTCCACAGTGCGTATGTAAGGTAAAGCTACATGTGTGTGTGCGTTTGTTTTTGATTGAAATAGGGGACGTATGACAAAGGGAACAATGGGGTCCCCTATTCCGCAAAGGTCCCCGATTCAGACTCGTGTGCAAATCCTATGGCGATCATCCGAAAACGTTAGAGTACAAACAAAAGAGGGAAGACGGTCGGACAATGCCCCGTCCCCTATTGACGGCATTTACCCACTTGCGTGTGTGTGTACATTCTGCCATGAGTATTATCGTTTTATTTCATGCTGGTCATGATGATGTTTGTAAATTTAAATAGAAAGTACTAATTATGTAGATTGTTTTATATTTGAAAAAAAAGTATAATTTTGACTTTACTGTAAGTGTTCAAACACTCTGTAGTAGATTACTTGACCATGTGTAAAAAATGTGTTGATAATTTGTTTAAGTTTTACCAAATGGTACATGTATTCTTACACGTACATGTATGGTGATCACATGAATGTATTGATGAGTGTCCCTTTTCAATTGAAAACGATTTATAAAATTATATCAACATTTCAGGAACATAACCCTTCCCTGTTTAAAAACAAATTGTCTCCAAATTGTATGTAATTTGGTACTGGGTACAAAATGGACATTCGTAACTGTCGGTACACACTGGCCATCAGGAGGTGGGTAGAAATAGAGTAGAAGGTTCTTTATTGCCTGACTGCTAATTCCTGGGTTGTATTAGGTAATTACTAGACTGACAAAATGTGGATAGGTCTAAATACCTACCATTTGGGTGAAATACGAATCTGGTGCATTTATTGGTCATTTAGAAACAATTAAGGGGGCTATGTTGAATAATAATATTTGGTATAGTATAGTGCTTTTTGCCTAAAGTTCAAAGCGCTTTACATATATTATCCCTGGAATAAGCCATTTTGGCATCTACATGTATCTTTACAGGTACCCATTTATACTCCGGGGTGGACAGAGGCAATTGTAGTAAAGTGTCTTGCCCAAGAACACAAGCACCATGCTTCCCATCAGGATTTGAACCATGTGCATGTACCATCGCACATACATGTAAGCCCTTTTCACACTAGACAGAATTCGGGGTTGACGCAGGGTTGAAAGGATGCGGCGTATCACACCAGGTTGAAACTCTCCTTCTGGATTCAAAATAATCAAAAGTTTGCATGAAGCAAGTGTGAAATGGCACAGGGTTAAACACAGGATTGAACAATCACACAATTCACCCCGGGTTACGCTAAACATTGGTTTAGGGGCTGTAGTGTGAACAGAGCTAAACACCATACCCCACTGGACCACAGCTCCCAACTGAAGCACATCACTCCATTTGAATTGGTAATGCCAGGTTTTATGGACCAGTAAGGAAGTTTGGCATGTTGATAACTTGTATAATGTTGAAATGTATGGGTAATGTACGAAGTAATTTGAAGTACATGTATAGGTTGTGATCATGGCTTACATGTATATGTAACTGAATTTAAATTGCGTATTTGGAAGTGTGGCAGAGCCAATTTGTTATGGTGATCTTTGTAATTTGCTGGAAATAGAATTTATGTCGATCATTCCGAATGAGAAGGCGATAGGAATAAGATGTGGTATTTTATAAATGAAAGGGCACTAAAATCAAGAAATAAAACAGTTGAAAGGGAACTAAAATCAAGTAATACTAATCTGCGGGATCATACCGGTACATGTGGTATGATAAATTAAAAAAACGGTTACAGTACTCATAATGGTCGGTATAAGCTCAGTTTGGTTTATCAAATGAATGGAATTAACCCAAACTCGCTAGTGAAAACTTAAATTTAAATTGATAGGATTATAAAGACACTACTATTTAGTTCAGGAGTCCCAGTAAACAAAAATAGATCTCAGAAATGCTTTAGAGACAAGCACGCAGAGAAAATGTTAGAGGGTACATGTAGGTCTGATTACCCCAAGGTTTTCAAAAATCTCAACAATAAAAAATAAAAAATTGATGTTGTAAAGATCCCATTTATAGCAGTCACCCGGTAATGGTTCTAATCAGATATTTGGGTATTCCAAATCAGATTCTTTAAAGGTAATATACAACATTTGCAAATTACGACCCCCCCCAAAAAAACAAAAAAAAAACCAAAACACCCCAACAACAACCAATTCATGTTATTGTTATTAATATTAATAATTTTTTTCTGGTAATGAAACCAAGAATCCCTCAAAAAGCGTCCTAGGCGCTGTAGCTCGCATGCCTGAAGAAACCTGTAGAGAGAAGACAATGAGAAGAAGGTACAGTTTTAGAGGTGGGAGGAAAACCCCAGATGATTATCTTGGGGAACACCCAAGAAATCAGGTAGGGACTGAAAACCCAATCCACATATTGGCCCAGGCGGGGTTCGAACCCGGGTCATAGCGGAGGGCGAGGAAAGAACTGCATCGCCAACCTGGTCTGCTGTCATATAATTTTTGTATCAGTTTCCACTGATGGTCGGCTGACCATCGTTGGAAAAACAAATTGCTAGATTGGTTAGTCCACAAAGTGTTTGCTATCAGTTGCACATCCTCGATTGGGTGCAAGCCAGCTAGTGTGGTTCCCTGACCTGACAATTCATCGTTTTCTATACATTTTTCTGTTTCGACTAAAGTAGGGTCAAGGAACCAGACTACCTTTTTTTTCCCAAGCATCTATGAACACATTTTAAACGCGTCAGTATGACAATATTTGCTATAAAATGCTCATCCCCATATCCATTCATTTCTGCAAATTACGGCAAAAGCAAATGTTATATATTACCTTTAAATTGCAACTGATAATCGTTCATCATTATTTGAATATTTTGGTAATTTAACCTGCAGCATTTCAACTAGGAAAGATCACAAATTCTCAATTTCAGATACAATGCTCATATCATTTGTCACTTTGTTTGGCTGAAAACAGCTGAATGAAATTGTGAAATAACCCCAAAACAATATTTCCCCAGTCAAATGCACAGTCAACCTTTTGTAAATTGTGTAAAATAAATTTTGTTTCTCTTCCCCAGTACAAAGTATGAGTTGTTTACAATGGCCGTTAGTAGCCTGATGGATTAATTTAATTGTTTTGTATATGTATTCCTCATTTAACCAGGGGCTAAATAATAATACTAATACATTTTTAAGCAACTCGTTTAGTTTTTTTTGCCAATCATTATTTTGTTTGCAATTTTTTTTTTAATTTGAGTTGTTTTCCTTTGTTTCTCAAGAATATAATGTTACTATCCCAGGGGCTATTGTAAACATTTTTAGAAGTTAATGGTCAATTGTTTTCCCTTTGAATTCCAGTCTAATATCAAAAATTATTTTCAATTCTTTAAGGCCATTTGTGTCATGTGACCGAAAATGTTTGTCATAGTTGTTCAGGTCAGTTGCGTTCGTTGCGCAATTGAAGAAAATTTGTTTCCATTGTACTCGACCTCATGTAAAAGGAAAGGCTTCTGAAGTCGGCCTTCAATTCTACTGTTCATCCCACCCGCACAAAAATGTTCCATTGTTATACAAAAAATGAATGTTTGTGTGAGTACAATGGTAAGAATAATTGTATGAGGTGACCGATGGATTTTCCATTCCACAGGCGAAGCTGGGTGAAATGGAACATGCCATCTGTCACTGAATGAATTTATTCTTTCTATTGCACAAATGTAAAACATTTATTATTTGTTTTATACAATACCTGAGTAAATCCTCATTATATGATTGGTCAGAGTGCGACCATTGATGCGACTGTGCAATGGAAGTTCAATTAACCGTTTTGTGGTGCGTCTGCGCCGTGCATTTGGACGAAAAATTCAATGAACGTAATCACCAATCAACTAATCAGATGATGGGAATTAATTCTGGTATTGTATACAATTAAAACGTCAGATTAGAAAGTAGTACATTGTAAGACAAGTGTTTTTAATTATTATTTTTGTATTATAATTTAGTTAAAATTATGTCGGAACTTGGATTACTTAGATTTTTGTATCAGTATTCATTGTTTATAATTCTAAGTTAAGTTGAGAAGAGGTGTGTTTGTGGAGAATTGGGAATTATGTGAGATAATTTACAAAACAAGGCCGTGTCTTTTAGTCGCATTGGGTTGGGAGGCCAAATTAGGGTCCGTCGGAAATGAGAACCACAGAAATACAAAGGGAGGCCCTAATCAAAAGTGCACAAAATGCAGTGAAATTGTTACCTCCGATCTATATGGTCCAAACTGTAGCTGAGATAGCCCCAACTGAAGTTGGGATGATGCTGTATAGTTGGAACACAACACAAATAATACTGGGTAAAATAATATGGTGTTTCAGACTTTTGTTCTTAATGAAGTTGAGACGACAGCATGCATTTTAAATGCTGGAAACAGAAGACAAATAATTAGTAAACATCTTCACTTGTTTCTTTTAATAATACGAAATTATTGGTTTTGTAAGACTGTTAAGGCTCACCGTAGTTGTTTCATTTGTTTGGTCATGCACTTGCATGGGATGTATTATGTCTGCCGTTGGTTAAGAGTTGTACACAGATATTGTAACGATTATTCAACTCCGTGTTTGATTTTTTTATCAATGGTAAATCGGATTCAAGATGCCAAAACAAACGTGTTTACCGAGCAGTTGTTGGCTGTGAACAAAAGTATGAACAAGTCACTGCCATCAAAACACTATCTTTTGTTTCAGCGATGAGTTTTCAATTTAAAACCAGGGGCTTACTTCTTTATAGAGAACGAATCTGTTTCCCTTGCAAAATGATCTGACGTACCTTTTCCACTGTTTTTTAATTTCTCAAATTGTTGGTCCCTGTCTTACCAGTAATCACAAGAAGAAACGCCGCTGATGGCAAGCCAACTTTGGCGAGGTCATCGAGTTACTAAACGCTTGCCCCGTTGTGTTGGACTTGAAAGTCTCGGTTAAGGGCATTATTTATTTTCCGTGTCTCGGTCAGTCAGTTTGAGATCCATAGATGGGTCATTATCTGTCAATTCACACAGTTTTGGACCCGACCCTCACAGATTGTTTTGGTGTTATGATTGGCCTATATGAAAGAACAAAAATTATTTTTGTAATTAGGCTTCAGCTTTTGAGATATGGGTCAGTGAACTTTGGACGAGTTAACATTACCTCCACACTTTAAATGCTAATATCTCTAAAAGTATAGCACTAGAAGGCCAAGTTGTTCATCATTTTGAAAAAGCCTTATTTACATAATATATATATATATATATTCCTGCATATGTACGTATTCAAATGAACATAGACCTTTAACATATGCAGGTATGTTTGTTTAAAAGAATTTTTCCTGACAATTCTTTAAAATAATCATAACATACAAAGTTTAAGAGCACCCATTACATTTTATTTCCAAATTGTTGCTAACACAATAATCTAACTTTTAAAAAAATATTTCGAAATTTGAAGTTGACAAGTTCAAACGTCATTTTGTTACGTATATTTTCTACTGTACGATTTGTATTTTAATAATGAAATAGAGACATTCAAAGAGCTTTAAAATGATGTACATGTACAACTTGGCCTTTTAAAGGGATCATATACGTTTGGTAATTACTCCAAAAATTAATGGCAATTAAAACTTACTTGGTAAGAAGTACAGCAGCTTTGGATAGTATAATGCATTTTTAGAAACTGTTCACTTCGAAGTATTGCGGTTATGGAAAAAGATATCACTTTTTAGCCCCCAAAATTTGAATATGAGAAGCGTTACTGCAGTGACTTCCAATGCAGATTATTCTTCCTGCGTGGTCATAACAGCTCCAGGTTTTCGGCAATATCTAGAAATCGCTACCACCTTTTGAAATGAAATTTGTCCAGGTTAGTTTGATGGTATATATCTATAACTGTATAGGATTGAAACAAACAATGGGTTCCAATTACCAAACGTGTACGATTTAAAGATGTAAGTATTTAAAGTTTAGAGGTCATGCTAATTAATCCAAAAATTCACTGACCCGTAGCTCAAAAACTAACGAGCCAATAACAACAAAAATCAGTCCCTGGGGTTTAGGCCAATCATTACGCCAAATATAATTTCAGTCTGTAAGGGTCGGGTCCAAAAGTGTGTGAATTGACACGGAATAACCCAGGTGGCCTCTTCAGGTTTGTGAAAATATCCACCGTCCAGTCCACAGAAAACGCTCTTTCAAGATAACACTTTTGACTTTTAAGCAGTTGTGCTTTCCCAACAGCATTCGATCATTGCTTAAAGGTAAGATGTAGTGGTGGTGTAGCATATTGAACAACATTGATATGAGTATATTGTACCGTTTTAAAATGTTATGTACTGTAGTGTGGCGGTAGATGGTGTATACAAAAAATACTAAAACTGTAAAAATACAAGGGTTTCTGTCAACTTCTGTCGATTAGAAAGACCTCTTTCTATATATGGATTCATTTTTTTATATATATATTTGTGTATATTTTATGTTGAACCTTGTAAATATATGGACGTTGAGCCTATTGAAACATTTTATCAAGTACGATGTTTGTATAGAAATGGGGGATTGGTTGAAAATTATCAGAAATAAAAAAAATGTGTACTGGTGTCATTTTTAATAAAATGTTGGCGTTAAGTGTTTGCTTTTCTGTTGTGAATTTAATCATGTTTTGTTCTCCTAATCATTACCTGCATTATGATTTTAAAAAGTTAACCATTTTTGTTTACCAGATGCGTAAAACCACCCCACCCACAAAATCCCACAAATATAAAAATAATTTGTGTTTTTTAATTTTCCCTCCAAATGAACGTGACGCCCCCTGGTCGCCTACAATATTCCCCCCTAGTATTTTGGGGTAATTATCTTTAAAATGGACGTCTCCAGACCCCTCGCGTCATGCATTTTTAGCTCCCCTTTTTCGTAATTTCATCGTTCACATTTTGTAAACTGAATGAAAAATAATTATTTAATATTTCAACGTTTTTATCTATCTTTCTGTAAACAAAACAGTGTCAAAACAAACTAGAAAAGTGTTTGTCCAACTGTTTCGGCTGTCTAAAATGACTTTTAACACATCCCGTTTTACACGTTGAAGCTCCTATTCGATGTGCAGGACAATGATGAAGACAGACAAGGAGACAGTTCCAATGAAGAGAAGTAAGATGATCATGACTGATATAACGCATTATAAACGCCATGTGACAATAACGATATTGTGACAGAAGCGCCTTTTTGCAAGGCGCTTTAAAACGGCCCACAGACGACATTGTTCTAATAGGAAACGGAGATTATAAGCAGAATATAAGGTGCGGGCGAATTGAACATAATAAATTGTGTCGGGATCTGGTGTATGATTTGGACTGACTTGAATAAAGACGAGAAACTGTTGGGGAGAAGATTGTGTATAAATTTGTACATGAATATCCCTGTGTGTAATTTATTTAAAGGTAGGTTACACCATTGGTAATTGCTTGAATTTAAAGATGGACTACAACGAAAACTCACACATTAAATTTATTATCGGACCTTGTTTATGTTGTGTTCAGGTAACACTTTATTGTTACGGTCATGTTTTTCTCTAAATAATTTTGTTGCAATTTGACCGAAAAAATTTGACCTCGATTCTTCGATTTTGAAATTTCCCGCCCTGTAGTGTTCCCGGCAAAGATCCACTGAAAACCACAATGAAATCCACGATATAGTACCAGCGGACTTGTAAACCAGCGAAAAGTGATGACGTACTACCAATGAAAACGCATAGGCCTACATGGTGGCCCTGAAGGGACTCCGCAGATCGCGAATATCGACGTCAAATTTGACGTCAATATTCACGACTTTCCAAAAAAGTCGCGAATATTGACGTCAAATTTGACGTCGATATTCACGACTTTCCCCCAAAAAGTCGCGAATATTGACGTCAAATTTGACGTCAATATTCGCGATCTGCGGAGTCCCTTCAGGGCCACCATAATGTATGCGTTTTCATGGGTAGTACGTCACACACAAAGTATGAATTATTCATGAGTTAAGGGCTTTTGCTGAAACTGAGTTTATCTGGGTCGTAGAACGCCGATCAATTTTGTTGTTTTTTTGCATGAAGGAACAAGATTTATTAAAAACTAATGATATATTAGTAATCATTATACATTTCTCGAACAAAAAACAGCAACACAGCCTTTATCATTATTCCGTTGTAGTCCATCTTTAATATCATGAAGTGGTGGATTTGGGGGGTTGTATTTTATCGTTTAACTTACCTGTTCGAAGTTTTATAATCGTGGATGCCGAAGAAAGCAAGAAAAACGGCGTTCGTTTACAACCGGCGTTGGGCAGTGATGCTTATGTTGTTTTTGTGTTTTTTTCGCGATCGCAGTCCGGCAATCGTGAATTTATGTTCATAAAATTCAACCTTTCGGAACAATTATAGGATATCTAGTGCAATAATTTTGATGGATGCCTACAATTATTATTTACTTTCAAATGAGTAAGATATTTCTTAATAATTCGGTTGTAAAACATTTCGAGATCTGCAAATGGTGTATCCAACCTTTAAGTCATTTCAGAGTGAGGGTGTACTCTCGATGATCGGAGGAAGTCCAAATACGAATAGCTCTGTTAAAAGTGTGATGTATAAAAAGTGCAGCTAGTGGATGTGTTTGACCAAACAAGGGAGAACAATTGAATTATAAAGCAAGAACGGGCATTTACTAACGAAGTTTGGACAGAACACCGGTAAGTTGCGTAAGAATACAATTTTGTTACAGAGGTCAGATAATGTTCGACCAAGAACTTAGCCTTGTGCAAGGTTTTCTTCGTTATCCGTCTAAAATCCACGCCGCGTGCTGCAGTTTAGCAGCAGTGCAAAAATACAGCGCGAACAGCGACCTCACGCGGCCACTATTGAAGGGTGGAGAGGAGAAGTATTATACATACATGTACATCGCAAATGTACATGTACATACATACACAACATGCATAATAAATAATTATAATAATAATAGGCAGTTATTAGCGCACGTATCTACGAAGACTGGTACACAAGGCGCTCTCACATTATTACCACGGCTATTGGGCCGATGAAACATTCCAAATACCATCTTAGCTTCCTGGAGTGAGATTGAAGTTTGCATAGCCGTAAGTTGCTACCCTACTTCAATTTTTCGTCTGTGCGAGCCTATGCTTTCGTCGCCGAAGTGAGACAGGTTTTTGGCAGTGGTTTTCAGCTAATAGGTGAGCTACACAATATGTTTATACCTGACGGTTCCTTTTATTTTTAGATTTTGATTCTTGCTAGCCTTGATCAAGGCTGCAAGCTTGTCCCCAGAACGAGCAATTGGCCGCTATTTGATTATATATGCTTTGTGGTGCAATCTGGGGCGATTCCTGGCCAGTTTTTGTGAAAAAATGTAAAATATATCTTTTTGGCGACAGTTTTGCTATAATATATATTCTCGCACGTTCCAGTTTTGGGTGTGGCCCACATTCATATATAAACTTATATTTATACTTTATTTATACTATATTTATAATCTCCATAATTCTCCATTTTATCTCCATATAATCTTGAAAACTTTTGCTAAAAATATCAGAGGAAAGAGGCCAAGAATCGCCTCAGATTGCACCACAAAGCATATAGAATCCAAAACATTTCGGGGCCCTTAAGCGGGTCCCAGACTATACGCTTCGCGCTCGCATTTTCCAGTTTTGGGTGTGCCCCACATTCATATATAAATTTACATATAATAGATATTTATTTATATATATATTCTCCGTTAAATTCTCCATAATTCTTCATTTTATCTCCATATCATTTTAAAAACTTTTGCAAAAACAATATGAGAAAAGAGGCCAGTAATCGCCTCGAATTGCACCAAAAAGGATATAGAATTAAAAAAAAAATCGGTGCCCTTAAGTGGGCCCCGGACCCAACGCCGTAAGGGCTTCGAGCTTCGCGCTCGCATTTTCTAGTTTGGGGTGTGCCCACTTTTGAAAAACATCCTAGATCCGCGCCTTTAAAGGGAGCGGGGGATAACTGGCATCATGGCCGCGAGAGGCGAATAAAACAACTCAATTACCGACTTGATTTCAAGTCTAAGCCTCGGTCGGCAAATGAGCCACCGACTGATCGACTGCTTTTTCTGGTCAAGTTGCCGACTAAGGCGACCACCACTTCCCCCCTCCCTCTTTCCCCTCCCCCTCCCCCTCCCTCCCCTCCCCCTTCCCCTCCTCCCACCTCCACCCCCTAGTCGCTACGCCCCTTACTAGACCGAATCGGGTGATGTTGGTATCATTTGTTTAGGAAGAAAGATTACCCCTTCAATCAAACGAGCTTTTCTGGTCGGAGGGTACTGAACATATAAATCATTCAGTTTTGTTGACAACCCCGTATAGAAAGTGTTAACAAAATCCCATTGAAATTGAATGATTTGCAACTTTTAGGGGTTAAAGGACAGAGTATGAATCTACGTATTCGAGGGCAAATTAAAAAGCACGGTTCCATAAAAAGCCCACTAAAATGAAAACTAATGGACCGAAGCTAATGTACAATTCAGGCTGTTTTTCAAATTTTGAAGTTTTACAAAATCCATTTTTTGTGTGGATACACTTCTATAGTACAATATGACTTAGTCTATAGTTCTAACCGCATCATGGTCTTTAACAATTTTTGTGTGGGCATCCATCTCTGTCATTAAAACACAATTTGTCAGCTGCTGATGCCTGACAGGATCGGCTACAGTCTTTCATGATAAGTCCGTAATAGAAATTCAAGGATAACCAGATGAAGTACAGGTAACCTGTTTACTTTTTGCTGCCAGCAACAGTTCATGAAAAAGGTTTGGCACTTGTTGTACATGTATAAGGGGGTGTCTCTGGGGTATTACAAGACCAAGTGTAAGCATTCAAAGTGGCAGAAAAAGGAACACTGACTCAATCACTTCACAATTAATAGGGTCTGTACCTTAACATACTTTCCCAAATCAATATATCTTCATCTTGGTATAATTTATCTTCTGGGAAGCTAAGATTCTACATCCATTTGTATAGGTAGTTTTATCGGGGCAGAGGAAGTATCATGCTTGTCGATTGACATATGCTTGTCCGACGTTGTTTTCGGGACACCCAATGTTTATGAAGTTTAAACAACATTGTTTTAGCTAAATAACGCGATATGCGTATAGCCTGAAAGTAGGTAAATCTTCATGTCTTTTTGATTTTCTTTCTCACGTAAGTACGCGAATTGAAAACAAACTTGATCAAACAAGGAGACCTTGGAACAAATCCGAATGTGAAGGTCGTATAGTAAGTAACACTTATTTAAAACTTGTTTAGTTGCAAAGTTATGATAACAAATGGGAGCTGGCGGCCATTTTGGACGCCATCTTGAATTTTGGAAAGAGCTATCCTGAACAAAAAATTGCTTGTTATGAGCTATTTCCAGGTTAAAACCAAAACTCTTGACCTATGCACGGTACATGTACATTATACAATACTAGTAATAGGTGAAGAAAGTGCGACACACATGACAACAAATTAATAACTATCAGCAACAATGCAGAATGCTTTATTTCAATGATCATCCCGCAAGCAAGCTACTTTAAAGGGATACAGACACTTCGTCACAAGGAAGTCCACTTTGTTTTCAAACATATGTAGTTGCACTTCTAACGTATGTAACATGGAGTTAGTCCTGCATACGCACTGTGGACCTCCGAACAATATAGGTCCACACGATGCGGGAAGAGGTTACGGTTTGTGGACTTGTCCAGGTTCTCAGTCCGTTTTTCAGTTTCCGAAAAAGAGCGCCTTTATGATGTGGGTACATGTCTTGCTATGAACAGACTAAGTACAAAACAAAATTGTGATGTATTTATTTTTAAGTTCGAGTTTACATGAGCAAGTTTCCAGCACATACTGTAAATAAATATTAGTGTTAATCCAGGTTGTTTTACTGTAGCAATCTTCCATATTTTAAAGGAAAAGTTTTGTTTCAGAAATGGTTTCATTATTTTTCAATGCAAAACTAACCATAAAACCTTCAGGCGGTAACATTTTAATGCTCGCACTTCCAACAGTATAGACCCGACAAATGTGACAAATGATAATGTATTAGTATTTCCGTTACAACCAAAATTGACATTAACAATTGCCAACGTTTGTTCACATCTCAGTTTAACACAGTGAGTGAAACATTAATTTTATATACCACTACATTGATGGCATTGCAGGACTTGTGAACGATTTCGATTTTTTTTTCTAATTAATTAAAACCTGAACAACTCAAAGTGTAACACACTGTTCTCTTGAAACATGTTCTTTTTAATGACAAATATTAATGTTGATTATTATTTCGTTTCCAGTATCGCGATCCCTCTAACGTATGTAACATCGACTCAAGACACTTCGTGTTACAAACGTTAGTAAGATATTACTTATATGGTTTGGGAACATAATAGTCACGAGTAATTTATACTTCTGGGTTAAGTTGAGGAGGGCCATAGCAGGTCAGTACGTTAACATAGAGAAAAGTAAATTTAGCAGTGCTCCTAGTTAAACAATTCACATTTTGGTGTCTCTTTTTCTGGAGATGATATAGATAAAACATGAATAAAATAAAACGTTGAAACATCACAGCTTCAATATATTATTTCATTTATCCGACTGATTAAGATAACACTTCACAAGAAAATTAGTCTATAATGGTATCCATTATTATTTTTATTTGCATAAAACATATTACAAAATCTCTCCAGAATAAAAAATATACACATATGGTACGTAGAATTGGTACCCGATGAATATCACTGCGAGGTAAAATCTGGACTTTTCCATTTTACGAGGCGAATATAACTGACATATACAGATCTGCGAACGTTGGTTCATCTGTTGACGTCGCGGCCGCCATGATTGTGTGTATAGTAGCACAAATCGGGTCACAACAAATTCTTCCCAAGTTTTGGAGTGTTCGAAAGCCATGGGAACGAGGATTATCATAACTGTTATATAGTAAATCACATTCACCGTGAGCGAATGGGACTTTTTGAGCCGCGGCGTGAATGGCAGTACATGTAATAATACATTTCACGTGATGTGACTTAACTACACAAATCAAATGACACGGATTTGTATGTCAGTTATACTTTGTGAGGTAATGAGGGAAAACTCATATAATATAATTTGTGGACTGTTTATGCCACTGTATAGCGCCAGTGTATATATTTATATTGGTGAAATGTCACAGAGATAGCGCATGCAATTTGACTAATAATTATACAGTTGGTGCACATTATGATATAATTGTTCACCTGATGATAAATGCATGACATTTGGTACACAGTCAGAGTATGTCACTAGAAAGATATTTGGCTATAGGGCCATCGCAGAGTTTTCCTTTGAAGAATATAAGTAGAATAACATTGTAATGGCAGCCATTTTGAAAAAAAAAAAATGCTTGTTATTCTACCTTATTTTTTCAAAGGACATATTAATTTGTGATGGCCATGTAGTCTAATATCTTTATATATTTGTAATGACATATGATATGGCCATACCTCCTAGCTTATGTGCCTGCCGCACCTCAAACAGGCTGGTGCGGGGGTACGGGTCATTACATTTTGTTGCTATTCAGTTCGAGAGTTATTATCTTTTCCTACAGGGGCTCTGTATTACTTAGCAGTTAAAGTACACAATGTGAAGCATATAACCGAACAGACGTATGAAGCTAAACCACGATGGTTGTAATTGAAATGCGCATGTGCAGAATTGCCTAGTCTCTCTTGCAGTCGTTATGCTGTGTTAATTATGCATCAACCCGTCTGAAGCTGAATTACGTGTCACATGTAACGCAAACTTTAGCGTGCCTTTTGTGAATAATTCCCCAGGCTGGTGCAGAGGTACGGGTCACTACAGTCGGTTGCTATTCAGTTCGAGAGTTCTCTTACATGGGCACTTTATTAGCAGATAAAGTTACTCAATGTGGGTAGCAGAGCGGATGAAAAGCAAATAAACTATGAAGCTTGTTCTTTTGGAAAGACCAGTTCCTTGCCATCAACACATCTGTTCAGTGTTAGCTTCAATGGTGTCAAGATTAAAGTTTGCATTGCCGTAAGTTGCTACGCTACCTTATATTTTCGTCTGTGCGAGCCTATGCTTTCGTCGCCGAAGTGAGACAGGTTTTTGGCAGTGCTTTACAGCTAATAGGTGAGCTACACAATATGTTTATACCTGACGGTTCCTTTTATTTTTTAGATTTTGTTCCTTGCTAGCCATATATAAATATATATTACATATACATTTATTTATGAATGTGGGGCACACCCCAAATTGGAAAATGTGAGCGCGGGGCGCGAAGCCCTTACGGTGTGGGTGTCCGGGGCCCACTTAAGGGCCCTGACATTTTGTTTGATTCTATAGGCATCTGCTCTGTGTGCAATCTAAAGGCGATTCCTGGCCACTTTCCTCTGAGTTTTTTTGCGAAAGTTTTAAAGATTATATGGAGATAAAATGGAGAATTATGGAGATTATAATGGAGAATATATATATACACTCAAGGAAAAAAGAAACGCAACACGTAAAATTTACATTTTTTTTATGGAAATGGGACCGGCATTGTAAAAAATATTACATGTTTTAGATTATGAGCAATTTAGAGATAAACGTCGATCTTTATTTATCTCGTTACGGCTGAGAGATTTGGGTGAGTTCCAGAACTGTGTTTGTGCATTTTATGCTAATGGTACACATGAGAGAACCCTAGAGATGAGTTTGACCCACTCCTGTCCCGAACACAACCCTTGCCTATAAAAAGACACCAAAATGATGCAAAAAACCACTTTTATCCATGATGCCACGACATGGCAAAATCCTTTCAGAAAGACATTTTCGTGATCCCCAACTTGGTACATAATACAACTTCCACAAATTGATCTTGAGGGCATACCTAACAACATTTGGGGTGTTCATTTTTGCAAAAGTGGCACTTTGGAGAGTTATTTCACGTTAAAAATTTGATGGGGCGAAAATAACATGGGGCGAGTTGGTTTTTCATAACACATTCGCCCCAAAGCCAGTTCGCCCCATACTTTTGTTCACCTAATATTGTATGGACTCAAGCCAACTCGCCTCATGAAGCATGTACATGTACATGACAGAAAAAAGTTGCTGGTGACAAATATGAACTATTTGTAAAATCCAGGCGTGACGTATTCCTATTGTTTCTGCACGACATTACTAGCCGGTAATGGCTTGTTAGACATAAACTCATCATTAACCAGCACAATAACTCATCGTTACCAACACAATAACTCATCGGTACCAACACAATAACTCATCGGTACCAACACAATAACTCATCGGTACCAACACAATAACTCATCATTAGCAACACAATAACTCATCATTAGCAACACAATAACTCATCATTAGCAACACAATAACTCGTCATTAGCAACACAATAACTCGTCATTAGCAACACAATAACTCGTCATTAGCAACACAATAACTCGTCATTAGCAACACAATAACTCGTCATTAGCAACACAATAAATTGTCATTACCAATACAATGATATTAAACACAACAGTACTGTATTACTGTGCCAACTAAATGGAACATAATGTGTGTCATAGAATAGATACTCTATATAGTTCACACTGCGGCATTGTGTGGTTCCGTCAATAAGCCACACTGCAGGCCCGTACGCAGGGGGTGCGACGGGTACGTACGCACCCCCCAAAATTACCAAAAGGTCCACAATTTTCGGGGTAAATAATGGTATTTTGATGTAGAAATAACGGTATTGGTACACAAAAATGGACTTGGCTTAGGCAATAATGTCAACTAAAAAAAAATCGCACCCCCATTCAAAATCCTGCGTATGGGCCTGCGTGACTGGCAGTGCACTTACATTGTAGCCTCATTGTACTCGGTCTTTGTTGTTCACATTCCCATTAACAATGGGAGTCTGGATTTTACATAGGCTAATAGCTTCGGAACACGCCAATACCAGCAGGATAATCGGACTCGACGCTGCGCGCCTCGCCCGATTATCCTGCTGGTATTGGCGCGTTCCTCAGCCATTACCCTTTATGTAAATCACTCTCTTTGGGTTGATGGGTGCCCAGATTGATCCATTTAAGTGTGTTATTAGATAATTGATTGATAAATAAAATGGCTTATATTCAATTTCAATCTGCAATATTTTGTATCTATTTAGGGGGGGGGGGGGGGTCAATCAGCTCAGTGTTTTGTTTAAAGGGGAATTTTAATAGGATTTCATGCAAGGCGAGCTTGTAATGAAATACATAATAATGAAATACATCAAAAGATAAGATCCACACAATATCTATTGTTTGTCATTTTATTCTTGTCAGCACTAGTACATAAACTTCTGTACTCACTCATTTTGTTGGCAAAATTGTGATTAAAGTCAATGTTGTAATAACATTTGTACCATCTTTTCTCAGTAAGAGGGATATTCATACTCCATAATGGATGTTTCACTAATAAGTTTCAACTAGGTTACACTTTTCAATTAGAAAGAGCCTTGAAAATAGTTGCCCTCATTGGAACAGGGATAGTGGAAGTTAACTGCGTGAAAAGAATGAAAAGTGTCAGAAAAATGCTTCTGACACTCATTTAGTAAACAAAAAACAGTTCGAGCATAATTCTCTCAGCTTTTCCCTCTAAAATTAAGAATTATAACAATCACAAAATCACTGAAGTGAGCACATTAATGTTGCAATATTCACAACCCATGCGATTGTTGGCAGATAATGCACATAGCCGGTATGTCATGCTTCTAACATTGGGGCTTAGATGGTAGGCTGGCATTGGATCTGAGTAAACACAAGTCTTCTTTAGAGGTCTGTCATCATCACTGCTCGTCTCCTGATTAGCAACTGCATATAAGGTTAACTCTAGAGAGAAAACAGAAGGGAAAAATACAATCAATGATGGAATTTGGAAATGACTTGTTACAAGAAAAGAAATTTAGTTTGTCCCTTGTCCCTATTTTTCTTTCTTTTTAAAATGTTCTGCACAAAAATATGGAGCCAAAGTTGCACACGCTTCACACCTAATGTTTTCTCAAACACACCCCCCCCCCCCCCCCCCCCTTGATAAAAAAGGGGATAAAAGATAGGTGTATACATGTATTTAGCCAGAGCTGGCTAAATTTAAGTAGGCCTACACGTAATTTGACATAAACGAGATTTGACGAGTTACATGTATGTGTAGCTAAGTTGTCGTGAATCCAACAATTTCATTTATTAAATTAGCACGCAGAGTTGCTGCAGTAGGCTGTGTCCGGATTACTTGGCTGCGGCTTGAAATTATGCACGAGTCTATGGTAGCAGCTACAACCACATCTGATAGACTCGTGCATAATGTCAAACTTCAGCCAGAAGGCAAAATAGCGGCCAACGTTCATGCTGGATATAGAAAAAAATTCGCGTGAAAAAAGATATCCATTTTAAAAATTAATTGCAACCTCGAGTTGAATGACAATCTTTTGACTTTTTGTATTGTATTATTATAGTTCTCTTCCTCTTTGGTCACTATCAAATGTTTTTGATGTGTTGTCGGTGCTGTGCGTGTTGTCGGTTATTAGTATGACCCCCGACAACATGCACAGCACCGACAACACATTCATTCCATAACAAATATTCTACATTGACAAATGACAAAAGAAAGAGGTACAATGTACAGAACTATAATAACATAAAGCGTGTTCGAATGTGTGGCCCCGTATATAAGGTCAATATCATAGTTAAGAGAATATGGCCTGTTATCGTAAATGTCATTTAAGAGCATCAACATTTTTTCGGAACCACAAACAAACACTGAGGTGTTATATCGCCCTGATTGAAGTCTAAAGTGCTAAAGTGGAGGCAGAATCATGCGCATTCATTCGACAACAGACAACTATGATGGGCTAGGCCTGAACGTTACTGCAACATCTACCGGTTCCAAAGATTTCCCTTTGTCGTTTCTCTTGGACAGCATGACTTGCTCTATCTTATTGATGTCCGTAAACCGGGCGTAGCAAGGTTTCGGTGGTCCGCCTGCCGATGCTAACCCATCCGCTCTCTGCAACACGGAGTCATGTTTGGCCAGAAATTATCTCGCTATAGGCCTATCTGACTGTTTTCCCCTCAAACTCTTCCATTTGTCAGCAAACTCGAGGAAGCGAGACCAGCTTTGAATAGAAAAAGGTTAAACCCTGCCTTTGGCTCTAGATTACGGTGCAAAATGCACGTAAATAAAGGCTCGGTGTCGTCTTTAGAAGCCGCCATGTTGGATTGCTGTACACCGGGTCAGAAACTGTGCGTAGCGATAGCGCTGATTGGATGCCGACAGAAACTCATAACACAGTATTTCCGATTGGTCACAATTTAGGTTTAGTCACGTGAGTGCCGTTTTGTTAAATGAAACTGTGTTTCAGTTTTGGCTTCAGTTATGCAGTTCGGCAATTACGCTGGAGCCAAATACGGGCCAAAGCCTATAGGTTCAAGTAACGGCAAGTTTAAAAAAATTTTTTAAAATCGGTCCATATTTTTGCCAAAAATACACCAAAAGTGCCACTTTTGCAAAAATGAACAGTCATTTTTGTATTTAGCAACAACAACTTGAATGAACTTCGATGTTTTCATTTTGTACCAAAATGGGGATCACGAACAAACACAATAATCGCACTCGTCCCATGGTCTATACTGTCGATCCATGAGACGACGAATTACAGCTTGACGCGAATGGAGGTCACTATTTGTTGAACTGTAAATGACACTTTTGTGAGCGGTGGTGCTAACTTGTTTTGTTTTTGTTGTTAAAAATGAAATAAACATTAGATTACTGGGCTAAAATGTCAAGGACATAATGGATTCAAACACATACATTTGATTTCACAAAATTCGAGCAAAACTATAACAAAAATTAGTGGTGCGTTTCTTTTTTTATTTGAGTGTATATAAAAAAATACTTTATATAAATTTATATATGAATGTGGGGCACACCCAAAACTGGAACATGCGAGAATATATAAATATATTTATAGCAAAACTGTCGACAAAAGGATGAGCTTTCGGACAATGTCCTAGCTTGGGTTAGACAAACCATAGCTAGATGGACAAACCAACCAACTAACATTCTTACACAAGGTCATTAAAAACATAAACCTTCATCTATATACACTGCAATAAAAGGGTAATCGGCAATGGAGGGGAAATTACTGCCAATTCAATGACCACATGTCCACCAGGCGCGGGATTATTTATCGAACCTTGCATGATGCCAGGTAGTCCGAGTATCATACGTTGGTTAACAGAGCCACCTCTGATACCAACGAGCAGCTAGATGCGCGCCAGGCGTTGTGTTCTGCGTATAACGCCAATTAATGGCCGGCCGCGTTCGACGCATGATGTCCCTTTCTGACGACTACGTGACCGAATATTCATATATGCAGCTACTTTGCATATTCAAGACGTTTCCATAGAGAGGACAAATGGTAGCGCATCAGACTTTTTAGGAATGATTCATTATAAGTATAGGGGTATTTGCATTACTATCAAGTTAAGCTTTGGTTTGATTTTTTGATATTAATTTTTTACATGTTATAACATTGTGAACAATTTTTGTAGTTTTGTGACTGTCCTTTGAATACAAGAGATCAATAGTTAGTTATCAAAATAAAAACTTCTAAGAATAATGTTGAACCCCTTTCAAAAAATGAAGTGTGCGCAATTACTCCTTTTGTTCAATGTGAATTTTATCGCAGTTTTACAGGTATCCCGGAAAATAAACTCACACACAGTTCGGGGGCTAACGTATGGTGGCCCTGAAGGGACATCAAAGACGCGAATTTCATTTACGACATCACATACTGTTTCACGACATCACATAATTTTGTTTACGACATCACATATTTTTTTACGACATCACATATTTTTTTTTACGACATCACATATTTTTTTACGACATCACATATCTTTTTTTACGACATCACATATTTTTTTACGACATCACATATGGTTTTTTTACGAGATCACATATTAAATTTACAACATCACAAACTTGTATGTACGACATAACGTATTTATTTACGACATCACATATTGCATTTACGACATCACATATTGCATTTACGACATCACATATTGCATTTACGACATCACATACTGCATTTACGACATCACATACTGCATTTACGACATCACACAATTCGTTCACGACTTTTTATTCACGACATGCATGCAAGTCGTGAATTTTTTTGTCGCGAATTGTTTAGTAGTAGCTTAGGGCGGCGTCGCAGCTGACCCTGCGGCCTCGGTGTTTGCTTGCGCTAGTAAATTGCATTACTTTCCTCTTCTGAGAGTGTAAGCACAACCGCGGTGAGTATGGGGCTTGTAGTGACGACCCACGTTCAAAAGTAAGTTAGTTTAGTTTTGTTTTGAATGGTTGGCTACAAATTAAATAACATCGTTATCTCTTCATTAAATCTTGTCAGTGTACCACTTATTCCCGTTACAAATCTGCGTCCCTTTTCTTCAGCAGATCGAAGACATCCTTCGGGGGATGGGATTGAAAGTTTTGATTCCAAATTTTAAGACTAGGAGGTCGGAGGTACATTAAACTTTCATTTGTGTTTAAAGTATACTTTGGACGTTATTGCAATTGGTTTTTAGTTTTTTGTATTGCGATGGTTTAACCTTTGTGTAGTTATTTTATATCGGGAGATATAGCCCGCTACACACCTCTCCGCTTTTCGGCCGTCCGGAGTACGGAACGATCAGCCCGATGTTTACCATGTTTTAATACCCCGGAAATGTGCGATCTGTTTCGTTATTTGAGTATAAGATTAACAAACCAACAAAAACCCTAAAACAGCATCATGAATAGCGTTTCGTGAAAAAAAACCTCCGAGAAACAAAGAGAAAATGATGACAGATATTTGGTCCCTGTGTATATTTTCAATGGACTGTTTTCGTTTGATTCCAAAACCCACATGCGTGGTTTTGTTAGGGAAAAGGTCCATTAACAATGTTCGCAATATTGCTACATGTAGTAGTCTGTGATTGGAAAATTCACTTGCGCTAAATTATCATGGTGAATTATGTATATGCTGTTTTAGGGATTTTGTTGGTTTGTTAATCTTATACTCAAATAACGAAACAGATCGCACATTTCCGGGGTATTAAAACATGGTAAACATCGGGCTGATCGTTCCGTACTCCGGACGGCCGAAAAGCGGAGAGGTGTGTAGCGGGCTATATCTCCCAATATAAAATAACTACACAAAGGTTAAACCATCGCAATACAAAAAACTAAAAACCAATTGCAATAACGTCCAAAGTATACTTTAAACACAAATGAAAGTTTGATGTACCTCCTCCTTCTTAAAATTTGGAATCAAAACTTTCAATCCCATCCCCCGAAGGATGTCTTCGATCTGCTGAAGAAAAGGGACGCAGATTTGTAACGGGAATAAGTGGTTCACTGACAAGATTTAATGAAGAGATAACGATGTTATTTAATTTGTAGCCAACCATTCAAAACAAAACAAAACTAACTTACTTTTGAACGTGGGTCGTCACTACAAGCCCCATACTCACCGCGGTTGTGCTTACACTCTCAGAAGAGGAAAGGAATGCAATTTACTAGCGCAAGCAAACACCGAGGCCGCAGGGTCAGCTGCGACGCCCTAAGCTACTACTAAAAAATTCGCGACAAAAAAATACACGACTTGCATGCATGCCGTGAATAAAAAGTCGTGAACGAATTGTGTGATGTCGTAAATGCAGTATGTGATGTCGTAAATGCAGTATGTGATGTCGTAAATGCAGTATGTGATGTCGTAAATGCAATATGTGCTGTCGTAAATAAATACGTTATGTCGTACATACAAGTTTGTGATGTTGTAAATTTAATATGTGATGTCGTAAAAAAACCATATGTGATGTCGTAAAAAAATATGTGATGTCGTAAAAAAATATGTGATGTCGTAAAAAAACATATGTGATGTCGTAAAAAAAAATATGTGATGTCGTAAAAAAAAATATGTGATGTCGTAAAAAAAAATATGTGATGTCGTAAAAAAAAATATGTTATGTCGTAAAAAAATATGTGATGTCGTAAACAAAATTATGTGATGTCGTGAAACAGTATGTGATGTCGTAAATGAAATTCGCGTCTTTGATGTCCCTTCAGGGCCACCATACTAACGGGTATATCAGTGATTTCTCGTACCCGGTCGGTATAGGCCAACGAAGGTGTTGTTGCCGTCAAGAAAACTAGTGATTGCCTTGGTTTGTTGGGGTTTTAGAGCACTTGAAATCCCCAGATTTTGCAACACATGGTCAATGAAACTTATATTCCTTTAGGTGCTTCCCCCAACACCTTAATTTTGACGTTGAACACGAAGAAATCGGAACAAATGTGATAAAACGATCGAGAGTATTTTGTAAAAACGAAAATATCAATAATCAGGCGTGTGTGTATGAGAGCAGTAGACTCTAGCGCATCGGCTGAATATTCATATATAATGGTTCTTAACCAATCAGACTGCTCCGTCCAATTTTGTTGGCAGGTCCCATTGCTTGTGCATAAAGCTAAAACAGGTTATTCAAGTAGGTGATTGAGAGCGATAAAACGCATTGGGATCGACAATGTACGTACCGTCCCCGCAGTTAGGATGGCGTGTCTATACCGCCGCGCGCCGACAGCGTAATTTTTGTACACTCTAGCCTGGCCATTTCTGTGATAAATACCATGGAAGCGACTGACATTAGTCTATAGCAGCCTTTGAATGGCGCTGTGGTGCGAGCTTCGATCAGCATAACACCAGCGCAGCATAGCCAAGCCCCGCGCGATCCCCCAGGGGCGTTCAATGCACGAAGTTTAGCTCGCCATTAAAAATATAGGCCATTCAGTTTTGTTGACAACCGGTAAACGTATTCAAAGGGAAATTAAAAAGCACTCGATTGTTGTCCAACTGAACTCCCCCCCCCCCCGATTTGGTTCCATAAAAAGGCCACTAATATGATGGAAATTTATAAAATTATGATAATGCAGGCTTGTCTACTAAACATATGTGTTACTTTTTTTAAATTCTAGAATTTTTAAACCTCCAGTAGTACTGACAAAATTTAACCGTGAATTTGACATTTATAAAGAGGACTGGAGTAAGATATAATCCTTCACCTTTAGATCTTGTAAGTTGTAAGGAGGTTAAAACATAAATCTTCCAGTATAAAATTACATGTAATATGAAGTCTTTAACCCTAACTCCCTACCCCATTTTTGTTATACACAACCGGAATCCTGCAAAATTCTGCAGTGGGTTTACCATCGAGCTATAACCACCGAAACATGGAACAAACGGCTGCTAAGTGCAGTATTACAATAACGGTCTGCACACATGACCCTTGGTATGCAAACGTTTCCTATTCTTGTCATAACTTACATCTTGACTTAAGCTCTATGGAGAATGTGCATAGAGCATGAGCAGTGTGAAAGTACAAAGTAATAAATAACCTTATCATAAAAATAAAAAAATTGATAAAAACCTAAATAACCTCAATCATAACCTTCAAAATCATCCAGCCTTAGTTTAGGCCTTATGACCTGGACCCTGCTTTATCCTCAAATCGCCAAAACCCCAAATGCCCTCAATTCTGCCAAGGCCTAATAAGTATATATGTGACCCGCTCTGAGAAATGGTGACGTAAGTCGCAAAAACTAAACATAGAGTTATATACATGACTAAAACGTACAAGATATATAGGCTTTCATTTGGTACATAGTACAGCTCCATGGCCCATCCCGTCCTGGTGATATGACGTTTTTGCATATTAATGGTTCCATGGAATTCAAAATACACAACTGAGAAAACGGGCTTCGAAACACAACAAAACTAAGAAAATACATTGGAACCATGCACTCTTAAAAAGGTTTCGTTTCACTTTGTTTATCGAATTCCAGCTTTTTGCTAATTAAATCTGAATCTTTGAATATTAAAGATGTCATTTAAGACAAAATATGAAAATCAGATTTTGACAAAAAAGTTGACCATATTAACTTAATATTAGCTACCAACTCCTTATTCAACATTCGAATGCTAAACACGTTCGAATGTGCGACATAAACTGTGCGATATCGCTGAAATCGGAGCAGAAATGTGCGATAGAATGTGCGGTATCGCATACATTTGTGCAGAAATATGCGATAAAATGTGCAAAATCGGCGCAGAAATGTACGATATTGCAGATTTCTGCGCAGAAATGTGCAATTAAATGTGCAAAATCGCAGAAATTTCCGATAAAATGTGTGATGTCGCAGAAATTTGCGATGTGCAATGTCCCTCTAGGGCCACCATAGGTTTCTACCAGTAACCAATGCGATTCTGAAGTGCGTTTCGGAATGAAATAACTTGCTTGCTGAATCCAACAGGGTCCAACAGAAATGTCGACTGCTTGGATCCTGTTGGATTCGGAAGGGTTAGAGTTAAAACTGCCCATGTTGTTTCCTTACAGATATCGTTGACAATGGAGGTTGAAAAACCGAAGCACGAGCTTGCTACCGAAGACCAAGATGTACCAGAGTGCGGCTACTTCTCCGTCAGTCCGCCGTTTCTTCGACGCTTCGCACGGCCGGCCTTCTTTGTTGTCATTGGCAGCATGTTCTTTTTCGCCGATGGTTTTGGTACCGGGGTGATTCAGGGGTCGTTTACCACCCTTGAACGCCGCTATCAGTTCAGCGTCAGTCAGCTGGCGCTGTTGTTGGCAGGCTTTTCCGTGGGCGGCATTATTGGAAGCGCGTGTCTGATCTTGTTCTTCAGCAAGCCGGATACCCACCGACCTCATGTGCTGGGAGTCGCCACCCTGTTGGGCGGCCTTTCGCTTGTGATCCCAATCATCCCGCAGTTCATCCAAGATCCGTACGTTCCAGAAGGTTTCGAGACCATCAACGACACATCCGATGCGTTTCAGCAGGTGGAGAAGCTGTGCATAGAATCGGAATCGGAACTCTGCTCCGAGAACGAGATAACGGAAACCGTGTCTCCCAATCAGGTTGCTTTCTACATTCTCCTTTTTGGCATAGTACTTCAAGGTGCATGTATAATGGTCGTCTATCCTACAGCGCAAACATACATCTCTGAAAATACATCTCTACAAAATACAGCCTTATACATAGGTATGTTTGAATTTAACAAATATTGAAATTTGACATCGATTTAGACTAATTAGGCACCACTCGATTCATATCCTGGACAACTTCCAGACATAAACGCAGTTGTTGAGCGTCGGGGCAGTTGTTGAGCGTCGGGGCAGTTGTTGAGTGTCGGGGGTGAGAGTTGTTGAGCGTCGGGGTGAGAGTTGTTGGCGTCTTAACAACTCTCACCACGCCCGACGCCAAACAACCCTTACCACGCCCGACGCCGAACAACTCTAACCGCGACGCCGAACAACTTTTACGACGCCGAACAACTCTTACCACGCCGAACAACTCTTACCGCGACGCCGAACAACTCTTACCACGCCTACCAACTCTAACCACGCACGGCGCCGAACAAGTTACGACGCCGAACAACTCTTACCGCGACGCCGAACAACCCTTACCACGCACGACGCTGAATAACTCTTACCACGCCGAACAATTTCTACCACGCACGACTTCGAACAACTCTTACCACGTCGACCAACTATTATCACGCACGACGCCGAACAGCTCTTACCACGCACGACGACGCCGAACAGCTCTTACCACGCACGACGACGCCGAACAACTCTTACCACGCACGACGACGACGACGACGACGACGACGAACAGCTCTTACCACGCACGAAGCCGACCAACTCTTACCACGCACGACGCCGAACAAGTTACCACGACAATTTAGTGACCTGAATAGTACACCATACCAACTGGCTTGTTTTGCGGTAAACCCATTAATAGCGAATATAATTATTTTCCCGAGATTATTGCTTTCTGTATTTTACTTCAATCTCCATTCCTCTTCTATCAGGTATCTGGGCTGCTGTGAGTGGCCTGTCGCCCGCGGTAGGCATTTTCGTCACTGCGGCAGTGCTTGGTCTGTGGGTAGACTTCTACAGAATTCCCTCATCATCCGTCCCCGTGTCACCCAGTGACCGGGTGTGGGTGGGAGCCTGGTGGCTAGGCTACCTTATTACTGGGATCTTATATCTGTTGCCAGCGGTTCTTTTCTATGGATTTCCAAGGGAGTTGAGAAAGTCACATACCAACACCGAAGACATGCAACGTGGAGATGAGGATGACCGCCAAAACGAGTGTATGACTCGTCTAAATTCCCCCAAACGACAGACTACAAGAGGTAGTGTACTTTTTTTCACATTCTAATGACTAAATATGGCAGGTGGCTGTTTGCAAAATTTGTTATCTCTCCCTATCTGATGATCGATGGCAAAGGTTACAGTCCGAGTAATGGGATTGCCTATATTATGGAATATTATTATGTACACACTATTAACATTAAGTTGTCTGCGGTGACGATGTAGTCCATGGCGTTTTGTAGGTCCAAGAGCTTCGGATGTACTATCAACATTATTTTATTGCTCCATGTATATGTATTAATTGTCTAGCTTTGAGTCGTGTTAACAAGTAACAGTATGCAAATTGATATTTCATAAAGTTCATAAGGGGTGAATTTGTTTGTTTCTACCCCCCCCCCCCCCCCCCCCCCCCCCACAAAAAAAAAAGCCAGCTGACTTCCACGGGCCAACTCCTGACGAGCCTCTTCTGTTTGGGTTCGTCAGTAGAGCGATTCATTTCGTGATTGTATCCCCAAACAGGTAGTTTGTTGACGTTTTGGAAGGTGTTGACAAACCGTGACTGCATGCTGACGTGCCTGTCCCAAGCAAGCGCCATCGTCGTTGTGTATGGATACGGCATCTTCGTTCCTAAGTACCTAGAAGTTCAGTTTGAGGTGGAAACTCAACTAGCCGACCTTCTGACGGGTAAACTCAATGAAGTGAATGCAATATGTACATACGTTGATAGATCTGGCACTGTAAACACAATATTGTTTGACAATTGCATTTTGCCCAAGGTTGATCAAGGTATAGCCGACACTCCCGGGCAAATTATTCGCGATAGTTGATAAATTGTTATCAACATTGAGGTAACTTCATATCAATGTTGGGCAGATAATATTGCTCAACAGTGTTCCCAACAATTTGTATTCGGTCTTGGAAAATATGGGTCGTGCATGGTAGACATTACTCGGCTAAAGATCACGGTTGTGTGTTGTTTAACACATTTTGCGCCAAAGCCGCTAATGTAAAACTAAAACCTATAAACTAAATAGTTGTGATGTTTGTTAAGTTTAACACTATAGGTTTGAGTACAGCTTTGCATATTTCAATGTCTAAACGAGGAACATTTTTACTATTGTTGTCATTCAATCCATCCACTACAGGTTGTCTTCTGGCTCCTGCATTCGCCATTGGTAGTATACTGGCTGGTGCCCTGGTTAAACAATTCAACATTCAATACAGAGGGCTAGTCTCCCTCTCGTGCGTCGCAATGGTTATTTGCGTCGTTGGCTTCTCGGCAAATATGTTCATTGGCTGTCCTAATGAAAACGTTGTCGGCGTTTTCACGCCATATGCTGGACTAGGGTATGTTGGACTAGTCTAGTTGCACATTTGTTTTGCTACCCTTAAGTGCTTTGTTAGGGAAGAATAGGTCAGAATGAACGCGGCACAAATGTGCGCAAACTTTTACCAATTGGGCATAAAGATGGTATCCTTATTTGCTTATGCTGTAATTTGTAAAAAAAAAGTAGATGAATTAGTTTTTGTGTTTGTATGCTTGAAAAACCAAGAACACAAATGTTGTCTTTGTACATGTAGTTTGGTTCATTGACCCTACTTCAGACAAAACAGAGCTTTTATCAGGTTAGGGAACCGAACTATTGCTGGCCTAATTGTATCCGTTCACGTATGTGTAACCATATTGCAAAGACAATGTGGACTGACTTAATTAATTGGTCAAAGTAGGGGTGGGGGTGGTATCATTTCAAAAATAGTCGAAGTTTTTTTCAACGATGGTCGACCGAGTTTAGGTTTGACGAGTTTTGAGTTCTACGAAAGATACAATCTTTTCCTATTTTTTTAGCCACCTTGGTTTAAAGGCGCCCTGCAACTCGGACTGCGCATGCTCTTTGTCTGTGTACTCGCCTGTCTGCGATGGCCATGGAACTACCTTTTTCTCAGCGTGCCACGCAGGATGTCAACGAGCTTCTGAGCAGGTACGCGTAGATTCTGTTTCCACATTGAATAAAGAGGACAACAACTAACAAGGTCAAAGTTCAAATTGTAAGTTATATCTTCGAAGCTAGGCTAAGGATTCAAAACGGTCATTAACATTAACCAGTTCGCGCCGGATGACGTATATAAACGCAAAAATTTCCCCAAATTCAAAACGGATGACGCATAAACACGCCAAGTTCAAGTTCGGAAATGTATGCCAGCAGCGAGCAAGGCCGAAAATGCGCGAGTGTGCTTCCCGGCACTATCAATCAGCCTGAACCCGCTTCGGATTGAGTTTCGTTAAAATAATCCCGGCGCGAACTGGTTAACCGTCCCTGAATATGTACAAAATCATATTGAAATTGGAGGATTCATTACTGTTGGGGTTAATCTCATGTCCAGTACTCCGCTTCACCATTTGGATCTCGCTGTCAGTCTCCTGACGACGGACTTAACATACTGCCCGAAACGTCGAGTTCCCTCCAGTTCTTTTCAGAACCACACAACTCGTAACAGAGTATTTAGCACATTGTGCTACGTACCGCAAACAACTTGACTTATCTCAGTCCATTCACCCGCAGGAATATGGAGACTGTTCATGCTTATCAGCCGCTGGACAGCCAACCAACACAACGATGGACCCTGATACATATGGACCACTTCTGGACAGAGACGAGGGCGCTTGTGGCCGTCACTGCACCTATGCACCATACCTAGCCGTGCTGACCGTGGTTTTGTTGGTTTCTCAATTTGCACACATTTTGCGTTTGAATATCGTCATTCGGTAACTATTTTTCGAATCGCATTTTCTTGTAAGTCTTATGGCAAGCTCATCACGCAAGGCTATGTTCTTTTTCAACTCTAACCGTTACCGTATCAATGCAAATGTATTGATATTGTTATGCCCATCAGACAAAGCTAAGGGGCATGCCGTCTGCAGTCAGTTTTTCCGACAAACATTATAATATGTGAATTGGTCTCGGTGTATATAACCCGCAGATCAATACGCGTGTAGGTCAAAGGTCAACGTCATTATGGTTAAAACAAATGGTTGGACCACCATAACTTAAACAAAGACTCGCCTTCAAACTTGTATGTGGGTCGGACGTGATGTCATCTGTCAGTATGTCATATAGTACAGTATTGTCTAAACTTGACGAAACTGACCAACTGCCTGCAATCTTGGGCAAAATCTAACCAACATTGGTAGGAAGTTACTGAATGTTGACCAAATGTTTGGAAGAATTTTGCCCAACATATGTTAGGCAGTTGGTATTTTGACCAACGTGCGTTGGGTAAAATGACCAAGCAAGGAAACGTGACATTTAAAGGGTTGTGTCATAATCATGGAAATATAGTTATACGCGGACAGGACATAGGCCTATTTATGTTTTTAAACAGTTTTTTCCTTGTTTTCAGATGCGCCCCAGAAGAAGACAGGCCTGTAGCTTTGGCAATGCTATATTTAACAGTACTAATCGGTGAGTACGCATACATTTTATTTTAGTTGTTTTGCATAAGTTGTGTGTATACCCCGGTGCTGTCATGATTATTTACATTTTATATTGAAAATTAAGTTTATCATATAAAACTAGACATGTGTTTGTAGACAAACACAGGGCTTTTTCGAGTGTCTAACGTTACATTCAATATGTATATGTGGTGGTCTATGTGTGTGCCAAATCTGAAGTCGATTGGATTTACACAAGTGCCAAAGATATATTAGTTGAAAAAAAACATGTACAAATCCTATGGGGAAAATTGAACCTTTAATGTGACGTCACATGACACCCGATGATGTCATCATGATGTCATGCATAATTTTCGTCTGTAACACATCCTGGAATACTTGCGTACCAAGCTTGACCCCAATCGGGCATGTACTAGCTTCCAGAGATAGAGGGTCCTTAAAACTGAACCTTTAATGTGACATCAAATGACGCCCGATGATGTAATCTTGACGTCATCTTAATTTTTGTCTATAACACATCCTGGAATACTTCCATACCAAGTTTGACCTCGATCGGATCTGTAGTTCCAGAGATAGAGGGTTAAAAACTGAACCTTTAATGTGAAGTCACATTCTTGATTTATACGCTAGTACGTCTGGATTAAAAGTTAACGTTGAGAAAACGTACGCTATTTGGATTGGTTCTAAGAAGGACAGTGAGGAGAAGCTTTGTGAAGGGATTAATGTGAATTGGGTGGAGGCTCAGCATACTTTTAAAATTCTTGGTATTGAGTTCTCTACTGACCTTAATTCTATGGTTTCGTTAAATTACAATAAGATTATTTTGTCCTTACGTAGTCAAATTTTTAACTGGTCAAAGAGACATTTGACTGTTCTCGGTAGAATTGCTGTTGTTAAATCATTGCTTTTGTCCAAACTTACTTATCTTGTGTTAACCATTCCCGACCCTCCATGTAACATGATCAAAGAATTAAATACTATGTTTTTAAAATTTATCTGGAAAGGACAAGACCGTGTCGCTAGAAATCAAATGCTCCAAGATTATGGTCATGGTGGTTTGCGAATGGTCGATGTACGGGCCTATATATATGCGCTAAAAATTACCTGGTTACGTAGACTTTTGAAGGCACAATCCCCAGGATGGTTTATTTTGTGTAAACATATTTTTAATACTACCCGTTTGTCTTTATTGGAAGGGGGCTCCGCTAAATTTGTGGGTATACAGGGTTATACAAGTAACCTTTTTTGGATAAACGTGTTTACTTCGTGGTCCAATTTTACTCGGACCCACACACCCACAACCAAAGTGGAGTTACTAAAGAGTTCTCTTTGGTTTAACGATAAAATTAGGGTTGGAGGGAAATGTATTCATTATAAACATTGGGACAATGTAGGAGTTCAATTTGTATGTGATCTAACAGATGAGAACGGTAACTTTCTTTCATTGGAAGATTTTAAAAATACGTTTAATGTTCATACTAATTTCTTAGAGTATGGCGGGGTGTTGAGAGCTATTAAGTCGTCCTTTCAGGATGTTATGTTGGAACAACACACGTGTATTAATCGCCCTTTCATACCGTTCAACCTTGAAGTCCTTTTAAAGGACAAAAAGGGGTCGCAAAGAATATATCAAGTTTTAGTCTCTTCTAAGTATGTAAATAGGAAATTTATCGACAAATGGAACGTCAAATTGAATATTTACCTCGACTTTTCGAAATGGTCTTTAATTTTTGACATCCCATATTCGTGCACTGTGGACACTAAATTAAGATGGTTTCAGTTTAGATTAATTCACCGGATCTTGGGTACCAATTCATTTTTGTTTAAAATTAATAAAACAGACACTAATTTGTGTACATTTTGTAAGACTGAAGAGGAGACATTAGTCCATCTCTTTTGCTCCTGTACTTATACAATCTCCTTTTGGTCTTCGGTATTTTCATGGATTAAGGAGAAAACCAATTTTTCTATTGCAATGGACAATGAAGTATTTTTATTTGGTAATACTAACGTTAATAGCAAAGTGGTTAATTTGATCCTATTGATATGTAGATTTCATGTCTATAAAATGAAAATAAATGGAAAATGTCCATCACTTTTAGTGTTAAAAAAAGATGTGAAGAATTACTACTCGATGGAAAAATTAATGTTTTACAGTAATGGAGTTGGCTTCAAATTTTATCAGAAATGGGATTCTTTTTTGACGTTATGTCAAGGTTAATTTATTTTCAATATTAATGGATTTGTAACTTGTACCTGTCACTTAATATTGTTTGTATGGTTATTGAAAAAAGAGACAGTGAGCAATAAATAAGATTCCCTGGGAAAAAAAAAAAAAAAAAAAAAAAAAAAAAAGTCTCAAGTCAATCGGACTTACCAAAGTGTTAAAGTAAATAGTCTGACGGAAAACGTGTACAAAACCTATGGGGAAAAATTACACCTTTAACGTGATGTCACGTGACCACGGATGACGTAATTGTGATAATTTTCTTCTAGGACCATATACAAATACTGGTCTAAGTATGTGCCAAGTCTCAAGTCGATCTGATTTACCAAAGTGAATGAATTATATCTATCGCGGTTGATTTTTCAGCAATTATTTAATGTTTAAAGGTCTTTTCATTGTAACTTCCGTTCTAGTGACGTCATATTTTTTTCTCCAACATGAAGCCGATTATATACACCAGTTATAAAGTGATTTCAGAAAACTTCGCGACACACATCAACTGATTATTCATTTTGAACAGTTTTCAACCGGCCGCTAGAGGGCGCTGTAACATTGTATGACATTACCGGTAATATTTTTGAAAAGCACTACTAGTCAGAGACTAACATCGTTGAAAGTAAGTTCGCATCGTTTTCCACTTTCAAATTATAAGGCACTTCCGGTTTCGACCGGAAGGAAGGGTCACGTAATTTTACGCACGCGAGATAAAATGAAGATCCTGAATTATTTATTGCCATTATCAATTGCCACAAACTTCAAGTACCGGTCTTTTGCGGTTGATTTGTTATTGATTTTTAACGAAGGTTTTTAAATTGGGTTTTAGATGTGAAAAACAGCTCAGTAAATTCTGTCTCCACCTTCTCGTTTTGTTTTAGCTAATGTGTCGGCGTCTTATATGTTTGGCGCTGTCATCGACTCGGCCTGCGTGGTGTGGCAAGAAACGTGTTATGGCCAAGGAGCATGCCTTCTGTACGACAAAGTCTGGTACCGCTACATCTTCAACGGTGTTGCGTTGGGAATTGGGATAATAAGCAGTGGCCTCGTGGTCATTGCTTGGATGTTTCCTTCGTACACCGATAAAGAGACATATGCTGCCGTGAAAGAGGAGGAAGATAGCATCTGAGGGAAAATCTTACAAGGAGCCAAAATAACATATATATACTTTTTGAAACAGTGGGTGTATTCTAAACCATATTTTTGAGTGACCCGCGAACGGTGTTCTTGGGTTGCCGATTGCGAACACTATAAAGTGCGTGTGAAATACATCATTCAAGATGGCAGCCCCAAATTAAAACTCCTAATAAAAATAAAATCAAATAAACTATTTTAACAAAATAATTTACATCTACAAATAGCAGTAAAAACTGACAAATATCATCCCACATAATATGATCATGTACAATTAATTTTTGTATCGTTTTTACTGCTCGTGCACTGAATAACTACTTTCAATTTGTATGCACACAACTTAAACTTAAAGCCAGTTCCGGAGAGGGCTAGGTCTGCCATCTTTGTTCTCGACGTTATTAATCAGCTGCTCCCACTGACCTCTACACATGGACGGATCATTGCTCATTCACGCTTGAAGTCGGCGCGAACGAGAAGTGCAACATGGCGGACTCACGACGTCACTCTGTGAGCCAATGAAATGTCCAGGTGTAGAGGTCAGTGGGTACGGTACGTATGCCGTATGACCTCTACACCTGGACATTTCATTGGCTCACAGAAGTGACGTCTTGGGTCCGCCATGTTGCACTTCCAGTTCGCACTTCCAACTTCAAGCGTTAGCACAGCAGAATATGAACAATGGTCCGTCCAGGTGTAGAGGTCAGTGGTACGGTACATATGACGTAATGTTTATAAATAAAAATGTATAGAGTAAATCCACTGACCTCTACACCTGGACATTTCATTGGCTCACAGAAGTGACGTCTTGCGTCCGCCATGTTGCACTTCTCGTTCGCGCCGACTTCAAGCGTTAGCACAGCAGAATATGGACAATGATCCGTCCAGGTGTAGAGGTCAGTGGCTGCTCCCCACTCGCTGAGCGGGGATTGAAAATCCTTTCCGCGAACACCGTTCGCATGTTGGTCCTCGTCATTCGGAACCCTGTTCGCGTGTTCTTTCAACACGAGAACGGGGTTTCGAATACGCCCATTATATCCGCATCATGGTTGTCTCCTTGCCGATACAATATTGTATACTCAATCGTCTTCAAAGTGTTCAAGTTGTAACTGTAACGATATTTGACACTATTTAGTATGTTTGGCAAAGATATAGAATTTAGCGTTCTTTTAGATAGTAATAAAAAATAATAGTATAAGCTGGTTTAGAAATCCTTTCGTCTCTGTAGAATATCTTGTGAAGATAGAAATATTAGGCCCTCTTAACTTTTTTGATTTGTATATTCTTGTCCATTCCAGCCAGTAAGCAGTTTGCAGCTTACTTGTGATATTGCAAGAACTGGGTCACTAACGTTGTGGTATTTTATGTATTTTGTGGGGGAGGGTCCTTCCCACTTTGTACTTATTAGGGTACATAATTCAATTTTGGTCACGGAAATTTAGTTTTGTTGGTTTGAGCTACCGAAATGCCGACAGATCTTTGGGTGAAATGTTTGGATGTTGGATCATTCCATTTCTTTGTGTGTTTATTCAATGAAACAAATTCCATTATTGTTAATCCAAGCGTATAGAATACTTTATAAGGCGTGCACATTACCAGGCCTTTCATTTTCAGGCCAACGCTTCACGTCGAGTATCAACCCGTTTTTTTCTTGTTACTTGTTTCGGTTAATAGGAGGTATAAAAATACCCGTTAGTAAAACAATCCTGTTGTAGTTTGCTTTCTACACTGACAACTAGTGGTCTGCCTCAGCGGATGGGATGTCTTTCTCTAGGCTCAAACGAGAACTGAGCATGAACATTCATCTTGAGGCCAAAGCCCAGCCCAACGATGTTTTCGCAATGATTAAGAGCCACGCCCAGGAAGACGACGTCAAGTGCGTTCAATATCTAAACGACACCAAGTGGTGTATCACCTTCAAGAATTTAGAGGCCAAAGAGAAAATGAGAAATGGACCAATGGAGATCAACAACAAACGGGTAAATTCATCGGAAGCTGATAAAACCATTTCGTATGTCAACGTGTACAATGCCCCACAAGAACTATCAGACACCCCCATCGTAAGTTCCCTGACACAGTACGGGACAGTCGTCGGCCACAGGCGTGGTCATTGGCCTGCGATTCGTGGATGGGAGAATGGAACTCGCCACTACAGAATGGTGCTTCGCTCCCCGATTCCTTCGTACATCAAAATAGGCTCCTTCCAACTGTATGTTCAGTACGAGGGACAGCAGAAAACTTGCAGACGATGTGGACAGGCTGGTCATCTTGCAGCTAAATGTGTTAACACTGTGTGTTTTAACTGCAACGAGCAAGGTCATCTCAGTGCAGAATGCCCCCAACCCAAAAAATGCAGGGACTGCGCAAGTGAGTCACACTGCCCATGAAAATATCCAAACTCTTTTGCAAAGAGGGTAAGCGGACCTGCCCCTGTTACCACGGCCCGACCAGGGACGATGGTTTTCCCGCCCTCCAACCAGGTGACAAGCAAATCCGTTTTTCCCCAGCTCTTGGACGAAAGTGGGACTGAGATGGTGACCAAGGAGGGGCGGCGAGGTTTCTGGGACGAGACTACCGGCCTGCCAGGGTCTACAAGTCACTCCACTCGCACACCAACGACCAAGTCCCCTCAAGCAGCAAGCAATCCCCCGGCCACCGGAAATATCCTGGCATCCGCCAGCAAGCTCCCGGACGCCAGCAAGCTCCCGGTCGCCAGCAAGCTTCCGGTCGCCAGCAAGCTTCCGGTCGCAAGCAAGCCCCAGGTCGCCAACAAGCTCCCAGCCACCAGTAAAACACCAGTCGTGAAGCCAAAGCTCCTGACCTCCAGCAAACCCTCGACCTCCAGCAAACCCTCGACCTCCAGCAAACCCTCGACCTCCACCAAACCCTCGACCGCCAGCAAGATTTCTGCCGCCGGCGGGACCTCGGCTGCTGGCAAGACCCCGGCCGCCAGCAAGACCAAGACCAAGACCGTCGCCGACAAGGTCAAGACTACCGCCATCAAGACCAAGACCGCTGACAAGACCGTCGCCGACATGACCGTCGCCGACAAGACCACGATCGCCGCCGCCGTCGCGACGGCGGCGGCGATCGTGGTCTTGTCGTTGCCGACGAGCCCTTGACCGCAGTCGAGACCCAGGCTAGCTGGGCAGATCTCGTGCAAGAAAAAGAGGAACTAGAACGGCGTCTCGCCGAAAACGGAGACTCGGACGCAGGCTCGACCATCTCCATGGCCAGCACCACTGCGCCGTTAAAACGGGGTTTATCATCGTCCCCAGAACATTCTGAGCACGAGGAACAATTCCGGGAAGTCAGGAAGAAAAAACATGTAGGAAGAAAAGGTAGAGATTGGTAAATTTAGTTTTTCTTTTGTTTGGTGTTTTTCCCTCTTTTGATGGTTTTCCACCTTTTTCTTTGCATTCTAATGAGTTTTTCGGTTGTTACTCTTAATACCAATGGTCTGAGGAATCTCAGCAAACGCCGCCAAATTTTTGATTCCTGCGGGAGCCAGGGTGCTGATATCCTACTCCTGCAGGAAACCCACGCTGCTGGCTCCCTGGAGGCCAGGGCGTGGGAGAGAGAATTTGGCGGCAAAGGTTTTTGGTCTTTTGGTTCGTCTAATAGCTGTGGAGTTGCCATTTTGTTTTCAAAACGCCTTTCGTGGAAACCAGCTGACCATTACCGAGACAATAAGGGCCGTCTCGTTTCTGTCACTGTTACCTTACCTAACACAAATTCCAAAGTCCGCATTATAAACTGTTATGCCCCAAATGACCCCGTGGAAAGACAAAAGCTTTTCAAGGATGATCTGGCGAACCATTTCAGGGGTTAGGCACATTATTTTTGGGGAGATTTCAATTGTTATTCAGAATCAGTTTTAGATCACAAACACGACAGTTTCTATGGTACATGGGGTTTTAAAGAACTAGACACTATTCTTAAAGGTTTTGGTTTGACTGATTGCTGGCGAGAACAAAACGCTCACCTCCAACGTTTTACTTGGCACAATAAGTCCAATACCCAAGCCTCTCGCTCAGACAGAATTTACATGTCTCGGGAATTGTCAGCTGGTTCCAAACATGCGATTACCGCCTTTCCCTTATCTGACCACGATTTAGTATCTGCCCATTTTACTAACAATATTCAAAATTCTGGTAAAGGGGTGTGGCGTTGCAATATCGATCACTTAAAACGAGATTGTTTCAAAGATATCATTAGATCCGAGTGGGAAAACTGGAAAACGAACAAACCTTACTTCAATAATATTCTTTATTGGTGGGATAAGGGCAAAATCCAAATAAAAAAGACGGTAATCGCTTTTTCTGCTGATGCAGCAAAAAAACCGTAACTCTGAACGGAAAAAACTCCTCAAGGAACTCAATGTGCTGCAAAACCAATTAGACAGTGGGGACACCGCATGTGTTGATACCTTTAACACTACTCGCACAAGGGTTTTGGATTTGTCTAACAATTTTGGTAGTCTTTCTTCAGGTTTTGTCTCCCCTAAAATCAGGGGCGAAAGTTCTGTTTTTATTCCCAATAAAGATCCCGATATTAAACGCATGCAGTGTCTGCGCGACCAGGACGGTCGTGAAACAAAAGACCCCCTTGAAATGTCTTCCATTTGTTACGACTTTTACAAAGATCTCTACACGGCTGTTCCAGTTGACCAAACAGACATTGAGTTCTTTGCAAATTCTATCGATAAATCCTTAACGGCCGACGATAACTTATTGCTAGAGGGGCCTATTACATTATCCGAGGTAGGAGAGGCATTGTTCAATATGGAGACGGGCAAGTCCCCGGGATCTGACGGGCTGCCGGCCGAATTCTACAAAACATTTTTCAACGAGATGGGACAAGACTTGTGCGATGTTTTAAATTCTTGTTTTGATTACAATAGTTTGCCAAATTCTCAGAAAAATGGAATTATTACTCTTTTGTATAAAAATAAAGGAGACAGGGAAGATTTATCTAATTGGAGACCCATTTCGTTGCTAAATGTTGACTATAAAATTCTATCTAAAATCCTTGCTAATAGAACTCGGAAGATTCTTCATAAATTTGTTCACATCATCAAACATGTTCGGTTCCAGGTCGATCCATACTGGACAATGCCCACTTACTTCGGAACGTTCAGAGTTACGTCGAACACAAAAATCTGGGTGCCATCTTTGTGTCTCTCGACCAACAAAAAGCTTTTGACAGAGTAAATTGGAACTATCTTCAACAAATTTTGGTGAAGTACGGTTTCGGCCCAAACTTTCGGAAGTGGGTTCAAATTTTGTATAATGACATTAATTCCACTGTTATTTGTAATCGTAATCTTTCTGAGACTCTTCCCCTTTCCCGCGGGGTTAGACAGGGATGTCCCTTATCTCCCCTGCTTTACATCCTTGCTTTGGAGCCTTTGGGTTGCGCTATTAGATCTGAACCCAAGATTCATGGTGTTAAGTTGCCGGGAGGGGGTGAAGTTAAACTGTCCATGTACGCCGATGACACTACTTTAATTCTTACGGATGATTTTTCAGTTATTCAAAGCTTCAAGAGAGTATACAGCTCGATGCTGCCATTTCGGCGCAAAGCAGCTAAATCAACCACACCCTAAACAAACCGGGTATTTGAAGAATTTTCGAAGTGAAGAAAAAATTCCAAATTCCAAGGATTTCTGAAAAATCTGAGTGAGGAAGACTATAGGCCAAGTGTTATTTGTGTAATAACAAATACCAACAAAATCGGTGCGGGGTCCAAAACTTGGCTTTATGGGAGCAGCACAAAGTTTTAAAACTTTGTTACTGACATTGTCAGATAAAAAGCTTCAAGTTTTAGAAGCTGTAACGTTCCACTGGCACGGTCGCTTTACTCCGTAAACGTCAAAAGTTGACAAAGTTAGCTCCAACTGGATATCCAGGAAGATCTGGGATGATCAGAGCCGCTTTCAGTGCTAGTATAATATCATCTGAAGTTGTAACCTCCGTACCACTTAGTATAGTCCCTCACCAAAATCGTGCCATCTCTGTCCTACACAAATAAACACTAACATGTCACACAAAAATACCGTAAGACCATCCATCCACGGCATCCTAGGCGTCTACTTTGTAAGCCCGCGTGTACATGTGCAGCATAATGATGCCTCATGCATTATGCATGCACGCAGCCCGTCTGACGTCATTCAGCTGTAATGCGCGCGCATATACGAGGGCAGATGACTGATTAGGCCGGAAATGAGTGGGAATAATACGTACGAAGGTCGCTCCATGTCCTATCCATGTACAGTATGTTCAGTGCACAGACGACTAGGCAAGCATGCAAGACATGTCCGCCGTTGTATGCATGATGGCTACAACCGCACAGTGTAGCGTTTGATGACCCGCACCGTACGACTGCAAAACTGTACAACAAACCAAACAGAGGCAAACTCGCCTTTCGTTCCGATCATGGTGACAAGTTGCTGTGCCGTGGGTTGCACAAACAGAAAGACCCGTAACTCTAAGCTTCATTTCTACACTATCCCAAAACGCAAGACTCCCTTTGAGCAGCGGCGACGTCAGTTATGGCTGCAGGCTATTAACAGGGACAACTGGCCTGAACAACAGGTAAACAGGGCCTTCCTGTGTAGCGTTCACTTCATATCTGGTGAGTGAATACCAACTTTGTGTCAGTTAGTTCTACCATTCTACCTTGTGCATATGTTTGACATGCCTTCGTGTTTCTCTTGGAGGTAGTAATACACCATTTGCAAACATAAAAATAACCAAACCACTGAATTATTATGAAATAGGGGCCTACCTTAAGTAAATAACAGTCTCAAGCATCCTGTGATATGGATTTCAAGAAAAGTGTAATTTGTAAAAACCTGACTATTTTCAAACACTACTCTCAATTTATGAAATTCGTCTGAAGAAAGTCAAGGAACCAGACTGCGAGAACCGCACTTGTTTTCTTGGGTGTTTCATGCAGTTTCTATAAACACAATATATACTATAATAGAATCCCCTAAATATAAAGCCCATTCATTCTCGAAAACCCATTCATTCTCGATGCTGTGTGTTCGACTCAAACAAAATGTACACGAACGTATTATTCATTCAGATACAATATTCATTCAATTCCGCCGAGATTTTTAGAATGGTTTAAATTCTCGAATCAAGTTCGATATAGGAACATTCGATTCAGTTCAATCAATTACAGGTTTATATGGAACGTAATTTCGTTTATGTCCGATCGGTTTCAGTGCATTATTGTGTTAAATCATATCTGAAGAGTTGTTGATGTCGCCCATACTAAATATAAAATAAAGACAGTCAATCGCTCAATCACAAATCATGCCGTCACAGACAAGCAACGAGCTAAAGGCATTCTTTTGTCATTGGTAATTCCTCCGTAAGCCCTGTTACCTCGTGAATGGAGGAATGCAATGGTCCAGTGGTTATGGTGTTCGACTATTATTTGGTGCGATGGTGCGTGGGTTCCACCCCTGCCAGGAACACTGCGTCCTTGGGGAGTACATGAGGCTCATGGCCGATTGAGTGCCTATAAACGGCTGCAGCGTATAATTCAGGGTGCCGCGTGGTTATCATGACTTTGTGGTTATCATTCAGTATCTCGCAATGATTAATCTCCCTACCACCCACAAAAATACAGATATTTCGTGACGTATTCACTTGAACACAAACAAGGCCGGCCTTTTTTAATTTGGTTTATTTTTATTTATTTTATTTTTATTTTTTTAATTTATTTATTATTATTATTATTATTGAATAAAGATAAAACTGCTGCAAACTGCACACTGGCTGGAATGACCTGAAATATACAAATCAAATAAGTTAAGAGGGTCTAATATTTCGATCTTAACAAGATCTTCTTCAGAGACTAAATGACTGTGTACAAGAAACAAACATATAGGACAACATACAGCATGAGAGGGGGAGAGGGGGAGAGGGGGGGGGGGGGGGGGGGAGGGGCTAGCCCTTTTGCAAGTGACTTAATACGATTAATGCAGACTCAATATTTTACAGCAGACGGGGGCTAAGTTGTTGTTGTTGCTGTTTCTTTTTCGCTTAAAAGCAGTGAAGATTTCGGATCTACTCTTTGTTTTCCTCCCTCAAATGCCCTCATCCTGAGCCACGCAGAGTTTAACGGGCTCTTGATTTATCGCCCTCAAACCCTGCGGACATTCAGCAACCATTAAACAAGTTGGCAAATACATGATATGAACGTCCACCCCTGGTAAAATGACAATTTCTACAACCTATACTTAATTTTATTAGCGTTTACGTAGCTTTTCAGTCTTTTATGTTTCTTATTCTGTATAACATAATACAAGCAAAGTTTTATTTTACGATCTATACGTTAATTTCTACAATTTGTCCGATTAATTGTAATTTTTACGTGGGGGGATGAACATTTGTGAGAACACCTCAGACGTCCAAGCGAATGCACCAATATAAATGCGCGTTGCGGAAGAACTTCGGGAGGATCGGGTGAAAAAGCCCGGATGTTTTGACAGATCAGCTGATGATGGCTGACGTGTTTATCGAATGCCTTGGTCTGTTTGTAACGGAGGCTCTGATTGGGCGCATGGATCTTGCCCATTGGCCGCAGGGGTTTGAGAGCTATTTAGTATAGAAAGCTCGTAAAAGCGCTGCGTCGCTTAGGATGAATTAATGCCTTAGACTTTGTACAGGTTTAATTCACAGGTTCACTTTTGCCATTAAACAGACTTGAATTTCAATGAACATTTTCCACACACTTAGAACCCGCGTTGCTCATGTGGCGACACGGTTCGTCGTCTCTCTCCCCCCCCCCCCCCCCCTCTCTCTCTCTCTTTCTCTCTGGAAATTCCCGTTTTTCTACCTTTCTGTGTTTATTGGACGGTTTAAATAATTATGTATCAATAGGGATGTGAAGTGGTACTCAATTTTGTTATGTCAATAAGTGTTCTAACCGTCTTTGGCCCGGGAATTCGTGGAAATCAGGATTTTGTGCCAGTGGCCATACACCATGGAATTCGGTTTCACTGCACATACTGAGCTTCGCTCCCCGGACACACGTTAAAAGCTGATGGGGTGAAACGGGTGTGAAACGGAGGTACAGACATCGTAAGGACAGACCTTATCTGCCCTTATGAGGAATGTCCAATCAATTGGAAATAAAATGAACGAACTCGGCAAACGTATAAGATACCTTGACGCATTTCAGAACTTTAGACTTATGTCTTTTACCGAAATCTGGTTAAAGAACTACCAAAACGATGACTATGTGAACTGCCATTGATGGGTTTAAAGGTAGGAACTAGGATACACCATTTGCAGATATCGAAAATATTTACTACTGAATTATTAAGAAATATCTTACTCATTTGAAAGTAAATAATGATTCTAGGCATCGAGCAAAACGATTGCGCTAGATATGTTTTAATTATTCCAAAATATTGATTTTTATAAAGAAAACTTCGCGATCGCCGGACGGCGATCGCCAAAAAACAAAAATAACATAAGAATAACTGCTCGGCGCCGGTTGAAAACAAACGCTGTTTTTCGTGCTTTTCTCGGCATCAATGACTGTTAAACTTCAGACAGGTCGGTTAAACGGTATTTACTATAAAATACAACCCCCCTAATCAACGTATTCATGATAATTCAAGCAATTACCAATGGTGTATCCTACCTTTAAATTGCTACGAGAAGATCGTGATTTGGACGCTGCTGGTCAGGAGCGGGACGGTGTGTGTCTTTATGTCAGCAATCACTGGTGTTAACCATTGGTAATTGCTTGAATTATCATTAATGGGTAGATTTGGGGGGGGTGTATTTCATAGTAAATATCATTTATCTGACCTGTCCAAAGTTTTACAATCATGGATGCCGAGAAAAGCACGAAAAACAGCGTTTGTTTTCAACCGGCATTGGGCAGTTATTCTTATGTTATCTTTGTTTTTTTGCGATCGCCGTCCGGCGATCGCGAATTTTTTTTAATAAAATTATATTTTTCGGAATAATTACAGGATATCTATAGCGCAATCATTTTGCTGGATGCCTAGAATCATTATTTACTTTCAAATGAGTAAGATATTTCTTAATAATTCGGTAGTAAATATTTTCGATATCTGCAAATGGTGTATACTACCTTTAAGCATAATTCCTGTACCCCTAATTTGGAAATTTTGGTCACTAGCCCAGGAAAAATACTTGATTTTGTTTTGTTGACATCAAACAAATTGCAACAAAAGCATTTCACCACAGTGCACTTCAATAAGGTCCCTTGAATGAAGTCTTTACAAATCCAAGTGGTGGATAAATCTTTAATCCCTGCCGTGTAATATGTTTAGTCCCATGATTTGAGTATATTTTATTTTTATTTTTTGAAAAGTTTATTTTGGTGATTCTACTTACACTTCCTTACTTCAATAACATTTTCTAAAGCATGTAAGTGACTGAATAATTATGAAAACATAGTAATGGTCCAAAATGACTACAATTATACCCTATAATTTGCACGCCTTGTCTCCAGATATCATCATGTAGTCAGTATTGACGAGCTTCAAATTCACCAAGTTGCTTACTGGCACAGTTATCATATTAAAACCTTATGGGAAAATGATAACATTGTGATATTTAGCCAGCAACAGAAAACTGGGGGGGAATGGTTTGTCCGTAAATTGGGCAAAAAAGTAGATGACGGGTTGCCTAAGGTGAGAGAATTTAACAAGTTCAAGGAAACCCCCAAAATTTAAGATTGTTGTTGCTTACAATAATCATAATTATCTACGTTAAAATGTATTTTGGGAATTTCCTTTAACCTTTTTAAGTCTCCCATGTTAGGCAACCATTTAACTACCTTTTCGCCCAATTTAAGGACACGCCATTTCCCCCCAATTTCTGTTTGCTGGGTTAAATGCCACAATGTTATCATTGTTCATATGATTTTTCATAAGGTTTTAATATGATAACTGTGTCAGTAAGCAACTTAGTGAATTTGAAGCTCACCGATACTGACTACTTGATGATATCTGGAGACAGTGTAATGTGCGCACATTTATGGTCACGAAGTTGTCATTTTTGATAATTTTTGGATAATGTTCTCATAATTATTCACTCACTTATATGCTTTAGAAAATGTTATTGAATTAGGGATATGTAAGTAGAATCTCAAAAATAAACTTTTCAAAAAATAAAATTTAAAAACCCCAAATATGGGAATAAATGTATTACGCGGCGGGGATTAACGATTTATGCAAATTAGTCTTTTTAAAGACTTCTAATATGTCATTGTGGGGACCTTTTAGAAATGCATTTGTGGTGAACAAAAAATTGTTGCAATTTGTTTGAGGTCAAAACTTATTTTCCTAGACTACACCTATAGTACCTACGCCCATAATCCGCCTATTATCTGCCCATGTACTGTGCTGTACTGTTTATATTCCGGATAAATCAGTTTCTAAGGTTGAAAATGAGGAACTGAGAACAGCCATTCATAAATAATTGGAGGTTTCCCACCCAGATTCATTCATTGTGTTGAATGGCGATTTTAATCACGGCGAGTTGAATATGACCAACTCTCGATATTATCGACATGTGAAAAGCCCAACTCGTGAAGAAGCTCCCCTGGATCTTTGTTATTCATGGACGCACACAATGCTTCACTATTGCTGAAACTTGGATCAGCTGATCACAACCTCGTTTTTTTTCTTTTCTAAGTACATGGCCCTCCGGCCCTCCAGGGCCACCATACAGACCTGTTGTGAGGCCTGATAAACCACGTGTAGTTGATTTCAAGCAGTGGTCCAGTCAAGCGTCAGTTAAACTACAGGAATGTTTATATGCATGCAACGGACTGTGTCAAGCACAACAATTTGATTAGCACAAAAAAGTCTTGCTCTGTAAAAACAGGTTATCGGCCAAAACTCCACGTGCTTTTCAATCAAAGCAAAAACCAGCTGAATAACACTAAATAACAAACGCTGATGAACATCAACTGAAATGTTGGTTTGTATTAAACTCTGGGTTTTTTATGGAAAAATGTTCATGCTAAATCAGTCGAAACTCGGCAATTCTTGTTGTGAGATAGGGCCAAAATATGTTCGTAGGGGTGAACAAATACAAATTGACTTTTTTACAAAAACAGAAGGGGAAAATATATTTCTTTTACATGAAAATACTCTTTTAACCAAATTCAGAAGCGAAGTGATACAAAAATTTGATTTTCTCAGTTTTTTTTTTTTAACGTGCTGGTGTTCATAATACCAAAGGTCGTATTTACCTGGGGTTTTCACTGAAATGGAGCCTGAAGTAAGCTACAAAAGAATATGTAAAAATCCCCCAAATGACCAGGGCCTACTTCAGACTGATTTTGCTTGATCGCATCACAAATGTTGGTGCTTACGAAATTATGAATTTGGCACTCCAGCTGGTCTTTATTTATCGATCCCGCACAAGATATTCATAAACTTACGCACACCTTGAGCTCGTACATTTAATTTCATCTAAGAAAGTGAAAATATTTCCAAACAACAAACCGTGGATCACCAAGGCAGTCAAGGAGGTGATTAACAAGAAGAAGAGAATATTCAGAAAGGGAAATAAAGCTGAGCTGAAAGAAATACAGAAAGAATTTAAGTGCGTCATCTAAACAGAAAAGAGTCTATAGTCAGTGAAAAGGTTGAATAACAACACTTCACAGACAATGGCATGCATTAGGTTCGAAACGGTTTGCGTATATACCCAGCAAGATACGGGACCGAGCGACTCCCCCTTAGAACCAAGGACGTAGCCAGAGGGGGAGCAGGAGGAGCAAGTGCTCCCCCCTCTTTTCAGTGTCGAAAAATATTAAAAACCTATTTTTTTGCAGGCTATTTTGTCGGTGCCTTTCTGATCCGCTTGCATTCTCATCAGCCCTTAAAGTTAAAACAATCAGAATCGTAATAGCGTTCGAGCCTACCAATCATAATGCATGGTCAGGATATCATTTCACAGTTAATATCCAATGAAAACTTGGTAATTGGTGACATTATACCTCGTGAAAACGTAAATTTTTACTGATGATATGGTACCACATGATATGACATGAAACATTAATTATTCAAAAAAATCGCAAAGAGGAGGGGGACACCCCCTCCCCTTAGACCCCTCTCCCATAATCAATCACCAAAAGTGCTCCTCCCCTTGACAATTCCTGGCTACGTCCCTGCTTAGAACCCCATACCTTTACACTCCCTAGACTATTGTTACCTAACGCACCCCCCCCCCCCCCCCCCCACTAATCTTAACAGTTTCCAACAGTATTGCTGGACTACGCTAATCAGCTTATTCTATTCAATAACGAATAGCGGTTTGACTGCCATGATTTTTCGAACAAGCTCAGTGATCTTCCGAAATCATTATCTAATTCTGACCCGTCTTTCAATTGTAATATTGATGATGAGGTACGTCGGCATTTTGTAGGGTTGAATCAGGCTAAGTCTGCTGTTCCAGATAAACTGGATAAAGTGTGCTGGGCAACTATCATATATTTACTATATGTTTAAACTTTGTATCCGATCCATCCCAATCATTTCAAAACAGTCATGCACGGTTCCAGTTTCTAAACAGTTCGTAATAATGATCTTAGACAAATTGCGTTAACTTCGGTCGTATAATGAAAACTTCTGAGCGGTTTGTTTTCTGAATTACTTGAAACCATCGCCATGCTGATTTTGTTGATCCATTGCAATTTGCATACACTCAGACAAACTCTATGCTCATTTAGAACGCAGTTAGTTAGGTTTTGAAACTCTGCTCGTTTTATGTATTTTGATTTCTCGCCAGCTTTTAATTCGATGCAGCCTCATATTCTGGCCTAGAAACTGCTTGATATGTCAGTTGTTCCTCACATTGTTGTCGAGTTTGTTCTATATTATTTTACTAATCGTTTATAGTTTGTACATCTTTAACAGTTCCATTTAATCTGATTCTATTGTTTTCAGCACTGGAGCGACTGTTTTGGCGCCTTTTCTTTTTACAGTAAACACTGCAGATATTCGCTCCACGAACACGAATTGTCCAGTATATAGTAAATTATGCGGATGATACTGCTCTTATTGGTTTGATAGAAAATGATGATAATTCTATTTAAATGGATCAAATAATTCAGTTTGTGGAGTATTGTAAACGTACCTTTTCTAATGCTGAACCTGCGAAAGACTACAGAAATGTCGGTGGACTTTCGCATAGCACACAGGGCTATACCCGATCCGGTAACCATTGATGGTTGCGAAATACATAGAACGTGTTGCTGAGCAGGAATATTTTGGAATTGTTTTTGAGTAATCCTGTAAATAATATATAGTCCAGTCAGTTTACGTTAAGACCTAGAACTAATTGCAATATAAATCATTCAAGCCTCAAAGAACTTCAAATAAATAAACAAACATGTGAAAAATCTAATGTTTTGTATTGAGTGGAAGGTTGCCTTTCCAAGCACTTTTTGAAAATTAACATTCAGGACTTGTTGTCTTCGAACAATTCGCCTGGTGACTTGCTTCGATCGACATGCTAATGTAAGCTAATGTTTAGGATTCAAGACCAAATGCGAGTGCCGCAGACGACAGTGCGTCGGAAACTTTGGCCATTTTAAAAACCCTGGCTTCGGTCCATAAGGCTCCATCCTCTTTGCCATACTACACGAAAAAGGCCCGATTGCAGTCGAAGTCGGGGTTTGGGAAACAGTCCTAAATAATAAAAAAGTGTTCAATGTTTGAAAACACTTCTCTCTCTCCCCCCTCCTCTTTTGTTGTTGATCTTTTAGTACATAAACTATACAGTACGTTATATATTAAGAGTAATACAATTTTTTACTTTTCTACAATTGACGGAAAAATTGTAGTTTTCAAGACATACATTTATTCCCGGTCCTAGTCGCTTCTGACAGAGTGGATGACTTTCACTAAACAGTGCGCACGTCTATAGATGAAATACGTTTATTATTTTGCGAAAAATCAAGTTTGATCCTCGATATTTAAAACAAGTGGACAAATATATTCACTGAAATTTTCAGTGAAAGATTTTAACCCGGCTCGTTATTTCTTCATTTAGGCTTAGTGGCGTATACATTTTTTTTTAATCATAAGGTTATGCCAAGAACGTTAATTTCTCAGGAAACAAACACACGAATTCCGGATTTAGGCTATATCGAAAAGGTTAAGCAAATTTTTCATATTTCTTTTTCAAATTTCTGCTACATTTACAGGAGAGCGATCAGACGACCCTGACAGTCCGGACTTCGTGCCTTCCATCTTCAACTTCAATTCGTCTCAGCCCTACTCCCGACGCCAGGGCCGCAAAGTCGGCAAGGTGATGAGGCAGGGTCACGACTCACTAGTCTCGCATCAGATTGTTGCAGCTCCGCTTCAGAGTACTTCCACGAGCTCGACTGCGGAAGGAGTGAGAACGAACGCCAACACTATACAATCTCACCCTCAGCAACCACCAGGCCAGTCGGTGTGTCATGAGAATCCCGATCCCGAAACCAGACTGTCATCACTAACGATCTCTGAATGTGGTGGGTCGAAAATTCCAATTATCAGTAACCACGGGGCTAGTTCGAGGCCCCGTATAAAGCAGCCTCCTACGACAACCAACAGCTCTACCGACTTTTCCCGGCCCCAGCCCCTAGACCTAACTACAAATTCTCCGTCAAAACGGGCGCACGTGAAATCGTCAAACTCTGAAGTCGGGGAACTTCTTGTACCCTTAGATTTAAGTTCGTCTTCGGCTGCGAAAACTCCCCAAGGCCTTTTAGTTTCGGAAGTCGGAATAGATCAGACGATTGATGATCGTCGTTTTAAACCTTTGGACCTAACTACAAACCAAGCAGTATTTAAGTATCGAGAGTCACCAAAGACCAGACACTTTCCGATCCAAGTCGCCTCTGTTATTGTTAGGCCCAGAGAGTTGCACATTTCGCCGACTCAACATCACCAACATAACCAGGCTGACGCAGCGAGGTGTGTGACTCTAAAGCGTGAAAGCTGTCTAAATGATACTTGCTCGTCCGTATGTTCGTCGGTTTCAACACCGATAGAAGTGTCATGCAGAGGCAAGTATTTTTTCCCGAACAGCCCAGGCCTTTGAGAAATAGGCGTATTTTGGGTTGATACCTGCATATTGTTTTCATTTTACTAGCCCGCCATCTTTTTATGACACGAATGGACTGTTCCAGTAAGCCCCGCCTACATACCGTGCTAGGTTACTTCCCCGCGCTTATCCCTCGCTTACCTATGGGTAAGCGCAACACCGTTCGATTTGACGCTTACGTGATTTCTCGCGCTTACTTGGGCCTGGTGCGAGTAACCGACCCGCCGAGCCGGTTACTTGGGGAAGTTTCCCATAAGGCCATGCTAAAACATGGCTGCCACGTCAGGCGATGCGCCATTGGTCTGGATGATGCGGCGACATGAATTCATTTTAAGAGTTTTCAAGGAAGGAAAATACATGTTTATCACTCCTGCATGTAGCCGGGTATTTACATCTGAATGCCACTCGTTGAGTCGAGTGACTCGAGGTCGTTCGTTTACTCTCACGTACTGAGCATGTACAACCGTTCCCCGATTTAGAGGCACGGGTAAGCGCGAGTGTGTAATGGCCCCTTTACACAGGGCTGCGACATTTGCGCCACCTCTGAACGACCAAAATTTGGCCAGGACGCTCAATGGTCGCCTAAACCCAGAAAGTCCTGTTTCTATGTAACTGCTCCAGCGATCCTTGTGCCTCCCTTGAACCACAAAAATGTAATTTTCGGTCATTTTCGGGAAAATGTAAGGGATTCGCTGCAGAACGCGTCTATTGACTGGCGATCATTGGGCGACCACTGTGCCTCCACTCTGCAACCACGGCAATGCTTGAACCTCCCTTCTGCCTCCTTTGAGCCTCCTTTGAGCCACCTTTGAGCAACCAACCTCCTCGGCGAACTTTTTGCGACTGTTTTAAACATGTTCAAAAATTTACGGCGACCATAGCGTCCATGGGGATGTCTGAACCTAACACCTTTAAACGACCTAGGCATGTTCTCTGCCTCATTTGAGCCTCCAATGGTGACCTGGCAAATGTTATGGTCGCACAAGGGAGGCACAAAGGTCGCCATCCTGTGTAAAGAGACTTTAATCGAACACGCTGAATAATCATTTCTCACCATTGGTCGCGTTCGAGTAGCTCACCTGGATAGAAGTCGGGTAAAGGCAGATATGGGTAATAGCCACGAGAGCAGTGCTAAAACGTATGCCCAATCAAATGCCGGCCATCAAGATCCTCGCGTGGTGTTCCTTATCCTAGCCGCGGCCATAGCCATTGACAAAACGCTATTTTCAGACTGCGGCTTACTTTAGACTAATTACTGCTTTCCCCCCAATCGTTAAAAAGTAAAAACGCTGCAGGCTGTCGTGCCAAAAACTGTCTGGTGCGAAATAGTGGTCGCTTATTGGCATATTGCCATCTGGGGCCAATTTCATAGAGCTGCTAAGCACAACAATTTGCTTAGCATGACAATTTGTCCTTGGCAAAAACAAGGTTACAGACCAAATTTTTACCTGATCTTTATTGTTCTGGATTGATAATCAGCTGTTTTCTTGCTTAGCATGAAAAACATGTATAATTTTGGCTAGTAACCTGTTTTTAATGAGCAAGACTTTTTGTGCTAAGCAAATTGTTTTGCTTAGCAGCTCTATGAAATTGGGCCCAGATTGGTTATACACCTATGACATCACATTGTTTATGGAAGCTTGCTAACTAGTGTAGGACTAGCTGCAATAATGCTACATAGATGTTGAATATGTCGTAGTAAGATCGCTGTTAAATATAAGTACATGTACCACAGACGAGCAGGGTCTGTGGTGGCTGACACGGTGCAGCCCCGATTTTGACGCCATAGCTAATCGACGTTGGAGCTAACCCGACCCTATACCTGGGTGAGCTAATCGAACGCAATCAGTGTGCGAACGACCCGCGTGCAAGTACTATACCTACAGTGCTTAGCGACGTGTATGTTTCGGTGATTGGTTTTTTGGTACATTTGGCCAAAACCGAATTAACATAAATTATTCATGAAAACACATTGGTGTGTATTTGTGTACAATTTCTCAAGTTGACCCTGTGAACAAAAACGGTACGGCCTTTCGACAAGATGTTTGGATAGTCCCAGAGACTAGTATTATAGACAATACAAGGTGCTGAAATAATTTGAAAAAAAATTACGACTTCAACATTCAAACTTCCCGCTTGTGGGGTAATAGCTTTAAAACCTTACCTGAAAATGTAGGTTAGAAACGGAACGATCGTTACGCCTTGTATAGCATGTAGGGCGTCATTACCCAGGAACTCAATGATCCACATAATATTAGTGGAGTCCCAAGACTATATGTATGAGTGGTAAGGTCCTGTTGCACGGCTGGCTACGACCAATTTCCAGTCGTGCGACAGGTGCCGACTGGCTGTGACTCCCCCTGCGACTTGCTGCGACCGGTGTTTGACCAGTCGTGCAACTAGTGGTGCGCGACTATAAAACAGGGCGCGCAGAGCAAAAAATGCCAGCAGAACGAGCACCCTGTATATACTCTTGGGCAGCGACACGAGCGACGACAGGACAACAGACGACTATTCGTACGACCCGAGTTAGTCATGCAACTAGTCGTACAATAAGGTCTACTGGCACGACAAGTCGTGCCAGTAGTGGTGAAAAGGCGTGCAAGGTGTGGATTTTTGAAGGTCATTTATTTTTGAGTTTTAATTTGTAGTTTTAGAAGCTTTTTAAAACCGTACGCTGCTAAATCTTTCATTTGCGATGTTAAGTTGGGCATTCTTTATCAAAAAGACGTAACATTTAACTACGCCCGAAACTAAGCGGATGGCCTCGTAGTTTGATAGGTCGTAGAGATGGGTGTACAATAACTCCACTCGATCTCCGTACGTCTTTTTCATTTAATTATAGTAAACATCACACATGAGCGTTTTTGTCATTATTTGGTTCAAACTGGTAACTGGCATGCACCGAGCATGAGATGCTACAAGAGATATTCCTATTCTCATGAATATACTTGTGCAATCACACACAACCCAGCTGCTTAAGAAAAAAAATCGCGAACCGCTACATGGGTTAGTATGAAGTGTCTTCCGTAAGTCTCGCGCACAAAGGTAACGATTGAATTTCCGGGCACAACCGATCCACCGGCTATAACTTTAATGGTTGATTTTGTTTTCTATAGTACATTATTTTCACGAAAATCTGAACCATGAAACGGCCATAGCTATGGATTACAAATGCAAACCTAATTTTACAATATATAAAAACATGCACACATTATAAGTTGCAACGTGATTGGCTCATTGTGCGGGAAGAAAAGTCACGGTCCCAAATTCCCTGCGAGTGCGCTGACGACGTGACCGCGGATCGCTGATGTACATAAATATTATGCGACGACCGCCTTATACTGCATGAAGTCTACGTTTTTAGAAAGACTAGCGCGTAAAAGAGAACAATGAAGAAGAAAAATAGGAAGCTGCGTATCACTATTTTGCTAAATGTACCCATACCATGTTCCTTGCTCTATATGCCCACACGGAGACAGTTTAGTGTAACGTTTTCGCTATTTAGGAGACATTGGCATTTATAGGGAGACATTTTTGTGTTTCTCTAAGGTTTCAACTACATGAAGGAGAGATATTTTTTACAGTCTAAATCGATAGAATGCATAAATATAATATTTCGTGGGACGGGTTAGGTTATACAGTAAAGAATGTTTTTGTGTGCACGTCTCTATAGAGATGTTTGCCTAATGTACCATTAGGCGTTGTTATTATAACAATATAATGTGAAGACTTCAGATGACTAACTTAAGTGCTCACCCGTATTATTAAAGAGCAACACTAGCCCTGAAGAAGGACGCCAAGTCCGAAAATCGGTTCCCCGCCATTTATACGGGTGAGAACTTTATTTATCTGAAGTCTTCACATAAACAATGGAATGACGTACGTATGACGTAGCTAAAAAAGATCGTTCTCCTTTTCTCTAATTTGATATATCGTTCACATTTTATAAATACAAATTAACAATAATATTGATTTAAACGTTTTTATTTAACTTTCAGTAAAAAGGACAGCGTTCGGTTTGGTTTCTCATAAAGTCTCGTACGTTCTCGAGGTCAACTTACACGCTCTACTCTTATCAATGGTCATTTCAGATTTGTTTTTAAATAAAAATAAGTCCTTCAAGTTTATTTTTAAAAAGATGAGTGTCGCAAAAAACATTTTAATCTCCTATTTAAGTTAAGTTTTTACCGAATGACCGCCACAAAATAATTATATAGGTTTTCATTTTTGTACGAGTGCTTCGATTCCACGAGAGTTCATCAATTATGTATTTTAGATTTTCAAAGGTGAGAGGTCAAATTTTGGGACGATATTTTTCATTCACTTAAATTTTTTCAAAGGTACAATGATGATTTACGCACTCGCTTAATCAATCCCTTTTGTCTGATATAATACTAACAATAGTGGTTTTTGTTTTCTGCGTTCATTAATTGCACTTCGCCTAGTAAACTGTTCAACACCCTTTATTTCAATCTCTCTTCCCCCTCGCCCTTCGGGGGTTTTCAAACTATTCGGCTTCGCCTCCTATTTCCGAATCACTAAGAAGCAAATATAAATGGAAGCAGAAATCCAAACTTTTGGGATCATATGATTATCAACCCATTGAATGTTTCTGTAACACAACATGCACCAGAATGTGGCTGAAGTTCCTGCAGTTTGGAGCCTAAAATCACCCTAAGCCGAGTACAAAACGAAGCCAGGAATTTGAAAAGGCTCTTTGTTTTGGCAAAAGTACTGACGTGATAGCGCCCTCATCGTACGGTACGGTACGGTACGGTAAGTACTTGCGCGCGTCCGCTGGCTGTACGCACGCGTCCGCGTCCGCTTGGCACACACACGAGAAGAAAGACGAAGGGTTGACGAACAAACTGAGTTGTAAAATCTCCCTTTTCTCCCTCCAATCTTTGAAATATGCTGCTGCAGTCGAGCAGATAGTGTCTCAAACGAACGCATTGCCATGGCGGCTAACATGTATCGGGTCGGAGGTAAGGATAATCCACCATGGTGCTTTTTGTTGTAGCCACTTTGTGGGGGGAAAGGGCATGCAATCGATATCGTAATGGCGGCGCCGCTATTTCCTACGTCCGTGGATCAAATAAACGAACGGCGGACAAACCTATTCAAACATGATCAGTCATTGTTCCCATGACCTCCTCTTTTGTTATAAAAAAACAGTCATTGACAGTAGTCCCAAAAAACTTCATCACGTTTCCAGTGATTTTTTTTTTAGGGGGGGGGGTGGGGGGGGGGGGGGGATGTTTCGTCCCCTCATTGTATTAATCAGGCCCGTACGCAGGATTTTTTATGGGGGGGTTCGAATTTTTACTGATGCCTGATGGGACCAAAAATGGAACCAAAATTGTTTGTGTGCCAGTACCGTTATTTCTACATCAAAATACCATTATTTACCCCGGAAAATGTGGACCTTTTGGTAATTTGGGGGGTCGAATTTGTACTGATGGGACCAAAAATAGGACCAAAATTGTTTGTGAGCCAGTACAGTTATTTCTACATCAAAATACCATTTACCCCGGAAAATGTGGACCTTTTGGTAACTTTTTTTTTTTTTTGGGGGGGGGGGGGGGGGGGTGTGCGTACGCACCCGTCGCACCCACCCCCCCCCCCCCCCCCCCCCCCCCCCCCCCCCCCCCCCCCTGCGTACGGGCCTGTATTTGCTGTGACTTCGAATTTAAAAGACGATACTTGAGTGGCGATATGATGCGTATCACAATACGTATCGTGCAAACGAAAAACAAATCAATACAAAAAACAAGAAAACACCCCAACAAACAAATACTAAAATATACATTTCTCGAAATGTAAGTTTCAAATTAAGTTTCATTTCCACAAAAAAAAACCCCAAAATGCATACGTGTACACAAGCTATTATGCTCCATTTCTAAACACCAGTGGCGGATCTGAGTTTTAAATAAGGGGTGGGGGTTGGGGGGGGGGGGGGGGGGGGGGGGGGGGGGGGTTTACCTGAACGTGCCGAAGGCCCGCCATGCTTGGGGGGTCCGGGGCATTAAACCCGTAAAGCATGTCCCCCCCCCCCCCCCCATTTTTTTACCCCCCCTCCCTCCTTCTATCCACCACTGAACACGTACCGTGCCTGTGTTACGGTTGGACAGCTACAGAAATATCATAGTGCAATTTAACAGCTATTTTATGGCTCATTTAGCCTAGTTTCCTCGGCCTCTATCAGGCCTGTACATCGCGATACACTATTTGGTATCTCGATACCATATTGTGGTACATGTGAAAAATATTCTGTAATTATTTAGGAGTTGACTGAAAAAAAAAATATGGAAACGCCACTTTATAGTGGTTGAGTACCAAGTTGATGGACAGTCAAGAACTTTTAAAAATATTTGTTAACAAAAATGTGTTTCTCAGTCCCAGATTCATGTCTTTTAAACATTTTTGCAGTGGCTATTGTTACGGCAGTTGACGATCTGATTCCCCGGCTTACCCAGTCTGACATTGACAATACTATGGACCTTTCACACTTGGAATCCAACTATCAAATAGTCTGGTTCCAAGCTTGAAAGGTCCAGAGTATTGTCGATGTGAGGTCCGGCAAGTCAGCGAATCAGATCGTCAACTGCCGTAACAACAGCCACCGCGGAACCTTTTTGCAATTAACCAGTTTGCGCCGGAGGACGTAAATACACGCAAAGTTTTCCCCACATTAAAAACGGATGACGCATAAACACGCCACGAGCAAGGCCGGAAGTGTCTGTCAGCAGCGAGCAAGGCCGGAAATGTGTGGGTGTGCTTCCCGGTACCATCGGCCTGAACCCGCCTCGAATTGAGTTTCGTTTAAAAGAATCCCGCGCCTCGGCTCGATGATGAGAAGACACAAAACTAAAGAACTCTACCTCCTTTGGATTTCTGTTTTCAGATTATGTGTACTTTGAGACTTCGTCTTCTCAACCATACCTGATCCGACGTATTGAAGAATTGAACAAGGTGAGTCTGTTGGGAAAGCTGTTTTGTGGTTACTGAGTCTAGTCTAGTACTTTCCGAGTACTTTGTTTACTACCAAATATTGAGCTACCCCTACCTCATTTTTCTTACACATAACCTGAATCCTGCAAAATCCTCCAATTCCCAAGTGTTAAAACTCCATATAACCTGAATCCTGCAAAATCCTGCAGTGGGTTTACCATTGAGCTATAAAGCAGCCAAACACGAAACAAACAGCTGCTTTGTGCCTTATTACAACAAGGGTTTGCACACATGATCCTTGGTATACAAACGTTTCCTGTCCTTGACACATAACTTACACCTTCACTGAAGCTCTATGGAGAATGTGCATAGAGCATGAGCAGTCTGAAAGTACAAAATAACAAATAACCTCAATCCTCCAAAATCATTAATTGGATAAATACCCAAGTAACCTCAATCCTGCAAAATCATCCAGCATTAGTTTAGGCCTTATGGCCTGGATCCTACATTATCTTCCCATGGCAAAACCCCTAACGCACTCAATCCTGCAAAATCCTCCGATGCATCAACTTCTAAGTGCCCTCAATCCTGCAAATTCCTTTATTTGCAATGAGGATTTTGGAGGATTTGGGATGGTTAGGGTTAATAAAAGTTTTGGGACAAAAGTACTTGGAAAATACTCGGTCGAGTACTTACCAAATAGTTTTGTTTTAAAAGCTTAATTCATTCAAGTTTCTGAGCAAAGTATTTATAGTCCAGTGTCTGTATTATGCAGCTTTATCTACACCAAACCGTCTCAATATCAGGTAGTTAATCTATGCAGATTGCTTCCCTGACTGACTCCTATTTTTATTCTACATTTTTGATATTGTCTGTGCTAGACTGCAAGTGGGAACGTAGAAGCCAAAGTTGTCTGTTTCTACAGGAGGAGAGACATCCCTAGTTCCCTCATCCAGCTGGCAGATAAACATGCTTGTAAGTAACGTGGTATGGGTTTTGTTCACAAGTATCCCCTCAACAACTACTTGTATAGTTTACAAATACAAATCTTACAGAAAGCCCAATTCAACTTTATCATCATCATGTCGGTTTTAAGGCCGTTGTCCAGTCTGTTCTGGGTTGGTCTGCTTTCTCCCTATGGCTCTCCTCCACTTGGCCCTGTCCGTCGCATCCCTTGCATCGACTACAAGCAGTCGCATGTCATCAGCCACGTCTTGCGCGGTCGACCAAAGGGTTGTGGACACCCCCCCCCCCCCCCCCAACTACGTTGGTACACCTCTTGACATCCTCCTTTCTCTCCACATGACCAAACCACCTCGGCCTATGCCTCCTTAACACGATGCCGATCCCCTCTACTCCGACTCTCCTCCTTAGCTCCTCACCTGACAGCCTGTCAGCCAGAGACACACCACACAGCCACCTGATCATTCTCATCTCTGCTCGTTCAAAACATTAAACAAAACAATTGTGAGACCTAATTTTCTTGGGACAAAATTGTTGGGCCCAGTATATCATATGAACTATCTTGATGTGGATAGGCAACATCTTGTTTGGTTTCAACTGCCTGAAATGTATTGAAACGAAATGGTAACATTGGTGAGAATTTTGCTCGCCGACATTGCAAAATTATCCACTCAGCCATCTGTCATCGCTCGTTGTCGATTGAGGGCCTATGCGCGCATAGTCTTGGATCCAAGATGTCCAACGCGGTGCAGCGATACAGTGATTCACCCAGGCGAGTGCCTTTTACGTGGACTCGACTTCGACTGTTGAGGTTTTCAACATCGCAATGCTCAGCACGTTTTGTATCTAAGACTACACACGCTTGCGTGGAAGAGTGTCAATGTGCTCTCAGTTGACAACCAGCAACCAGATATTTTTGCGATGTCGGTGAGGAAATTTTGAACCAACCCTGATGGTGCCTATCCATAACAAGATAGTTCATATGAAATACTGGGCCTAAAATTTTCGACCATTTCGAGTTATATTTCGCAAAAGAAATTGAAAATTGTGTGCTACATAGCAAGTTCAATTGGGCTTTCTGTAAAATTTGTAAAAACCTTACAGTTCTGGAAGTACTCAACGGTAAAAAATGAAGAGTTGGGGAGACCAATAGGAGAGACTTTTGGAGGATTAACGCCGAAAGGCAAAAAGTGTCAGTTGCTTTTGGAGGATAAATGTCGCAGAGCTTGACAGATCCCGGGCCAGGATGGCGCCGGGACAACCAAGCCAGGCTTCGCGAAACCAGAGTTTCCCATGCTATACCAACTGTCTTGCACATGTTTTTTCAGAGAATCAAACTAAATATTCATGTACCAGAAAGTTACACAGATCAGCAGGTACAAGCAACAATATTCACCCACAAATAAAGTTTAGTATCATCTTACCATCAGTAAATTCGTATTCCGATGAACAAAATTAAATACCTTTTTAAATATCTTTTAAGCCCTAGTTTCAAATATTTGAATATTCGGTCATAACGCAGTTTCAAATATTGAATACTAAATGAAAATAAACAGTCCTGGTCAAAAATTTAAATGCTTTGTATATTATATATTATTATATTGTATATTCCCTTTAAATTAAGACCACCATATGCTTCATAGTCAACAGCGTGTAGTGCACTTTAATGTTGAAAGAGGCGTGGGGCGTATTTGGCCGCGTGCCCCGTCACCACCCCGGAATTGATATTTCTCACTGTCGTTTTGACAAGTGGCCCTTGAAGATGAACAAGAGGAGACTCTGGAGGAGCTCACTGAGAAACAGCGCCACCAACTCAAGCACCGCGAGCTGTTCCTGTCGCGACAGCTTGAGACGTTACCCGCGACCCACATCCGGGGGAAGTGCACCGTCACGTTACTCAACGAGACTGAGAGTCTCTTGTCCTACCTGTCCAAAGAGGTGGGTCATATCGTCATTATCTGTGTGACGGTCCAGGAAAACCCTTCACATGGTCACAATTGTTATCTTGTTTGACCTTAACAATCCCCAACCAGTCAAACTACAACACCAGGTTTTGTTGAAATACAGCATTGGATTCTGTTGCACTGTGCAGTGAACGGATATGTGCCAGCATTGTTACCAATTAAGTACCTACCCTGTTTAATGCAACATATTGCAGTGGTGGATTCTGTTGCATTGTGCAGTTAACTGATATGTGCCAGCATTGGTACCAAGTACCTACCCTGCTAAATGCAACAGAATGCATCAGATCAGGAGACTTGTGCTGCCTGTAAATGCAACAACTTGCAACAACTGTTTACCGCTGGTGCATTCTGTTGCATTTAGCAGGGTTAGGAATAAATGAGTGCTTGAAAGGTAAAGAAAGCATTACAATTGACAGCATATTGAAAATATTGTAAACATTGTTACTTTCTCTTTTGGTCAGGATGCTTTCTTCTACTCCTTGGTCTATGATCCCCAGCAGAAAACCCTCTTGGCTGATAAAGGCGAGATCCGAGTCGGTCCACGGTACCAGGCAGAGGTCACACCAAAGCTTGCTGAGGGTAGGTTACCAGCAGGATGGCTAATGTTATAAATACAAATATTACCAACAAATTTGTGTATCCTACATTTAACACAAAGTCTCATCCTAGGTAAAAAGCCGTGCTCATTCAATAGTTCTTGATGTTTTGATGCGAGTTGTCAATCGTTTGTTTCTTAGATGAGCAAGATGAGAGGGAGCTGACCAAACTTGAGACCAAAGTCTGGAGCCCAGAGCACCAGCTTCCAGACCGGCAGATTGACCAGTTCCTAATCTTGGCAAGGTATGCAGGTCCCACTGACTGACTGAATAATGTTCTACGCTGATATTGACCTATCGCCGTTTGTGAGTTAGCCATGCCATGCCTCTTAGACAACTTTGCATTCGAGCAGCATGTGGGTGTAATGTGCGAAACGCACAGTAGCATATTACGGGATATTATGGGATTTCATTGGCTACTTTCTGAAATTAACTTTTCCTAATGCCACGGGTCATAAAAACATAAATAAGTGATGCACTGATTGTTTGGCTGGAAAGAATGCAGTATCCTGACGCCACTTCAGAGTCGAGAAAGTATTTTCTAACAAAATTGGAAATGTTTCTCGGTCCCAAATTCATGTTTTTTCAAAATTTTTGCACTGATTGACCTTCATTAAGATGACATACGAAGAACAAAAAAAAACAGCGTCAGGTTGCAACATTCTTTTCCTTTGGCTGACTCCATTCTTTCACAGTAGCAGTGATATCGGACTTTGAAAATTGGACAAAGAAGAACTAACAGAATCTGTGTTTGTTTTCTTTCTACTGCCTGCAGGTCTGTTGGTACCTTTGGTCGAGCCTTAGACTGTAGTAGTTCCGTCCGTCAGCCCAGCCTACATATGAGTGCTGCGGCTGCATCTAGGGACATCACACTGGTGAGTTTGGTATTCATCACGTTTCTTGATGTTCCCAGTGGGTGCCATTGGTTGCCATTGGTTGCCTGCATAGTGGTGTACTACCTTACAGACATGCTTAATGAGTTGAAAGTCGATATTTTAAGCAATATGTAAAAACTCTAGTTAGTCTATAAATAAGAGGTCCAAATTGTTTTGGTAGCCCGGTTACACCTGACCTGTGTAATTTCTCATGCAAGCGTCATTGAAATTGACTTAAAACTTGTTTCATTTGTTTTGCAAGTACTTTACTTTGTCCTTGAGATTGAAGTGTGTGCTAAATTAAAAAGAAAAATGTCAGATGTAACAGTGACACAAAAAATAGTTCTGCTTCCTATTACATGGCATTTGAAAATAGAGTAGGTAGGTACATGTAGGTAGGGATTTATTAATTTGGTGGTTTTCTTTGGCAAATTGTTAATATGTATCTCTTTGTAGTCGAGGGTAAAAGGTAGGATTTGATGGTTTTGGGTTTTTTCCCCCCCAAAAAATGAGGGTCAGGGCGGTCAAAATAGGGTAGGTAGGGTAACCAGAAGCAGAACTGTTTTTTTTTGTTTTTTTTTGAATGTGTATATTCTAAGAGAATAATATTCCAAGATTTCAGGTTTTGTTTATGTAAATTTCCAAAAATGTATCTTTGGACTTTTATCATTGTTTTCTTCAAAATGACAGCATGCCGGAAGGAATAATTTCACAGGGTATTTAGAGTCATGAATATCTTTACAACAAGTAAACAATAATTTTAGATAGTTGCAAAAGATGTATGTATACTGTCCCTTTAAACATCTGGAATGTCCGGCAACATAAACAATCACAGTATGGCAGTCCTGCTTTTAAGTACACAAAGAGAGTTCCTAACGCCCTCGAACAAAGATACTAATAATAATAATAATGCGTATGGACTGAAGTCCTGGTTGACAGTTTTAGTTCGAGAGGTCTTTTTTCTCTTAGCCGGATCACCACGAGAAGGTAGCTGTCTTGATCCTCCAGAAACACCGGGGGGAAACCCCTTCTCTTAGCGATAAGTTTTGCTGGGTTCTTTTACGTGCATTACACAACACACGGGACCTCCAGCTTTACGTTCCATCCGAAGGACGAAGCAATAGTGGTTTAATTGCCTTGTTTAAGGACACACGTGTCGACACCGGGACTTGACACAAAGATACTGACAATTTAGGAGAGACTGCCAACATAGGGCAAGATATCTGTTAGTAGAGCGCCGGTCCAGTATTCCGGAGGTCGCAGGTTCAAGTCCTGCCTTGCCAATTTCTCTGTTTAAAACTGATTGTTTTTTTGTTTAGTTTATCAGTCGAAGTTGAGGGTTTAATACATGAATTTTTGTGTGTAACATTGCTAATGTTGCTCGTATCGTGACCTTTGGCGAGATTCTTGACCACATGGTAATTACGGGTTTGTGGCTTCTACCTAGCGCCCCTCGAACAAAGATATCGACTAGTTTGGGGAATCGCCAACACAGGCTGGAACGGCAATCCGGAGGTCGCTGGTTCAAGCTGTGCTTCAGTCAATTTCTTTGTTCAATTTCAAAGTAGTATTTAAAATGTTGTATCTTGTTTATCTTCAGTTCCACGCCATGGACATGCTACACACCCAAGTGTATGAGATCACCACGGCCGTCTCGGCCCTAGTGCCGGCCGGAGGACCGGTCATCTGTCATGACCAGCTGGAGGAATGGTCAGCCTCCGAGGCCAACCTCTTTGAAGAAGCCCTGGAGAAATATGGCAAGGACTTCAACGACATCAGACAAGATTTTGTAAGTCAAATCTTGGTATCTTTTTAACCATTGCTCTCGTTTGGTATAATTTACGGCATAAGAGTTGGACAATGCACTCCATCTGAAGATGCTGCGACTTGCCAGCTACAAAAAGAATACTTTTTTTTTGTGGTTTTCCCAGCATGTATTTAAAGGTAGGATACACCATTTGCAGATATTTTACTACCGAATCATTAAAAAGTATCTTACTTTTTTGAAAGTAAATAATGATTTTAGGCATCCAGCAAATGATTTCGCTAGATATCCTCTAATTGTTCCAAAAATGAAATTAATATTTTTTCAATTCACGATCACCTGACAGTGATGCCGAAAACAAAAACAAGAGCAACTGCCCGACGCCAGTTGAAAACTTCTTGCTTTTCTCAGCATTTAGATTGTAAAACTTCTGACAGGTCAGTCAAACAGTATTTACTATAAAATACAACTCCCCAAATCCACCCATTCGTGATCTTTTAAACAATTACCAATGGTGTATCCTACCTTTAGTGTATCCTACCTTTAAACAGGTCAGTATGACAATGTTTGCTGTAAAAATACTAACCTCTAAATCCATCCATTTTCAAAAATTACAACAAAAGCAAATGATGTATACTACATGTACATACAACTACTAATCAGCTGGAATTAAAATCGCAACCCTCGGTTTACACCTAATAATCACTGAACCTATCAAGTTGGGTCGCTCCGTAAACCTGGATTTCAAAACCGATTTCTTGCACAGCTTCCGTGGAAGACGCTAAAGAGCATCGTTGAGTATTACTACATGTGGAAGACCACTGACCGGTATGTACAACAGAAGCGTCTCAAGGCTGCCGAAGCAGAGAGTAAACTCAAGCAGGTCTACATCCCTAACTAGTAAGTATGTGGAGGTCTGTGGAGACAAGATGGTGCTTTGTGGAGACAAGATGGGGTTTTGTGGCCACAAGCTGGGGTTTTGTGGCCACAAGCTGGGGATTTGTGGCCACAAGCTGGGGATTTGTGGCCACAAGATGGTGATTTAATGCCACAAGATGGTGATTTGTGGCCACAAGATGGTGCTTTGTGGCCACAAGATGGTGATTTGTGGCCACAAGATGGTGCTTTGTGGCCACAAGCTTGGGCTTTGTGGCCACAAGCTGGGGCTTTGTGGCCACAAGCTGGGGCTTTGTGGCCACAAGATGGGGCTTTGTGGCCACAAGATGGGGCTTTTTAGAGTAAGTTCGTGTGCTGCTGAACTCTTCCTTTTTGTCCTTTTTTTCTGATTCAACTTCACGCATGTGTGGTCTGTTTTTTACATCGAATGCGTCTAGTTGATCAATTGCATCAAATTTAGTTTGTGAGCAGACGACAGGTCTTCACGTTGTTAACGAAGCAAAATGTTGGCACATCATTTTAATTTGTTGTATTATTGATTCCTATTATTTTCTCCATTTAATTTAGTGCCAAAACAAAACTAATTATCTTGTTGCAAAGATTTATCATCATTGAACAAAATTTATCATCAACTTTTGCAAAACTTGCAAAAGTTTACTTTTCGTCTCTTGAAACAGTGACAAAACTCGTGAGTGACTAGATAAACCATGGTCCGGGGCTAGGTTGAACCACACAGTGTTCAAGTGACATCTAGATTGGCTAATGATTAAGTCTAGTCGACTCTCGTCACCCAACCAGACTTGCTCACAATTCTGGGGCTAGTCATTCTAAGGCCGTGTCCGAAACGAGTGTCTAGAGCTACGGTCTACGTCTACAGCTACAGCTACGTCTACGTAGGCGCTAAGGCAAATGGAATTCGGACATGGCTACGGTAGAGCCTACGGCTAGTTATTGCGCCCCCAAGCGATGCTTGAATTAGTGTTTGCAAAATTACGATGTAAGAATTTACAACAATTATCGTCTGCTAGATGTTACGCAATGTTTGTTTACAGCCAGTCGAAATACCTGATGATATTGACGTATTTGTCGATCTGTTAGTTTCAATTCAATGCAGTATCATTGAAAAATAAACAAAATTTTGCTCCAAAATTAACGTTAGTGCTGCCGCCATTTTGTTTTGCCTGAGCTAGACAACTTCTTTTACGGCTAGATTTTTGTGACGTTGTAGCCATAGCTGTAGCTCTAGACGGCATTTCGGACAGCACTACAAATGGCCGACGCAGACAATAGCCGAAGCTCTAGACATCCGTTTCGGACACGGCCTTACTCGCAGCTGAGAAGCTAAATTGCTAAGGACACGGCTACAACTCAAACCCCTTTTCGTGCTCCCCTCCCTCTGCTCCACTCTAGTCCAGTCTCAGTTTTCTAGAATAAATCATGCTCCATAATACAGGAACAAAATGTTGTAACACTCTTTTTTTTTTTTTTTTTTGTTTGTTTACAGTAACAAGCCAAATCCCAATCAGATACCCAGTATAAAGCCCAGCATTACCCTGGGTGCCCCGATAGGCGTAGGGGGAGCACAGGGCGTACCTCCAGGGGTCACACCGGGTGCAAGAGCCTGCGAAAGCTGCTATGGTAAGCCCAGCCCAATTTGTGAGGGGTTCTGGCAAAATGAAATGGTTCTGTAGTGGGATGCAGATGAACCGTTTTGCTAGAGAATTCATATGTAGATGTAAATGCTGTTTGTTGCACTTCAATTTGACATTCTGTTAACAAGTTATGGCTGTTTAAAGTTCGAAATTTTCAACATGTCGCACAATGTGTGACGGAATAGTTTCACAGGGCGTTTAGAATCATTAATATCTTTACAAAAATTAAAGCTGATAGCTGCAAAAAGGCATATTGCCCTTTTAAGCAGCGCTATGAAATTGGCTCCAGATGATAACATATTTTGCCTTTTTTGTTCAGTGTTTACTGACTAGACTTTACCTTTTTAATTCCCTCTCTCCTACTCCCAGCGAGTTCCTCCTACCAGTGGTATTCCTGGGGACCAGCCAACATGCAGTGTCGTCTCTGTGCTTCCTGCTGGATCTACTGGAAGAAATGCGGGGGCCTCAAAATGCCCACCCGACTCGGTTAGTCAACTCATACTCTTGGGAACCGAGACCTTTAGTAACCTGTACCAATTGTAACCTGTGACTAGCGCACGATTGTGCCCCTCTCGGGCCTGTTGGCGATTCTCTGTGAGTGACCAGAGGAGAAATAAGACCCCTACTTCTGGTTACTTGTGGTCCCTTGGGGTGCATTGACGTGCACTAGTGACCTTATGCTGCGTTCAAATCGCGTCGTGTTTATCGTGTTCACGAGTCGTATAATGGCGTTCTAATTGCCTGGTAACTCGTGTTCACCAGTGGTGAACTCGAGGTGGTTTTTTTTTTCTCCACGTTCACGACTTCGTAAACAAATGGAATACTCGCGCATGCGTGTTGGTTCACGTACGAGTTCTCGCTTGAGAAAAATGTCCTTACCGCACGACTAACTCGACTGTGAGCATGCGTCTTGGTGAGTAGCGTTTGGAATGCAACCCACTCGTGAATATGGAGTAATTCACGGTGAACACGATAAACACGACGCGATTGGAACGCAGCATTATTGCCAGTCTACATGTGTATAATAGTAATAATAATAATAATAAGAGATTTTTATGTAGCGCTTTTAACTTGGATCAAAACGCTTTACATTATTATTACTCTGGGGAGTATACAGCTTGATGCAGCCATTTCGGTGCAGAGCAGCTAATTCAACCACAATAACCATCTCTGCCCTCACAGGTACCCATTTACTCCTGGTTGGAGAGAAGCAATGAGTGACAAAGTGCCTTGCCCAAGAGCACACGCACCATAACCCCAGGCTGGACTCGAACCCAAAACCTGTAGCTTTACCCACAGACTGCAAATTCAACGCTCCAGACCACGAGGCCACAACACTCCACGTATAATATGCCATGTGGCCAGGGATCACAGCCAAATTCCCGATACAGCAGCATTAGCAATGTTGCAAGTAGCAAATGGGGATTACTCAAAGAAGATATAGGTTTTTAATACGTTTAATAAAACAAAAGGGATACTGACTAGGTGCATGTGTTTTTGTTTGTTTCTAATCAGATGGTGATCGCCCCGGACCTCTACGTAACCGGCCTGAGAGACCCCAAGGCATGGGAACGTTTGGCATGCATCGTCCGTTCCGTTGCACCATTAGTGGATGTGGCAAGGTTAGTCAATCATATTTTGCGAGTTCACTGACTCTATCTACATTTTTAACATTGTTCTACATATTCATTAACCCTAACCCCAAAGAGTATTTTTGGGAAAAAAAACTTCAAAAACGTGCGCCACCTGAAGCGCTGTGGTCCAGTGGTTACTGTGTTTGACTCCTGTGCCATAGTGGGGAACATGTTTTTGTTGTCCTTGGGCCAGACACTTTACAACAATTGCCACCCAGAAGTATGAATGATTTTGCTGATTGCAGCTAAAGAAAAGTGGTTTCATGCCTGATTAATGGGGGTAATAATTGCAAATTAACCCTAACCCCAAGGGCTATTGCACAAGCAGCAAACTGCATCATTTATCAAAGTGACAGCCCCAGTGCTGAGAGATTTATCAGGTCAGAATTCTCAAGGCCGAACTAATTCGAGTCTCTGGTCTCCCAAAGCAGTAGAATCCATCTCTGGCATTGTTCAATGGGGATTAGCTCTCATAGTAATATGGTGGTTTTATGCACTGGTGTTGACAGCAGAATGCATCAAAGTGCACCTAAATTTTACACCTGATGCATTCGGTTGCGTGTGGAAGGCTTAGAGTTATTAGCTTAATGGTACAGTACACCATTTGTTGGTTGTGCATTTTTATCGTTTAAGACAGAAAAAGTGCTCAAAATATAAAGACGAGTGCTTAATTAGCAACCTGATGAAGTTGTATTGCTGTAAATGCTGTATATTCATGGGAAAACAATAATCTTAAGATTTTTGATTTTAATTCAAAATTTGCCAAGTTGTATTTGAATGAAAAATGCTAAAAATCGACTTTCGGGACACTTTCTCATTCAGCCAATTGCAGTTACGCGTGTGTCATGCACCTAATAGCACCCACACATGCATGTGCATCGTCCCAACGCTTGCGACTACCATTTACAGATTTCAAACCAACTGTTAACGGGAATTTCAAAAAATGCTTCTCTTAGACGCATTTTCGAAAATGACTTTTATTTAATGATTTTCTTAAAAATTACATCATGCCAGAAAAATATATTCGCAGGGAGAATAGTGTCGTAATTATTTTTTACCACAAGTGAGTTTTTCAACAATGATTTGGTTGGTTTTACTTTTTGGATAGTTGCAAAAAGTGTATTCCAACTTTGAAAATGTATATAATGTGTTTTGTGTTGGTCCTCCAGGAGTTTAAGCTGAAGGCCCACCTAGCCCGCCACTGTCAGACGGTCCACGGCCTGACCATCCGTACCAGTGGGCCCCGAGCCCTGGGTCTTAAGACACGGCAGGCCTTCTACCTCTTCACCACGCCCCTTACCAGACTGTCGCGTAGCGTCTGCCCCAGCGTTCTCAACATTCGCCACGCCTCCCGCAACCCGTTTGATCCCATCAACATAGCGGCCATCAAGCAAGCTTGTGAGTACAAGTTGCCCTACTAATGCTCTTCCACTTTATATCCAAATTGTTTTCCAGTAAATGTTCAAATTGTTTGTATTATTTTTAAATAATATTGCATCCTGACGCCACATTTGTTTATCATATATTTTCCCAGCGAAGGTCAGTCATTGCAAAAATGTTGAAAGACATGAATCTGAGACTTTGTTCAATTTTGTTAGAAAATACCTTGAAATTGCACTCGACCATTTATTGCACTCGACCAATTTTGCGCACGGACCATTTTGCGCACGGACCATTTTGTCCACGGACCATTTTGTGCACTGGACCATTTTGTGCACGGGACCATTTAGTACACTGGACCATTTAGTACACTGGACCATTTAGTACACTGGACCATTTTCTGCACGGACCATTTTGCGCACGGACCATTTTGCGCACGGACCATTTTTGCGCACGGACCATTTTTGCGCACGGACCATTTTGCGCACGGACCATTTTGTGCACGGACCATTTTGTGCACAGACCATTTTAAACAATCACAGTCATTATTGTGCAACGAGGAATACTAAAACTTAGCACATTTGTTGATACACCTTTAGAACAGTTGGGATGTTCAAGTTGGCTATACAAATTTACAGCCATCATGTAAACTCCACAAATAAAACTGCTGTTTTTTTGTTCAACTGCAAGAAAGGGAGAGTTTGGTTAGGCTGCTGACTGAAACAATTGAATGAGATGATACGGCTTTGTGCACATTCCAAAGGAAAAAAGGCACCCCCTTTAGTTCTCGCATTGAGCTCATACAGCCAGTCTTTATCTTGATATCGTCAATACATTTGTCAAATTGTTGTCAAATTGTTGTCTAATTTTTGTCTCATTTTTGTCTCATTTTTGTCTCATTTTTGTCTCATTTTCGTCTCATTTTCGTCTCATTTGTCTCTACAGGTCAAATGATGGTCCCAGAAGGAGAGGGCAAAGTAAAGAAATTTAAGCCTCGTAACTGGCCGAAGGTGGACGTGGTCGTCACCAAGCTGCAGGGGATGCTAGAAGCTAGCAGGAAAAGTGGAAAAGGTATTAAACAAGGAGAAAAAACGAAGGAAAAAAACAGAATTAAAGATAGGATACAACATTTGAAGATATCAAAAAGAAAGGAAAGGTTTGTACAAATTATTTTGCAAGATTACAAAGAGATGTAAAAGAGACACGGCATTCCCTGTTGAATTTCTCAGGAAACTAATGTTTGAATGATACAAAACATGCCCAAATCTGTCCAACATCTGAGACAAATATCAGGAATGAATATTCAAAATGTAGCCGTATGTCACACTTTGTGTCCCAACTTCATGAAATGACCCATGTACACAGCCCTTTCCTTAACCAGTTCGCGCTGGGATTATTTCAACATCACCGAGCTGAGGCGCGGGAATATTTTTAACGAAACTCGATTCGAGGCGGGTTTAGGCCGATGGTACCGGAAAGCACACCCACGCATTTCAGGCCTTGCTCGCTGCTGACAGACATTTATGGCCTTGCTCGTGACGTGTTTATGCATTATCCGTTTTGAATCTTGGGGAAACTTTGCGTGTATATACGTCCTTCGGCGCGAACTGGTTAAGGTTCCACTGCAGTGGTCAGACTCTCCAAACTTCAACATTTGTTTTCAAATTGCGTTTTCCAATGATTCAGACATGTCTGAGGGCCGGGGCCTCAGCACCATGGGGTCCAGCAGCCAGCAGGCCATGTGGTCCAAGGGTGGCCGCTCCGACCTCAAAGAGGCATCATCCATCAGTACCATCTCACCCACCATGATGAGGAAACGAGGATATGAACACAGCACCTCAGGCTCAAACGATGGTAAGCTTGAAGAAATATAAAGAAAAACGCCAAGGAAATTGAAAGACTTGAAAGATTGAAAGACAAGAGTTGTAGACACGCCCATCACAAGTTAGACTCGTGGCCAATTGGCCCCTCCCACCTTATAATCAAACTGTTCACTTTGATCACTTAGATTACAATGTTGGAGGAGTGTATTTTATAAACTTGAAGGTAATATGTGAGGCGTTCTGGCAAAATAAGACGGAACTGAGCAGAGGTTGAAAAAAGGGTTTTTAAGCATTAAGATAGAGAATACAATTTGTACAATACTGTTTTGTTGTGCTTCAAATTGGACATTCCGTTCATAAGTTGATTATGCCTTTTTAAATTGTGCACTGCCATAGTGACATAATAAGGAAAAGGCATTAACGTTTTGGGTTTTGCACCTGATGTGACCAATTGTTTTTCCTGACAAAATTTTATTTCTTTTATTTCTTTACAAATATGGTTAGTATTCATAACAAAGATATAAATATCAATAAATCTGAAAATAAAAATCACCCTCCTTCACTTTTACATGGTTTAGAAAGTCGCAGGGCGAGTTACGGGTAAACGATTGAAGTCACCTCTAATGATTTTTTATCTTCTATTTCAGCTCCTGCCAATAAGAGAATGCAATTGGCCCCACAACGTCACGTTCCCAAAAAAGGTAAATTATCTTGTTGTCGTTAACCTACTGTCTGGAGCCTAAAGGCTGGTTCATACTTCACGCGAATGTGTAGTGAATTTGTGCGGAATTGAAAAGGATTGTACAATGCTTACACAACACAGCACTGAAATTGATTAAGACAATGAACTTGGTCACAGTGTCCAATGTTGTTGTGATCAAATTGACAATTGTGTAGTGATGCTTGAACTAGGGGATTAGACCAAAAATAGGGAGTTTCTACATACTCAAAAACTGACTTCATGGTTTTGTAGTTATTTCAAAAACAGTAAGACGGGCATTTTTGGGGGAGACACCCTGTATATGTAAATGTTGTACAGCACAACATTGCCCAACAAAACTCACCCAGAAAAAAATCAATATGCCTGTGTATTTCTCAAATTCACGTACCTTTCTGCCCTGAACCTCACAGAAATCAACAGTTTCTCCTTGGGCCATTTGGTACTTACTCGAACAAAGTCCAACAACATGTTCATAGTGTTTGGTACTAATAAACCAGCCAAAACTTGACAAAACCTATAGTTGGAGGTTGATGGGCGTGGGGGGTTTATACCACCAGTGATTAGGATGGTGTTAACAACTTCGACAGTTTCCGCGAGGTGTTTGTCAAGAAAAAGAAACTAAACCCTATCTTGAGTAACACTAGAAAAGGGCATGACGTGATTTCGCATTCAAAGCAGAAATTAGCAGAATGTGATTTCAACAAAAGATTTCAAAAATCACATCCAAATACTCTAAATTCATTTTCCAAATTTGTAAAATCATTAAAATCCAAATTCACATCCAGTTTTTGATTTGTACGACTTAATTCAGGGTGTAAAATCACATTCTGCTAATGACTTTGTCCACTTTGATTGCAAAAATCTGCTATGCTCTTTCCTAGTGTGATATACTTTGTATTGACCTATCATAGTCTTGATAACTGTCTGATAGAAGCCTTGACTTGTATGCACTTGAGTATGAGGTGCACAGATGGAATATACAGGGTTTATACAAAATATGGAAAAAAAATATAACGGAATACCACACATAGAATGTATAACTAACATCGATAATATAGATAGGGTTTCAAAGATACTGGTTTCAATTTAAAATGATACATCAAATGTCCAAATCTGACAATGTTTGACAGAGTTATGAATAATTTTCCAAGAGGCGTCCAATTGACCATGGGACCAGGTTTTTTAATTTTGTTTGGATACTGTGCAAGTGTAGACTTGAAATCAAGTCGCCACCGATATGAACCAGCGCTGAGCCAGCTCTGGTTCAATTTGGTGGCGCCTGCACACAACGAAAAAAGTGTCCAACTTGATTTCAAGTCTACACTTGCACAGTATCCAAACAAAATCGAAAAACCTTGTCCCATGGTCAGTTTTACCACTCTTGGAAAATGATTCATAACTCTATCAAACATTGTCAGATTTGGACGTTTGATGTCTCATTTTAAAGTGGAAACCAGTATCTTTGAAACCCTATCTCTATTATCGATGTTAGTTATACATTCTACGTGTGGTATTCCGTTATAATTTGTTGCATTTATTTTAGACACACTGTATAGCATTGCATTGGAAAGGTGCAAGTGTTGCTGTGCTCGTTCTGTCTGCTGGCAAACTCATTGAAGTCACAGTTAAAATAGTTTGGCTTGTTTTGTTTAACCTTTTTTGCATGCGTCTGTTATTTGAAGGTGAAGGCTCGGAGGAGAATGGAAGTGGTGATGCTGGCATGCAGGTAGGTGCAATATGAAATGTTCAATTGTGTCTTTTTCCTGGAGGAAAAAAAACAGTACAGGTGTATTACTCTCAGGTCACTTTACCCAAACAGTTCATGTTCTTGACAAGGACCGGTTAAATGTTCTGCAAAATTAAGACTATAAATTAGAGGGGACGTTACCTTGGGAAAGGTTTGGCAATTGTTATTTTCTGCTTTATGTCAGGTGGAAATATGAAACATATTGCCTTTCAATGATGTACCTTTAGCCCTTTTTTGATCATGGACGACTTTTGTTAACAAGGAACTATACCCCTGCTGCTTAACCAATTCGTGCTGAAATTATTTTGACAATGACCGCGTCCAGGCACGAAATTGTTTTTCAAGAACCTCGATCCGAGACGGGTTCAGGCCGGCATCTGTTTGTAGAACACCCTGATATTTCTGGCCTCGCTCGCTGCAAGCCGGTCGCTGACAGCTATTTCTGGCCTTGGTCGTGACGTGTTTATCTGTTTGTAATTCCGGAAGAACTTTGCGTGTATACACGTCTTCCGATGCGAATTGGTTAACATGGGCAACTTGATAAAGAAACCACACACAGGGCTTCAGCAATAGCCACGCATAAGTTTTAGTTATAGAATGCCATTTGGTCATGTGGTGAAATCTACAAACAGGCATAACTTTCTTACTTTTGCACATATGTGACCTGTCACCACAAAATGAGCGTAAAGTCGCACGGAGTGATTTCCCAGTACGGCCAGTCAAAGTCAAAATTTGAAGGGGTGGTCGATTTTGAGATTATATGGGTTTTTTAAAGACTAAATCCCCAACAATCAATTCCCAATTTTTCAGGACGATCAGATAAAAAACAAAAAATAGTTTTTGAGACAATTTTGACTATGCCTTTCTATGCCTTTCACACCATTTTTCACAAGAAATGCCCGTTTTCTCATAATCTCTGTATTAAGACTCCAGACTAAAAAATAAAAATAAAAATAATATTGAGTATCAAACCTCCAAGTGTTATATACCATTGGAAAGCTCTGTTTTCACAGAATTTAGAAATGCCCATATCTCAATTTTAGATTTTGCCGACTTTACGCTCATTTTGTGATGACAGGTCACATATGGACTGTATTTTTACATCACATAAAAAAATAATGTTCAAGAAACAAGTCTGCCTCACTTGGGCTTTATGTTAGCAACGTTGGCAAAACTGGAATGCAGCCAAGGTTTTCTAACAGTTAAAGACAAACAGATTTGCAAAGTGGCTGAGGTCACTAGTCTGTACAGCCCTTTTGAACAAAAAAAAAGTATGCGTCCTGAAACCTCCATAATTCCTGGATCGTATTTTAGATTGAGGATGGCCGGATGCTCTTCAAGAAACGTCGACACCTGAGCTGGTTGGATGCTCCAGACGATGTGTACTTCCACGCTGATGAGAACACCAGGTCAGTACAATGACTGAGGGAACTTGAAGTATTAACCTTTCTAGTAGGAAGTCAATGTTTGGAACAATATGAAAAACTTTTATTTGAAACACTGCTGGTCAGTTCTAGGTGAATGAGATCTGTCACACAGAGTCAATGCACACACAAAAAACAGTGTGAAGAGTAGTGAAACATGACCAAATCAGTGTGCTTACCCCGAGCTTAACATTACTATAAAGGAGAACTGGGCAGAGTTTAAATGTTATCCATACCTAACAGAAGATTATCTCATATTGAGACATTTGTTTGCAAAACCGTTTTTAGAGGGTTGCAGATGCCAAATGTGAAAAAAAGAAAAATCCTGTTCCGGAAAAAAATATTTTTTCACTTTGAAATTTAGTCCAAATCTAAATGAAATGTACACATTTGACATTTAAAAAAATACCAACTATTTTCCTACTCTATTTTTCTTACACATAACCTGAATCCTGCAAAATCCTCAAATGTTTATTACTGGCGACCACTGCCTGAATCCTGCAACATTCTGTAGTGGGTTTAACATTGAGCTATAAAGCAGCCAAAAATGAAACAAACGGCTGCTAAGTGCCTTATAACAACAAGGGTCTGCACACATGACCCTAACTTACACCTTGACTGAAGCTCTATGGAGAATTTGCATAGAGCATGAGCAGTGTGAAAGTACAAAGTAACAAATAACCTCAATCCTCCAAAATCCTCATTTTGGAAAAAATACCCAAGTAACCTCAATCCTGCAAACTCATCCAGCATTAGTTTAGGCCTTTTGACCTGAATCCTGCATTATCCTCTTGTGGTAAAAAAACCCAAATACCCTCAGTCCTTTCATCAACTTCCAGGTGCCCTCAATGCTGAAAAATCCTGCATTTTGCAAAGAGGATTTTGGAGGATTTGGGATGGTTAGGGTTAATAAGTAAAGGCTGGTTCATACTAGAAGCGAACGTGAATTTGTGACAACACAGAGTTTTCGTGCTTCAAATTTGCAAAAGCTCTCATTTTTAGGTAAGGTAGGTCGAGGAGGCCTATTGTCAGTATCAGCCATACAATGAGGGGGTCTATCCCCTTTTCGTTAGCGCTAGCCCAGGTAAATCAATTGTTGAGACGAAACGCCACACCTGTCTTCAACTAATACCGCACCGAAGAGCTACCCATCCGCTGGGTGAGCGGAGGCTGACTTGAACCGCAGACCTCGCGATCCTTAGTCCAATGCTCTACCGACAGCTAAACCGGCCAGAACACATTTCAACTTTCGTGAATTTTCGCAGCAAATGCTTTGTGACATCGAATTCGCATCGCATTTGTTTTTGCGTTAAGTATGAACCAGCCTTAAGTCACAAGAAACCGCCCTGCCTTTTACTCACTGTGATGCCCGAGCGCTCTGGTTTTATTGATTCTTCAGTGAATAAATACAATGTATTCCAATTTGTTTCTATTGCAGAAAGCTGCGCAAACAGCTGGCTATCTTGGCCCAGAAACGCTTAGCTCGTCGACCCTGGAAGGTCATTCCTCAGACCAATCGAATGGTCAGTAAAGTCCGATCGACCGAAACGATCGTCATCGACTGAGCCAGCTTCGACGATTCAGCATCATTCAAACTTGGGCTGTTTCCCAAACCCCAGCTTCGTCTCCGTCTTTGTTCCTGCAGTACGGCAGTGGTGATGGAGCCAGAGACTTGAGCCTTAGCTGGGGTTTGGGAAAATGGCCATGGATTACTGAGAAGTATTTTTCAGTATCGATTTGTAAGTTGGCTGCATCTGTGATACAGCTCAGTTTATATGGTACTCCTCAACAAAACAAAATGATTTTTGTTTCCCCCTGAAATAACTGCTTCAATGCAGTGAACATGTTGGCTTTGTCCCATCAATCCAAAATATGCTTCAATATATATTTTATAATAACTGTAGCTACATAAAAAACAAATGACCGGATTTGGGGTTTGGGAATGCACTTTGTAAAACAACCTTATTTGCAGCTTCAAGTTTCAACCAAGCAGGAAACAAGAATTTATTTCTTATTGATAAGCATTTCATAGTTGTAACATTTTTTTTTTTTGTAAAAGGTAATTTACACCCGTCTGTTTTTTTTAAAGCAGTGGAACATTCCATTATTTTTTTGAAAAATAGTGGTAAATTATCTTGAAATGTGGCAGAGCTGGGTACATGCATAATATTTTACTTAACGATGTACTTTTATGACATAAAAATGTTTTTTAATAATACCAAATCGCCCCCAATATGTGTGAATGGAAAACATATTCAATAGGATCTGCTATGTAAGAGTGGGTGTACAAATATATGCATTGTTCAATCTTTTGCCCATGTGAATTACATGTATTGAAGAGTGCTTTTAGACATGATCTAGATGATCTAGATAGAATGGCGCTTTATAAATCCTGATATTATTATTTATTATTGAAAAGTACAACTATGGAATGCCAACACTGATACATCATTGGCGGAAGTCACTTAAAACTAACCAGTGTAGCGATTCTTGTTGTATTTTTCAGGGGAACTAATGTACCCTAACCCGTTTTTTCCTTCAACCTTGTTCTATTGTTGAAATAACTAATAAAGAAAATTTGTCCGAAAAAAAGAGACAAACGTTAACAAAAGTCGGATTCGAACCACAGACCTATCGATCCACAGCTCTCCTCTCTACAAACTATGCTATTGGCAAGTTGGTTCTATATAAATAGGCCGTTCTTTATAATTCCTTATGATTCGGAAGTACCGTGGCCTAGTGGTCTGGAGCATTGAATTCGTGGTCTGCGGGTAGTTCTGCAGGTTGGGGGTTTGAGCCCGTATATGTACATTAGTTGCCATTGCTCTTTCTCATGAATATAGATTCTGGCACCACTCAGCTCCTGAAAACAAATATCGTGAACCGCTACACCGGTTAGTGTCTTCTGTCATGGGCAGGTGCTTGCACTTGCTAGCCCATTTATTGTGTGAGCTACCAATTAAGGGATATTTCCTGGAAACTCAGTAAAGGTGAAGCATTGTGTCATCTTTTGTACAGAGTTTTTTGTACGCATTTTCTGCCATTGATACATGTTACTGAACTGCACAAGAATTTGATAAATTGGTTCCCAGTTCCTCCTGTCTTGTTACCAGTCCCTTCAGTCTTGTTATTAGTCCAGAGAGTTGGTTTTCTTGTTGAATATAAATGAGAACGTGCCCCAAATGCTGATTGTGGCCGCAATTCAAATTGTGAATTGAAATAAGATTGTTTTCTCAGAATATACAGCATTCTCAGAGATAAAACTTCATCGGGTTATTTGTCGAGCACCTTTCTTTTAATGCGCTTTTTCGGAAACTGAAAAACGGATTGTGGACCTGGGGAAGTCCACAAACCGTAACCTCTTCCCGCATCGTGTGGACCTATATTGTTCGGAGGTCCACAGTGCGTATGCAAGACTAACTCAAATTTGCATCCCTGTGGAGACATCGCTTTGTTCTCGTGTACACCATTTTTTTTTAACGTTGAGGGCTATTTTCAAAGTGGTCTTATTTCAACTAGGATTAATTTCCTGGGCTGTAACCCAAACCCAATATCCCTTATTAATTTGTGTTAAACATACCCTTGAAATTACTATTTTTTGAGTAAAACTCCAAGAATATATTTTGTGGAAACCTTGTGGAGACCTATTCACTTCCTTTGTCTCCATTGTGTTCTGGTCTCCACAGGGTAGTATTAGAATCGACTGATGAGGGCATGTTTGTGCACAGTCCATAGTTTTACATGATGCAGATGCTTGGTCATTTTATTTCAGTATATGATTCTTAGGCGAATTCGAACATAGTACATTTGTTTTGTAAATACAGTTGATTTTGGAATTATTTCTTTTGTGTTTAGTGTTAACGTAGAAAATATAATCCTAGTTGATGTAAACCATAATTGCATATATGTATTTGTATTAAATGTCTAGGAAGTGTTTGAAATTGGTCTTTTTGAATGAATAAGTAGGGAAAGGCAAGGTCATATTTTGGTGACCTTTTTATTGTAAAATGTCATGGTTGTTAATCATGTTTAGGAATAATGGAATATTAATTTTGGATTCATTTTGACCTGTTTTGTACAGTTTAATACATGGCTCACTGACAGTGGTTTATGTTGGACAACATAATTTGTTTAATTACACTCTTTTGTACAATGTGAACAGTGCATTTTAGTAATTGCTAACTAAAATAAAATTCTTTGGAAACTATGCTTGGGTTTTGCCAACTTGAGCTGTTTGGTTGATTCCATTGCAACAGCACACCACACCCTGCATTGTACTGTTTAGTTTCGCAGCCAACATCCTTGTACCCCATTTAACCAGTTTGCCTCAGGATTATTGTAACTCTCGCCGAGGCTCAGGCCGATGGTACCAGGAAGCACACCCATGACATTTCCGGCCTTGCTCATGGCGTGTATATGCGTCATTCGTTTTGAATCTCGGAAAAACTTTGCGTGTATATACGTTCTCCGGCGCGAACTGGTTAAAAGAGTTGATCTAATACTTGTGTAAGATAATTACGAGAAGTGCGCCATTCATGGTTGAGAATCACCAACGAACTTTGTTTTTATTGATTGGGAAAAAGGAGAATAAAGTGTCCAACTCGGATACTCATGAAAGTAGTAGAGTCTCACAAACTCGCCTGGACCTAGCAAAAGTATTTGTTATAACAGAATTTGGTATAAAGTGGAGTTTCGGTCCCATGCAGAGTCAGGACCAGGGCTTTTTGTTAGCTATAACCAGAATTTGTATTAACCAGTTCGCGCATAAATGCAAAGTTTACCCCAGATTCAAAACGGATGACGCATAAACACGCCGCAAGGCCGGAAATGCGTGGGTGTGCTTGGTGCATTAGGTAACAATAGTCTAGAGAGTGTATTAGGCCGTGTTACGTGACCCAAAAATATGCTCAGAAAATAAATCCGTGGTACCAGTTTGGGAACAAAAAACAAAATGTGTGATTCTACTCAGTTTGATGTCCTGAATCCGAAAATCAATGTTGTCGGTTGCAGGGAATGGAACATAACCTACTTTTTGGGGTTCAAAATTAGAATTTTGGGCGCAGTCTCTAAATCTGCGCTATCAAAAATGCATTTGCACAAGTACCGTCAGCCTATTTCTCAGTTTTTAATTCTCTTTTGCAGAACAATCCCCAAAGTAATCGTGCATTGGAACTAAATGGAAGAGCTAAATAGAAGGCAATCGACTGGTGGTGGCACGATCGGCCAATTGAGGCACGATCAACCGACAACGAATGCAGCGCGATCCGATTCGGGCCTACCTGTACCTCCCCGCGTCACAGCAGCGCACGCAATGGACGGTTCGCGCAGATTAGCAGTTCGTGCAGATCAGCAGTTCGCGCCGCGCAGAAAGACTGAATTGCGCCCAACACGAGTTCTAAATGGAAGTATCTGTCCTAAATGTAAAAATGACAGTTGGCTTTTCCAAAAAACTTCATGTAACTTATTTTTGCATTCTATATAGTCTGGTCTAATTGACACTTCTTTGAACCTATAGTTGGTCATGATTTTCATATGAAGCCTGTAAAAGAGGGTAGGTTAATATTTCAGTTTACCATCAATTTTCCAAAAACAATTTTCGGTTGATATTAATTATTATGCTATACATGGGATACTTTATTGGCAATTGTACTTCCTACAGGTAGTCGGTAGTAGCAATAATATACATCATGCCAAAACAATTCAGGACTATAATATACTGCCTACTGGAATACATAAATTGGAGTCTTGCTGTTAAGTCAGGCAGATTGATGAAACAAACATGTTAAAAATGATAAAAGCATAGAATTTGTCACACAATCAAAATATTATGTCTTTAGAATATAAATGTATAGGGCCATCCTACATTTGCCCCTTGAACAAAATATAACAGGCATTTTCAAAAATGTCTAAATGGCTACCATTGCATGTTATTCTACCTATATTTTTCCTAAGGTCAAATCTACGATGGCCCGAGAGCCAAATATTTTTCTTATAACACACTCTGAATGTGTGCCAAAATTCATGCTTTTATCCTCAAGTAAACAATTCTATCATAATGTTGCAGTGACCAATACCACAGCTTATACAAAACATCACATGTGTGACTCGCACAAAATAATGAACATTCAGTTTATTTACAGCTACATATAATTGTTCAGATGGGGTCTATTTCTGTGTCATCATCCGGTAAACAAAGTTGGTGCTGTCGGTACAGTCAAGTACTGTACTGAAGAGCTACTCCAATTCCAGATTGACATTTTCAACAAATGATCCAGAAGATATGCTGTAAAAAATAAATAAAAACAAAAACTGTAATTTGTTTATTTAAGAAAGATATTCTAATCAGAATATTCTAAAGAGAGTTTCTGAGTGCAATTTAACTTGCCTGTAAAACGCAGTGGCTATCGTTAAGGCCTACGGCAGGTGACAAGCTGAATCCCGGACATACCCAGGCCGACACATTGACAATAATATTTGGATATCGATCTTGGAACCATACTGGTTGATATTAGCCAGGTTCCAAGAGTGAAAGGTCCAGAGCATTGTCATTTTCAGGGAATCGACTACGTTGTTGCCTAAAAATATCAATACAAATCACCAATGGCAAAGAAATATTACGATAGTGCTAGAACTATATAACACCCTAGTAGAATAGTAGAAGTATAACATCCCCTGCCTGACCCTTTCCCTATACTTTGCAATAAAATTGCATTTCCATCTTTGGTGGTTAACAGTTTTGGGTTGATTCTTCTGTGGTTATGGGAAGTATTAAGAACCACTGCACTGGTGCATTTGTGTTGTTGATGATGCCGTGTGTTCTTTGGCGCCTTGCAAAATCGGGAACCGATTTCAAAATAAAAACAAAACAAAAAGCCTTGCCTAAAATACGACAAATATATTTGTTAATATAATACTATAGCTCCATTCCTTGTTTTTTCCTTACTTTCCTAATAAGTCCTTTTCGCTGCAGACCGTGGCAACTTCCGTGTGAAAAAAAAATGAGACACACGACGACACAACTCCGACCAGGCATTAGTACAAAATCGGTTGTATTCGCCTTCGCCGCGCTGGTCGCGTCGTGGCATTGATTTTCATACACCAATTTCATGTTATTTACTTTTTTTTCATAACTCTCCAGGTACTAAGTTACTTCTTCACACTAAAAATTGCGGTTTCTGAAGCTGTGCCTTGAATGATGATTCTCTCCATTTGACGAGAAAATTTGACTCACGCATGGCGCATGCATTTGTTTACATATAGTGCCCACCCATCGACACACTTTTGTATGGAAAGCCGCATCTTTCAGAAATCGATCGTAAATAATGGGATGGGGGACATAACTTTGTATAGTTTAAATTTATTTTTAAGATGTATCCTTTTTACCAAAATGATTTCGAAATGTATATCAATTTGTGAAATGTATGTGGGGGTGGGGGCTACTATTATTAGCCTACATAAATTTATTGTCACTTTTCTTTTCTTTTTGTCAATATGGCTGTCCATACTGTGCCTGTTGTGACGTCATCGATTTAAGGACCAAAAACGGGTCTTTCGAGGCCTAATTTCACCCCTTTGTTCCATTCCCTTGCTCCGACAACATGGATTTTTAAATTCGCAGTGGTTCAATTTATGTGTACGGGAATTTTCATTCTGTTCCCCGTCAGGTACCACCAGGCAACACGAAAAACGGGGACGTAACACGGCCTATATAGGTATGGGGAGTCCGTCGGTCTCGTATTGTGCTGGGTATGCTTCACCCACTGTAAGATGCCTAATGGGGCATTGCGCTCCTTTCGTTAACCCCGTTCAAAATAACGAAGACAAAAACCAATAGTGCGACATCGGATAGACGAGTTCGAGTGGAAACGTCTGTGAATTTCTGTAGTTTATCTAAGCTTCCCAGACTATATCCTTGAAACTGGTGGTTTTTCAGTCTGGAGTGCTGAATGATCGACAAGTTACACAAGCAACTGATGAAAACTATTAATGAATGGATGTTAAAAACAGCATATCACCATAGAGAAAGGAACAGATGTACTGAGGCATGTTTCTGATGTGTGACATGCCTTTGCGTAATTCTACTGTGCGTTGGACTTTGTTTTACTGCGGCAGAATGTCACACATTGCTGGCACTGACCACGAAACTGTTGGGGTAAGTCAACAGGGCATTAGTTTACTCTGCATTCCAATTGGATTTAATGTTGTCATTCCACAGAAAAGTCGTGGTATGTTAACCGAATAAAGTGCAATGGGAACACGGCTCTTGACTAAAAGACATCTGCTATTTTGTTGGTCACCGTGTCTCAATAAATTCAGTTGGTAACAAACCTTTCTACATTTCTTCCCAAGTAGAAGGGGGAAAAACTTATCACTACTAAAAAAAAATACAATAAGAGTCAAATCCCACACCTCTATCGTTTTTCCTCGAAATTCCTTGGCACACCAGGCCACTTTTATTCTACGAAATGATGCAACAATCTTTTATTTCCTTAATAAATATTGCTTCAAATATGGACAAATAGATCATTTCATAACTTTTGTACAGTGACTATTATGCAGTCATAAGATTTGTTTGGGGTATAGAACACCTTACACTTGTTCACAAAATTGGACGTCGAGGTCATGTGCTACTGAACTTTATACACCTGACTAAATGGCCGTCATTTGATTGGATTATTAATCATGTGCATTGAATTATTCATCAAATGCACGGCTGCACAACAAAAATAGAAGTTCTATTCAACAGTGAGTAGAACTTCTTTTGCACGGTCTCATTGGTCGAGCTCTGACCAATCAAATTAGGAGTTTCATTCATGGAACATTCCATCCGTCACCTCATGAAATTACCATCGCACTCACAAATATTCATTATTTGTATATTAGCGCACCAATGTATGTTGATCACTTTAATTACTGGTGGTCTAATTCATTGATATTTACTGAACTAGTGCAGAGCATGTTACTTGGCCTCCAGTAGACCTGCAAATGTAGCCGTATAGACCACCACAAACTGCTGATATTCAAATACACTAATTTCCGTTGAGATTTGTTAGCATTGCAGCTTTTTTTAAAACAACTTGACACTGCAGATTCTTGTGTTCCTGAGCAATACACCTGCCAATTTTCAACTTCATACAGTGCCCGGTATTTGAGACACTCAAAATAAGGACAGAAACCACAGACAGAGATTCCAGGAATTGTAGATATATATCTGATAATTACACAAGTAAGTTGCTTGGTCAACTGTTTTGCTAGACAGATACATCATCACAGGTGACAAGGTGTAGTATTATCTCTAAAGCAAACTTGAATCCTTGATGCCGATTGGTCGCTCCATGGCAACTGTACTACATTATCCCATGTGGTACGGCCATACAACACTCTGCGTATCGCTCCATTACGTGTGTAAAACGATGTGCAGCGTGCTGGCTCCATCTTCACCAAGTTTTTCTTAACCAGTTCGCGCAGAAGTTTTTACGGAATTCAAAACGATGACAGATAAACGCGTCACAAGCAATGCTGAAAATATCAGTCAGCGGTTGGAAATATCTTTCCGCGACTGGCTCGCAGCAGGCGAGGCTAAAAATCTGGGTATGTTACCCACAGAGGCCGGCCTGAACCAGTTTCAGACCGAGGTTCGTGAAGGACAATCCTGCACCTGGGTCCGGTCAATCTCAAAATAACCCTGGTGCGAACTGGTTAACCAGTTCGCGGCGGGATTATTTTAACATCTACGAAACTCGATTCAAGGACTGGGAAGCACACCCATGCATTTCTGGCTTTGCTAGCTGCTGACAGACACTTCCGGCCTTGCTCGTGGCGTGTTAATGAGCCTTTGCTTGTATATACGTCATCCGCCGCGAACTGGTAAAGAACAAAATGGTTTATATCCCACTAGGGTTCGGGGAATACGGAAAATGTAGTGCGCATCTCATTTTTCTGTGTTTCACTCGTGGGATAAATAATAACACCATGGCTATATAACACTGCAAGTATTCTACTATAGGATTAACAAAGAAGTGCTAATCTGTCGTTAATGTGCATCAAGTTTGCTAAAAGATAAAATCATTATTTCCGTGGCATATAGGACGCAAGGCACTATGAGGGCAAGTGAAATGTGATGCTTGTGTCCTGTATGCAACATGTTAGACCGATGCATCACATTACAAGTATCTTGGTATACTACAAGTATCCACAAGCATCTTGGAATAACGCAATCTGCAAATTTGGTATGGACCTTGGTATGTAGGATATCACACAGTTGTCGCCATGGATCGACCAATCAGGATCAAGGATTTAAGTTATCTTGAAAATAACAAAGCACGTCTAACATCAGTGGACTGACATCCAACCATTTTACAGATGACTTCTAAACATTCTTTTCAATTCATTTGAAACTTTTTTTGTATCTTCAGAAATTGATCTCCCTTAACAAAAATATAAAATAGACAAATAACTTCTGATAAAGCAAAGCTGGTCATTATCTTCTTTCATATTTGATGTACCCTGTAAAGCTATCGTTTAGCTATTTTTTTAGAGAACTGCGAATGTGGTTGTGGGTAACATTTGTATCTTAAATGCCACACGTTTCATTCACACTTATTTGATATACAGTCGACTCACCCTAACTCCCTAGGGTGTGTACAAAGTTATTGATTTTTGAGGATTCAGGATTGTTAGGGTTTAATACAAACACAAAAATACAAAATCTGGTTGTAGCAAACAAAGCCTCGGTCCCGACTCTGCATTTATGTGCACAGTGAATTGGACCAACACTTCTCTAACTACAAAATGTTGATATAATAAACACTTTGCTCCGGCTGAGTTTGTACACAAGTGCAAACATGTTGGACTTTTGTCAGACAATTAATTATTGGCCAAAACATCACGGGACAAGGTCAAATTAATTGTTTCTTGTTGAATATCAAAAGCATAGAATGAAAATTCTCTAGTTGAAGAATAATATCAGAGACTAGTATCATCATCATCATCATCATCCAGACTTTCATCAATGTCCATTACAAGGTTCTGACTTCCAGCCTCTGACAAGTCCTCTGACAAGTCCCCTGACAAGTCCTCTGACAAGTCCTCTGACAAGTCCTCTGACAAGTCATCAGACAAGTCCTCGAACAAGTCCTCGGACAAGTCCGCGGACAAGTCCGCGGACAAGCCCTCGCTCTCATTCTTGTCCTTATCCTCGTGCTCATCCTCTCCAGGAGAACTATCCTCATGCTCATCCTCTGTAGGAAAACTCTCCTCAGCATACCTAGCAATGAAGCGCTTGCGTTTGCCAGGCATCGTCATCTGGTACCTCCAGGGCTCCAAGAACCTCCTGGCATCTTGTTCTTTCTTCCTTCTCTCAGCCTCCCTCCTTGCCAACACGGCCGTAATGTGCCTCCTCTTGCGACCACGGCGTAGCTCCGCCAAGACTTTGAAGCCAGGCCTGGTAACCGCCCAGCCCTGCTTATCTCTCTCCTTTGGGATGCGGTCATCGTAGTTGACTGGATCCATGAGAGGGGTCTTTAGAAGTTTTGTGGCCACTGGCAAATCTAAGATGTAATCAAGGCAACATGAATGTTTTTGTCTGAATAAAATTGTTGACTTAAAAATACAAAATATAAATGCACCCCCAAAAACAAAAGTAACGACAAAACTGTGTCTGAGCTGCATGTATAAGTCGCTGGCATAGTTCGCTTGTATGGGGCCAATTTAATTTAGCAGATTAGCACTAAATTTGTTTCCAGAAGAAAAAAGGTTAGTAGCAAAGCAATATTACACATTCAGCAGCTACACGAAACTAGGCACTTGGAACCAACCTTGAGGAGTGCATATACAAAGTAACAAATGTGCTTCCTAATGGTCAAGTTGGGATCCTAAACATCCAATCTTGATTTTGGTCTAAAACTTACCATAAGAGAAAGATATCTTGTCCACATTTGGAGCTTTCTTATCGTACATCGAGTAGATGTTCTTGTGATGATACAGCCTCTTGAGTGCCCTCCAAGCATTGTAGACAGCATCGTCCTGACGATCATCACCGATCTGAAGACGGAACGCAAAGGTTTTCCTTTGCTCCTCTGTCAGAGTTTTTTCAAGACAGGTTAAGGCATCGGGCAGGGACTTGTCAACTTTGGGTTTGTCCACGAAGACTTTCACTTGAGGATGTGGCAAGGGTTTGTCAGTCCGGGGAGCACCACACATCGGCATCACAAACGGCGTTCCCTCATCACCTCCTCCTGTCACGTCCAGGTACGTCTGCAGCTCTTTATTAGGAATGCCAACTCTGCTGCAGTCCAACGCCATGCTTACAGCTGAAGTTGGCTTGACGGGTCCAGCTGATAAACTTTGGGAAGAGTTCGACGGGATCATTGTGCTCGGAACAATAACGTAATTCTGTGTCTGGATCTGATTTGTGTTGGCCATTAGGTTCGGCTGGATGAAGTTCGGCTGGTTCAGTACCAACTGACTGGGCTGTGCCACTTGATTGGCTGCAATGATGGGAGTGGGCTGAACGAGTTGACCGGGTTGTACGAGTTGACCGGGTTGTACGAGTTGACCGGGTTGTACGAGTTGACCGGGTTGTACGAGTTGACCGGGTTGTACGACTTGACCGGGTTGTACGACTTGACCGGGTTGTTCGACTTGACCGGGTTGTACGACTTGACCGGGTTGTACGACCTGACCAGCCTGTGCTACTTGATTGGCTAGGATAATGGGAGCTGGCGGTACAATGAAGGAAGGCTTCGCTTGCAAAACCTGGTTGGTCACAACGCACAAGTTGGATTGTGGTGCAAATTGGTTTTTGGAAAACGTTAAGTTTGGCTGAGGAGTGGCGATGATTGCAGCCATTGGGCTAGGTTGAGCAATATTTAATGCAGTAGTCATCTCATTTAGTCCAGCTTCTTGGACTGTTTGAGGAGCAGCGCTACCACCAACAGCTACACAAGGCTGTTCATTCGCAATGCTTAACCGAGGCTGCAAGGCTTTACTGGTAGCAACTTCCCCGTCGGAAGGAGCAACACTGCTCGGAGACACCAAACTCGTCTCAACAACTTCGTTTGCAACAACCTGGTCAATGTGATCTGCTTCATCAGATCCAAGGACCACACTGGGCAGGAAAAGCCCTTTTCTGCTTTCATTGTTATTAGCTACGACTCTCATCTGTGGAAGTTTATGATCCCTGATTATTGACGCAGGTTGTGAAGTTTCATCTGAAAATGCTCTGTCGGTTTGTACAACTTCATTACTTCCAACGTCGATGCTGGGCAGGATGACTTCTTGCATGCCGTCAACCGAGTTTGGATGCTCAATCTCACTGCTTGGAGATTCAGAAATTTCAGGTTTTTTCTGTGCACCGTTCAGAATGTCGACGACTTCAGTGTCTTCCTGTGTGATTTTGTCGGTAACAAGAACCGTATCGAGATCCTTGATCTCCACTGTTCCACTCTCGACGTTTTTTTGATGGCAATCAACATCAACTGATGTACATATAGGAAGCACATTTTCTCTGTGGCCATCATGGCGACTGTTTTGTTGCAGGTCTTCAAGAGTTTGACTTGTATCAGCTTCACATTCAGGTTGATTAAAGACAGTTGGTGTAGGAATGCCGACTTCATTGGAACCAGCCTCAGTACCCGGAGACACCTGTTCGTCAGAATGGGGATTTTGCTTGACCAACAAAAACTGCTTGGTTGTGGTTGGTGGGCTGTTAAGAATGTAAAAAACTTGATTTGTAGTGGGTGGTGTTGGTCTTAATTCAGGCTGATTATTATTCTGTGCGGAGTTTCGAATGATGATTGATTGAGGGGGCACTGGTTTCAGAATGACTCTAGACGGTGCTGCGTTAGACTGGGATGTGGGCACGATTTGCATAACATTGGATGGACCTGAGCTGAGATTGTTCGGTTGGGTCAAAAACTGATTCTCTACAATGTTGACTGAGTTACTCTGAGGCATTGCAACTGTGCTACTCTGGCTCGAAACACCTTCGATCGTTTTGAACTCCGGGTGTCGGTTGCGGAAGGTGTCCCACCAAAAGTCGTCAGGCTTGTTATTTGGAAATGAGTGTAGTCTCTTAATTCCCAGAGACTCTTCTTCATCCAAAAGCTGCTTGATTGTGGACATGACAATGGATTTGACATTGGGTTTTCCAAGCACTGTTAGTTTGATGCAAAGTTTGACTAGGTCATTCTCTTCCTGTGTGGTAAAGGCTGGCTGGTCTGACCTAACCAACTGGAGCCTTTTCTTGAGCACCTCCAGGGGAACTTTAAAGGTCTTGCTCGCCGCTTCCATCGTCAAGTTGTCTAAGACAACAGCATTGCAGGCTTGCTGTAGGTTCTCTTCAAAGAAGGTGCTTGTCAAGGACTGCTCTACTCGGCGACAATCTGGCGTGCACAGGTTGTTCGCCACGGCTTTCACTCTCTCTTCCAAAATGGCCGGTATGACACCAAAGGTCACGGCGGCCCGCTGCACCGAGTACTTCTTCTCCAAGACGCTCTCACAGGCCTTGCTCAGATTGCGCTTGAGTTGGTCGTTGACATAATCGCTTAGGACGTAGCGGCCAACTTTAAACTGCTGGGCAGCGTCGCTTACACTCTTCCCTCTGTGTATGACTGCGTCACATGCTTTCCTTATATTGCTTGCGTGCTCAGCCTCTGCTTGGTTTAGAGAGCTTTCCATGATCATGTCGGCTTCTGCACAAAAAGAGAGCCAGTAACAGTTAACTGCAAAAGCTAGACATTTTATCTTTGCCCTTCATTAACTCCAACTTCCTAGTGAAGTCTACAAGGAACCATACCCATCCTTGCAAATTCCAACACTAAATGGCAAACTGTACACACAGACTAAAGTGCAAAGGACCTAAAGTGCAAAAGACAATCAGTTTAGGGGTCCAGCAGCCAATTTCACCAAAAAGTGCGTAGCTTGTTTTGTTTACTTTACGAGTGTCATTTATCAAGCTTAATAAGTTGAGCAATGACGGGCTTCACATCAATTACGATTTGCTGGTAAAATAGGTAATTTTCAGTTGCTATGCCACATCTTACGCGATCTAAATTGACTGCGCAAGCTTTGCCATAATTTGTTAGGTAAGCCACAGACGTACGCATTGTCAAACTTTCGTTAAACTGTCGTAAGCAAAAGGTTGGGCAGCAAATAAGGTTGTGCAACTTACGCAATAAATTGTGGCGCAAGAGGACTTTCGCCATTGCGCAAGGTTTCGAGAAATTGGCTGCAGTACCCATCCTAACAGATTACAACCAAACCTGGTGTTGGAGTTCGACTGAATGTGGATGGTTAGGGTTAAACTACTATGCAACATTCATTAGCACAAGTTCAAAATTTACAAAGTACAGGCCAAGAGCCAATGTCTACAATGATAACTTCTGAAAACAAATTTGGCATGACCGAGTGAAAATCAGACGAGACACTTGATCCAGGAAAATAAATGCTTGAAAGTATTCCTGAGATCTTAATTACTTTCGTCTTTTAAAGGTAGGATACACAATTGGTATTTGCTTGAATTATCATAAATGGGTGGATTTGGGGGGTTGTATTTTATAGTAAATATCGTTTAACTGACCTGTCTGAAGTTTTACGATCATGGATGCTGAGAAAAGCACGAAAAACAGCGTTTGTTTTCATCCGGCGTCGAGCAGTTATTCTTATCTTTTCCTTTTTTTCTTTTCGCAATCGCCATATGGCGATCGCGAACTTTTCTTTATAAAATTTTTCGAAATAATTACAGGATATCTAGCGCAATCATTTTGCTGGATGCCTAGAATCATTATTTACTTTCAAATGAGTAAGATATTTCTTAATAATTCGGTAGTAAATATTTTGGTTAGGTGTATCCTACCTTTAAACTAAATCCCATGGCTGTAATTTTCGGGCTAATTTTTAATTATTTACCTTTTTCATAGTTCTTTTCCTTGTTAGGGTTTGATGCCGGACGCACAAACTGACGGTATGGAACCTCAGGTGTTTCTTCTGCAATGAAATAAATACAAAATAAATTGTGCAACAATACCCTTTGGCATGTAGCGTATGTACATGTACACAGTTGTATGTACATGTAGTGTATGTGAATGAAACCCGTAGCCCATGACCTACCCAGTGGCCTACTAATAACAACATATTCAGATCAAAGAGCTTTAGATTATTATTACCCCTGATTATTGAGCTAATAAAACATTCCAAATGCCATCTCAGCTTTCTGGGGAATATACAACTTGATGCAGTCATTTTTGCGCAAGGCAGCTAAATCAATCACAATAACCATCTCCCTTGTTACAGGTACCCATTTACTCCTGGGTGGAGAGAAGCAATTAGTGACAAAGTGCCTTGCCCAAGGGCACACGCACCGTAGTCCCAGGCTGGACTCGAACCCACAACCTGCAGCTTCACCCACATACAGCGAATTCAATGCTCCAGACAACTACATGTATTCCATGGCAATCCACTGAGAATGTTACACAAATTTGGTGTCACTGGGCACAACTGACCTTTTTTTCTTAAGTTCCGAGTTTAAAAATGAAGCCGATTAATAAAACCACCGGCTAGATTTATTAAATTTATGGTGCATTAGAAATTCCTATGACTTAAAACAACTATGAATTAAATAACACAGAATTATTATGAAAGGTTCAACATGGTTTTAATGTTTTTGCCTTCTCATTGCCACATTAGCAGGTTTTTTAGGGCTGTTCAGTTTTTCGATAAATTAATTTCTTGATATTCAAAAAAATGCACTGGATCAAATATTTTAAACTATCCAATCAGGTTTTACCAACACCAGCTGCAGTTGCCTTGCTGGTCAAAGGTTACATACAAAGTGTGCGGATTACAATTGACATGCAGCGAAGGATATTATGGGCCGCTGGAGTGTTTTGCAGTCAAGCACAGTTCTACTGCATAAAATAATGTCAAGGGACTTTACTCAGCTAAAAGAACGAGACCAATAAAACAGGTGTCAACAAAACAGTGGCATCTGGCAATAACGAACTCAACTTTACGATTTACTTTGTTTTTCTTCTTGAATATTCAAATCTGCAATTTGGTTGATGACCAAATTTTGTGTATATTCGGGACAGACCTACAGGGCCCAATTCCATGGTGCTGCTAAGCACACAAATTTGCTTAGCACAAACAAATGTTGTTCAGTAAAAACAGGTTACCAGCCAAAATTCCATGTGCTTTTCATGCTAAGCAAGACCCAGCTGTATACCAGTCACAAACAATTATGAAAATTTGGTTTGTAACCCTGTTTTTGCCAAGGAAGACATTTCATGCTAAGCAATTTTTGTGCTTAGCAGCTTCAGGAATTTGGTCCCAGCTGGTTCTTTGGGGATGGCACTTTGCCTTTGAATTTAAACTTGGGTCAATTTCATTGCGCTAACAAACACAGAAAAATCTACTAACCTTAACCCTAACCCTGCCAGATCCAGCACAGTGCATATGTGGTGACTGCTTGACCTTGCTGGACTCTGCACACAAGTCAATGTGACAAAGTATGCAATTTGTTGCGTCTGGCAGGGTCAAAATACCCTGGAGGGTTAGGGTTAATTAAGCACTATTTCACAGCGTGGTTGTGTTAACGTTTGTACACGTACATGTATGGGGATTTGTATTAAACAATTGTGGAGAACAATTTCAAGAACAACTTCCCCTGAAGGAGAACGTACATGTACGTCCAAAAGCTTGGGTTCTACCTTCTGGTACAGTTCTACTTTTGTAATTGACATTCTGGAGATTTATTCAGTTACATCACTGATTTTGTGAGTGGTTCTGGTGAAATGAGACAGAACTGGGCAGAGGTTGAAATAAGGGTAGAAATGAGGATAAAATTGCTGTTTCTTGCACTTCAATCAGACATTCCGTTATCAAGTTATAGCTGTTTAAGTTTACATTTATCAACATGTCACCAAAGTAAAATGTTGAGAAAAAGGCATTTGAAGTTTCGAGTTTTGTACATGTTATATGGAAAAATGCAAATTGTTTTTCCATAAAAAGACTTTTTTTCATTACTTTCTTACTATTTCTTCACAAAATATAGTTAGTAGGCATACCAAATATTACAAACGTCAATAAATCTGTAAATTGAAAAAATCCCCCATTATTAATTATTTTGCAGTTTTTCTCAACTATACCATGTGCCCAGTTCCGTCTCATTCTGCCAGAACACCTCACATTTTAGAATTTTGTCTGCTAGGGTTACTGCTTCCTCCATAAAATAAAGGCTTTGTTTAAAAGCAGAAAATGGTGTGCTTGGCAGCGCCATAAAATTGTGCCCAGAGCTTCGCAATTATCTTCCAACTGTCAACGGTTCAAACTCACTCAGTTGGTCGTTGACGTAATCACTCAGGGCGTAGCGACCGACTTTAAAATGCTGGGCAGCATCGTAGACATTCTTCCTCTTCATTATGACTGCATCGCATGCTTTCTTCATATTGCTTGCATGCTCAGCCTCTGCTTGGTTTAGAGAGCTTTCTATTATCGGATCGGCTTCTGCACAAAAAGAAGACATTTAATCTTAGACCTTCATTAACCCTAACCCTGCCAGATGCCGCATAGTGCATCAGGTAAAAAAGTCTGGTGCACTTTGATACATTTAGCTGTCCACACCAATGCATAAACGGCAAAAATAAAAATTGAGATTTTGATTTCATCATTTCAGGCCTCGAATTACACGGCGGCCACGACAGCCAGTGCCGTCGATGCCCTTGCAACTGGCCGTGGTGCCCCTCGAAAAAATACCCTTTTCACGGCCATAATGTCGTGCCCTTTTCCCCTGTTGGCCCTCGTGCCCTTTCCCCCATTGGCCGTCGTGCCCTTTTTATGAAAGTTAAATATTTACTTGTGTTAGTTTTCAGCCTATGATGCATCTTGTGCTTGTGACGTGTTTTAATGTATATCCAGCGCAATCCGCTCGAACGAGTCAAAGGAAGTTGCACTAGCGTAAATTGATTACGTTCAACGCATTCGCGACTCTCTCGGCACCCGTTGTACACGAACACCCGACGTCTTTAAACAAGGGACCAGTCTAAAATAAAAAACATTGACCAACAGAGGGCGCTCTCTGTTGTTTGAATGCCCTCTTCTGGTGGAATTGTTGCACCGCATGACTAGAAAAACTTTTTTAGTGAATGAATCCCGTCACCGTCCCAAACTTTTGGATTAAACTACAAGAATTTAATAGAGTAACAATTTGTTCAATGGATCAATAGTTATTATCTTGGAAACTTGTTCAATAAAGAGGCCTGTTTTAGTGTTTAAGTAATGAATCAACAAAGTAGTTCGCCGTTGGTTGTAGTTTGTTTTATAACTTTCATAACTAAGTGGCCTTCGTGCCCTTTTTATTTTAAAATTTTGGCCTTGGTGCCCTCCCAAATTTTGAATACTCCAAGGCCAAAAGTGGCCTTGCCCTAAAAAAATTGTAATTCCAGGCCTGTCATTTAAAGCTTGTTTAGCTTTAAATTATGAAATCAAAATCTCAATTTTCATTTTTGCCACAAAGTGTCTCATTTACTCGTGCTGGGTCACAAATTACAATCCAAGAGCCAATGTTTACAAAGATGATTAAAAAAAACCCACAAATTTTGCTGGGTGCAAGTATACTGTGGGGCACTGTGGGGCACTGTGGTCCAGTGGACTCCTGTACGATGGTACAGGGAACATGGTGCTTGTGTTCTTGGGCTAGACACTTTGCTACAATTGCCTCTCTCCACCCAGGAGTAATGGGTACCTGTGAAGGTAGAGACCACATGCGATGATCTTTAGCTGCTGCAGAAATGGTCTCGTTCCTGGTGAACAGGGATAATAGTTGTAAAGCGCTTTAATACACCCACATTGTGGGAGTCTAAAGCGCTATATAAGAACTAACATTATTATTATTATTATACTTGAAAGTATTCCGGAGATCTCCAACTGCTTTGGTCTTTCAAACAAAATGTTCGGACTAATTTTAATATATTTACCTTTTCCAGAGTTATTTTCCTTGTTTGGGTTTGCCGCTGGCCACACAAACTGACCGGTTGGAATCCCAGGGATCTCCTCTGGAATACAATGAAATAAATGCAAAATTAATTCACTCAGTTTACTAAATACAATGCTTGGTCACAGGAGAACCGATATTCATGAATGACTTCATGACCAACTTATGATGAGCCTGTATTGACTAACATTCCAACTTGGGCATCAGTAATTGGGTTGTAGAACAATGGTGTGTAGAAATTAACATATTTAGGAGCATAATCATTTTTTTTCCAAAGACAAAATTGATTAAATGTTGTGCGTGTTTGTTCATGGCAGCCATTATAAAGGTTTTCCAGTGGAAATTAACTTATTAAAGGTAGGATACGCCATTTGCAGATACCGAAAAAAAATTCCTACTGAATTATTAAGAAATATCTTACTCATTTGAAAGTAAATAATGAATCTAGGCATCCAGCAAAATGATTTCGTTTTTTTGTGCTTTTCTCGTCATCCAGGGTTATAAAACTTTGGACAGGTCAGTTAAACGATATTTACTATAAGATACAACCCCCAAAATCTACCCATTCATGATAATTCAAGCAATTACCAAAGATGTATTCTACCTTTAACTAAAATATCAGAGTTGGAAATTGTTCATGTCGATTTATTTTGGACAATAAATTATGTTTTCCTATGTTTTAATTTGGAAGAGAACAAGTTAAGCCTGTTGTTGTTTCAGAAACCACCTCCTTGGTTGATTAAATTTATGGAACAAAAATGAAAGGGAATCCCTGTGCATTAGAATATTGAGCATTAGGGGTAGGATACACCATTGGTAATTGTTTAAATTATCAGGAATGTGTAGATTTGGGAGTTGTTTTATAGTAAATATCGTTTAACTGACCTGTCCCAAGTTTTACAATTATGGATGCCAAAAAAAAACGGCTTTCTGTTTTTACCGGCTTTGGGCAGGGGTTCTTATGTTTTTCCTGGTTTTTTTTCGCCATCACCAATTTTTTGAAAATTATTTTTTTCGGAACAATTATAGAATATCTAGCAAAATCATTTTGCTAGATGCCTAGAATCATTATTTTCTTTCAAACAAGTAAAATAATTCTTAATAATTCCGTAGGAAACATTTTTGATTTCTGTAAATGGTGTATCCTACCTTTAATTGCAGCTTTTTATTGGAGAACTTTTAACATAATGTTTATGATGCAATAAACCTTGCATAATTATATGCATTAAAAAAGTATTCCCAGTGTTGCTGGAGCGAAACACATTTTACAGCTCATGTTCAAGTTTCAGCTGACGTCCTACCGTAGTTGTAATGGGGAAAACACCCAGACGAGAGGTTCGGACTCGGCCACACTCACCCTCTTTTTGTTTACTCTGGCAATCTCGACACAACCACTTCCCTTTGGGTATGTCCTTGGGGTCCACGCCGGCGCAATCATAATGAAGCCACTCATACAAGCAGCCCAGACCATCACAACCTATCATGCGTCCCGTGTTAGGCTCCCCACACTTGCAGAATACACGGTCCGGCTCAGACGCAGACTCGTCGCTCTGAGTACTGGAATTGTACGAGTCGTCATCCTCCTCTGATTCAGAGGACTCGATCAGCTCCTTGCGACCTTTCTTCCCAGTCATCTTGAGAGACCCGGCTGTTTAGTCGCCTTGAAGGGTCTGTAAGCTCACCGGTTATCTCAGCATCGTTAAGTTAGTCGACACAGGAAGTTTCTGGAGTCGGACGCTTCAGTAGATCGAGTTGTCTAATAGGAAAATTAGGAAATTAGCAGAGATTTATAAGGCAAATAGGAGCATCGGATTCATTCATCGAGACGAAACCTTGCTCAAAATGATGATATGGCTGGTAGTAAATACTCATAAATTTATTCCGTCTAAAATGGTATAATTGAAAAAAAGAAGAGATCATTTAGGAGGCTTTCTTACGTTCATTGGCAACAGAATCTAGTTAATACCCAACAAATTGTGCAAATTTGTTTTTTGGTCAAAATGTATCAAATGGACAATTCTGTAAAATACGGTGTATGGCCGGCCACATGATGTACATTTGCAACGCCGTTATGGGGCTGATGTAACTAAATTTGGTCTGTAATGGTTTTCTACTTGTTAGACGTCAAATATGAGTCATGTATCACATTTACTTTTTCCACATGTGTCCAAATTTATAAAATTGCCCAGATAATGATTTGAACTTCAATGATGAAAAAGGCATAAAAAACTGCAATGACTGCAACACTTTTTTTTCTTGAGAATATAACAATAACTGGGGTTCTTATAAAGCACACGTATTTACCAATCAAGGCGCTATATCATTATTACCCCGGTCATTGGGCCAACAAAACATTCCAAATGCCATCTGGGCTCCCTGGGAAATATACAGCTTGATGCTGCCATTTCAGTGCAATACAGTTTAGATATTAAGCACAATAACCATCTCTGCCCTCACAGGTACCCATTTACTCCTGGGTGGGGAGAAGCAGCAAGTAACAAAGTGCATTGCCCAAGGGCACACGCAACATAGTCCTAGGCCGGACTCGAACCCACAACCTGCAGCTTTGGATCAAACAGATGTCAGAAACTGCTATGATTTGTTGAAGAGTTTTAAGAAATTGTTGACACCTTTTCCCCACAATTTATAAGATATAAAACTAAAATACTCACAGAACAGGCTTTTTTAAAAGGGGTTTAAATGGATGTAATTCCACAAAACAACGACTCGGAAACGTATATGGATAAAACAACTGTTTCCTGTTACACTGCGTTTTAATCCATATTTCACACAAAATTGTTATTAACCATGCGTAAACATGCAACCACTTGATAAATTTGATTTGTTTATACTTCCCATACTACATGTAGTAATAACTTGTATTAGTAGTACAATAATAAGTAGCAGTATAATAATTTTCATAAATCAATTATACTTTTTAAGTTTCTCTTCACTTTACAAATACTCAAAATTATCTGGAGTTTCTTTTTAGATAGTGGCTTTTTGACCGGCACCAACTTTCTTTCAGAAAACGTCATCAAGTATGTATCATACAAGTATATATCACATTGGTTCACAATATGATAGAATTGTTCACTTGATGATAAAAGCATGGAATTTGGCACACAGTCAGAGTACGTCATAAAAAAAGATACCTGTATTTGGCTATAGGGTCATCGCAGATTTGATCTTTGAATAAAATAAAGGTAGAATAACATGCAATGGGCAGCCATTTTGAAAATTGCTCATTATTCCACCTAGATACAGAGTGGCCCATATAAAAAAACTAACAAGCATATCTCACCAGACAAGCATACTTCGACTAGCCCGAGGCCAAAACTACCTGTACCAATGGATGAAGAATGAAAATTGATACCAAGCTATCTTGATTTTGGCTAGTAGTTTTAGCGGCAGACGCTATTTTGTGAAGTGAAGTCAGTGGACCTTTCGCACCGAGAAATAACTAAACTGTGTCATGTTTAGTTATTTCTCGGTACAAAATGACCCCAGACTGTGCTTTTCAAAATAGGGTCTGGAGCTAAAACTACAAGGCCAAATCAAGATAGCTTGTATTTTCAAGTTTTCTTCATCCAATGGTATAGATAGTTTTAGCCTTAGGGTAGTGGAAGTATGCTTGTCCGCTTTTTTTTTGTATGGGCCACCCTGTATAGTCGCCCAAAACACCAGCATGTATCCACTGCCTTCTTTGCAAGGAAACACATTACTGGTCAATTCATCAGCTGCAGAGTAGAGGGTTCTACCTTGTACAAAAGTACCCCTGTTGTAGCTGCTACTCAACGGTTTTAACCAGTTCGTGCCGGAGGACGTATATACATGCAAAGTTTTTCCCCGATTCAAAACAGATGACACATAAACACGTCACGAGCAAGGCAAAAGTTGTATTCAAGTCCCTGGAAGTCCATCACAAGTCCATCACAAGTCCTTCAGTCTCGCATCCAGTCACTAGCTATTCAAATGAACTGTTAACAAAAGCATTCCATTGTCATTGTTCAACCAGTATACTTGTGACGACTTTATGAAAGGACTTTATGAAAGGACTTTATGAAAGGACTTTATGAAAGGACTTTATGAAAGGACTTGTGACAGGACTTGTGACAGGACTTGTGACAGGACTTGTGACAGGACTTGTGACAGGACTTGTGACAGGACTTGTGACAGGACTTGTGACAGGACTTGTGACAGGACTTGTGACAGGACTTGTGACAGGACTCAAATATAACTCTGGCATGTAACAATTCATTAATGAAATGTCATTGTTTTTGCTAATAAATAAACAAAAGTATATTTGGACGATATGTTTGGGCCTGCGACAGCTATTCATAAAATACAAAAATCAGCCAATACCTTGATTTGTTTTTGTGTGTGTGCTGCTTCTACTCATATCATTACCGACACCACTAACTAACACCCAGTTGCACGCAAATGTACACCACACGTATGCATTTTGCAGCAACTAGTTATTTCCATTTTTACGAACTTACACCCAAGTACATAAAAGGAGCATAAAAGTGGGCTATTCCGCCTGGATCTTAAAGTAAGTTCATTTACAAAACAACTTTTCATTTTTTTTTCTTGCATCGCCTGGAGACAGAGATCACAGCAAAATTTGAACAAGATCACTGTGTTTAATTAACCCTAACCATCACAAATCCTCAAAAATCCTCTGTGCAAAATGCAGGCTTTTGCAGGATTGAGAGCACCTGAAAGTTGATGCATCAGGAGATTTTGCAGAATTGAGGGCGTTTGAGGTTTTTGCCACTAGAGGATAAAGCAGGATCCAGGCCAAGGCCAAAACTAATGCTGGATGATTCGCAGGATTTTTGAGGTTACTTGAGTATTTATCCAAATGAGGATTTTGGAGGTTATTTGTTACTTTGTACTTTCACACTGTTCATGCTCTTTGCACATTCTTCATTGAACTTCAGTCAAGGTGTAAGTTATGTGTCAAGTCTTGTCCACATTTGTGCACTGATTGACCTACATTGAGATAATATACAAAGAATAAAGTGGCATTAGGATGCAACATTCTTTCCAAACAATTTAAATGGTTAGTTTTCACTGATGTTGCTGTGCAGCATTTACTCAATGCTGTCAAAGAAAAAGCTTGTGAGAAAAATCCACAAGTTTGCAAATAAAACACAAAAAACAACAGTCCACTCTCACTGATAGTTATTAAATCGCCGTGTGACAAAGCACTTCCTCCGATTCCTCCTCTTGACCTCAAACTTGCAAGGTTTGAGCACCCTCCTTTTGTGACCTAGCCGGAACCTCCAGGGCTCCAGGTAGATCCTCCGTCGCTTGGCCTTCATCTTAGTGATACGCAACATGGCCCGCTTCCGGCGTTTCTTGCCTAGGTTTCGGACGAGCAGGGACAGCGACGTCTTGCAGGAATCGTCCGGGACGTAGAAGGGACCATTGGGGCACGGGGACCATGGTGGGATGTCGCCCTCAGTGGGTGGTACACGCAGGCGTTTGGGACTCTCTGTAGAGACAGTCAAGCCAACAAAGACCATGATCTTAAACAACATCCAAATGTTGGCAGAATGATGTTAGATTTTGTAAATTGGGAAAGGAATAGGTCTACAATTGACTAAACTCCCTTGTGTAATTTACTAGGAACCATACCCATCCTGACAAATCCAACACCATATGGCAAACTGTACACACAAACTGTTAGACTCTGATTCCTTAGGTATGCCTAACCAAGTGTAAAAGACTGTCAGTTTAAGGGTCCAGTACCCATCCTTACAAATCCTAGAAAAATCTGGTGTTGAAATATGGCTGGATGGGGATTGTTAGGGTAAATATTGATAAAATGAAAATCTTTTTTATATGTTTGGTGGCACTCTCCTAAAATCCAAAACCAAAAAATCTTCGTTCCAAAACTGACTATTTTAAATAATCAAGGAGGAATCAATGTATGAAGAACTACTTGTCAAGGTTATGGGAACTGGACTCCCAAATGTGAAGAGACAAAAGAAAAACAAAATCGGATTAAATGAATATTTTTAGGTGGAAACAACTTGCATTTTGTGCAGAAAGTATCTAGAACTCTCACTAATAACGGGAAAATTATGCAGAATCAAAAAAGTAGTATTGTACTTGAATCAATCACAAATCTAGTTACATGACACAAACCAAAGTGGATGAACAAAATCTAAAGAATGCTCAAATTGTCACAGTTCATTTGAAGAATGTGTGACTTGTCTTAGGACTGGATGACTTGTAATGGACTAGATGCCAATCTGAAAGTAACAATACGCAGACATCATTCTTCGTCTTACCCCGTTCCTTCTTTTGGGAATCGTCATATAGGCATTTAAGAGCTCTCCAGGCCGAGTACACAACATCAGTGTCGCTCTCGTCACCACTCTTAAACCGCTTCTCAAACAAGTATCTCTGCTTCCTGAGGATGATAGCTTCCAGACACTCAAGGGCATTAGGCTCCGCCTCCCGGCAGTGTTTCTTGGGGTGAAGGTCCAAACTCTCCTGGGTCTTCTTCAGCTTGTGCTTCTGGTGTTTCTTCCAGGTTATCTGAAGAGGCGTGTGTTTAAGTTTTTTGGAATCTTGCGAGCCAACCTGGCATAGTTTTGAGATGGTGTCCTGGACCGAGAGGACCACTTTCATATTCTTCTGTCCCTTTAGAAGCTTGAACTCCTCGTGTTGTTTCTTGAGCTGTTCTATCTTAGGATGGCGTCTGCAGAAGTCTTCCCACCAGTCCTTCGGGGGCAGGTTGTTCTTGAAGGGATGCAGCCGCCTGATGCCCATTTTCTCCTCCACGTCCAGAAGGACCTTGACGCTGTTGACGACACTCTCCCGGACCATTGGCCAGTGGCCCTGTTTGCACATGTTGACGGCCATCTCCACTAGTCTCTGCTCTTCGTTAGTGGTCAGAACGGGTTTGCCGTCGAGCTGCTTGGATTGGACGTTGAGCTGCTTAGAGATGGCATCCACGGAGAAGCCGTAGGCCCGTGAGGCAGATTGGATGGTGATCTTGTTGGCCGCGATCTCGGAGCACACTTGCTGAAGCATAGATTTTCCAACTCCGTCGGGCCCTGCAATTGAAACCACAGAACGTAAACATTTTGTACAAGATACCGACAGTCCTTGCAACATTTGATGCAGATTTAGGATGCAGATTTGAAATGTTTTGTAATTAACAAAAAACTGCATCCAAATTGTAGGTTTCTAAAATGTAAAAAAATTGGCTTCAGTCAAGGATCCGTCAGTTCTACATGGCAAGTTTTACATGCCTTATGTGAATATCTAATAGTATCTAAAAAGGCAACAGTGTGCATATTAGACTTCAAAGTTTCGTCAACTCACCACCTTTAGTTGAGCAGCAGGCCACACAGAACCACTTTCCCCGTGGCACCTTCTTCGGGTTGATGCCCACACACTTGAAGTGAAACCACTCATACTTGCAATTCTTCCCATCGCATCCGATCATGTTGGGTGTGTTGGGGGCACCGCACCTGCAGTACACCCGGTCTTCATTCGAACCCGAATCGGAACCTTCCTCCGATTCCGAATTGCTGGAATCCGAATCCGATTCGCTGGACGTCACCAACTCCTTTCGGGATCTTTTCCTGGATCTAGGTGATGTTCGTGTCGGCCTTGCTGCTTTGGTCACCGTTTCTTTCAAGCCTTGGACACTGTCTTCTTTTGGGTCTTTCACCGAGGCAGATGCTTCCCCATTCCCACCGTTCACGTTGAGTTCCGGAAAGGACATTGTGAATGGGTTAATACTATCTACATCATTTATATTCCATCATAATTTTAAATCTTTCATCAGAATTGGGAATGCTCCCGTTGCTCTGTTCCGTTTCCAAGATGTAGCTCATTTTAGAAGCAAATGTCACATCAGTCCTTCCTAAGCTTGTTCCTTTTAGCTGTTTCAGTCATATTATTTCTGTGGAAAGCAACAAAACAATAAGGTAAAGTCTTCTCATTATTCAATCATTTATCCTGTGTATTATATTTTTTGCTTTCTTTCTACTGTGTTCTTTGGATTAACCCTAACCCCCTATTGGTTCTCCAGGACTTGCCTGCTAAATAAAACACAGTCCAACTGTGACTCGGTAGGACTTTACTACTCAATCCAACACAGTCCAACACACGATGTGGTTGGGAACCTGAACATCTAAAATTACTTGACTGCTAAATTCAACATAATCCAACTGTGTCTTATTTTTTATTAAAATTTTTAAAGTTGGATCCAACAGTCCCGTTATTTACTAGCAACCCAACTAAATAAGATTCTTAATGCGTTCCGGAATATCAAATGACGTGCCTGCTAAATCCAGGAGGTTCCAACTAAAATGTCAACTGGTTGGATCCTGTTGGATTCAGCAGGATTATGGACAGTTCTAGCAAAACAATTTATGGTACCGGTAAGAACAAATGCATTTGCTCTCAAATATCATGGGAATGATATTAGATCTGCATCTCCGTCATTCCTTCCCCGATCCCATTCAGGAACCTTCATGAATCCACTCATTCCAAAAGAAATGCAGTTTTCAGTACAGTTTGTCATGTTTTAGATATAAAAAACATGCGCCATAAAGGCTTATGGGTTCCTAACAGAATTAAGTCACATAGGATTTCTATTAACTCTAACTCCCTAGGGTGTGTGGACAATCATATTAACATTTGAGGATTAGGGACTGTTTGGGTTAAACAAAATGTTGATATTAAAAAATCAAAGCAAGCAAAAAAAGCGATGTGCCAAAGGCTACATTTATTTCCCCCAATCCTGCTAAATCTAACAAGATCCAACTATTATATATTTGTGTTGGACCCTGTTAAATTGAGCAGTAAACCCTGTGTATGTAACACTCGGAATCAAACTTTGTTGGGTAACGGTAACTAATGGCAAGTTGGACTTCAGTGGATCCAGCAACAAACAGACACCAAAAACAAATAACCACAAAAAACAAACGCACAGTTGGATCCTGTTGGATCCTGCAGGCAAGTCGTTTTATATTTTCAGGTACCAAACAACTTGGTATGTTGGGCTGTGTTGCACTGAGCAGGAAACTCATTAGACATTGCTGGACTCTGTTGGATTTAGAGTTTTAAGCTGCAAACATAAGAGCAAGTATGCAGTTGTACCATTGTGTTTTGGACAAAATGCCCTGCCAGGGGACTCAATAAGTAGTACATGTATACTGTTTTATGCGCAAGGCTGTTGCAATGGCCTCTATTCTACAGTAAATCGGATGTCATCACTACAGCTAAACAAATAAAAACAATTTACTCAGTGGCATTTTTAAACTGCACTCACCTCTGACAATGTCGCCCTCTTGCATTTTGATTGAGGTCGCCTGGTTCCGAGATGTCTACTGCTATTTTATGTACAGAATGGTACAAGTTTACAAAAGCTGAACGCAACACTGTTTATTAGAACAGGAAATTTAGGGAATGGTTCAATTTATCTGACGCGCAAACCTTTTTGAAATTTCTTTTACTCAATGCAAGAAGGTGACATGGCAGACAGAGGCATTTGATTAAAAAAAGGTACATTTTATTGAAGGGAAACACTTTTTTAAGCCAGTCTGATATTTTTGTGAAAAAAATTTCAATATGTAATATGTGACCCGCTTCAAGAAAGGGGGACATAAGTCGCCCTATGCATTTATGAGTTATGGCCAGTTAAAGTTAATAGGGTAAATATTTTTGTTTATATTTTCATTTTTGTCCTAAATGACATCTTTAATATACAAAGTTTCAGATATATTTAACAAAAAGCTGGAATTTGAAAAATAAAGTGAAACATAACCTTTTGGGTCACATATATGTATGTTGTTTCCTCTATTTGAGTTATGGAACACTGGCCATGCAAGAACTACCAGTATTAAGAGAATGCCGCATAACGTAACCAGTCCTGATTTGTTCTTTGACTTTGTTTGACTCAGTACAAAAGGCCCAGAGAGACCCTGTTGAATTCGGTGAGGTTCAGGGCAGAAAGGCATGAGACTTGTAAAAATGTTGAAGCTTCGAGGAATGCACAGGCATTTATTCGTAGGTAACCCATGGCTGGTCAACTGTATTATAGTATTACACGTACACCCTGTATGTGTGTCCCGACTCAAGCACATAATACCACTGACCAGTCATCAATGCACTGATACTGATCAATGCATTGACCCATCTGTACCAAGTCAATCAAACTTCAACTGTTGAAGTTGGGCAAGTTTTATTCCTGTTAGGTTCAGTACAGTGTACCAATAATTACTGAACCTGTGTGAGCAGTTGAAGTTTGTTAGGTTTGGTATGCTTTCTAGAATGAGAGCCTAGGGGGTTAGGGTTAAAGCTGTGTAGTTTTAAATTAAAATTTTATAAATTTGGCCATCATGCCAACGAAGTGGTCGAGGTGCATCACTGTTGAAATTTTGTCCATGGCTATTGCCTACTATAGTGTACATATTGACAGCAACCCCAATAAATCACCCTAGTTTCACAGAGACAAATGTAATGTTGGAATTAAGCAATACGAAATATGTCTGAGAAAACTGACAGAATGTATGCGCACATGCAATTAAAAATAAATTGCCAACAACTTTTACACACATTTTTTTAATTGCATGGACCTGGCAAAGTATTTGTTATATCAGATGCGTCGGTCCCATTCACTGTGCACATCAAAGCAGAGTCAGGACCAGGGCTTTTTTTTCTTCTATAACCAGAATTTACATTAACAGTGTTTGTATTTAACGAGAGTCATCTGTACTTCACCTCCAGTGGCAGAACCCCAAACGCCCTTAATCCTGCAAATTCCTCCGATGCATCAACATTGACCTCAATCCTGCAAAATTAGTAAATGGCATACTTTCCCAGGCTGCTAATGTTATTATTAAAATCCTGAAAATTAACGTTAACCCTAACCCCCTAGGCTCTCGCACTATAAAGCATACCAAACCTAACAAACTTCAACAACTGCATACAGGTTCGGTAATTAATTGTACTGAGCCTTACAGTACCTACTGCCAAACTGTTCTGTTGAAGTTTGATTGATTTGGTACAGATGAGTCTATGCATTGTTCAGTGTTCAGGATCAGGCATGTGTTGGGCTGTGTTTGAGTGGGGACACATTACCCCTAGAACTATGAGGCTCCAAACGCCCGCAGGGCGGAGCCCCATAGTTATAGAGGTTTTTTTTACAGGTTGACGACATTAATCAATAGAAACAATGTACAAATTACGTGCAATTACTCCCAAACTGCTGCACGGTCTACATCCAAACAAATGTTTTTTGAGTATTTTATCAACTCACTTATCCGCTGCGCCAATACAAATCGGTCGAATCTCGCCCAATTTCGATAAAAAAGTGAAAACTTTCCCCGTTCCTCACACGAGTCACCCCTTAGGCTCTAGTCTGCACGCAGGCGCTTTAATCTATTTTGGGGGTTGTCTTTTTGAATTGGATGCCAGGATGGGTCACTCGTGCAAATCACAACACAAGCGCAAGCACGCTGATAGGTGCATAATGTTTGGTGGCAAAACCTCCAGTTGGGGTTTGATGGGCTTGGAGGGAATGGTTAACGTTAACTGTCGACAGTCGGACAGTCATTTTCAAGACGTCAAACTTTTTGACAAACCTGATCGAGTCCACTTTACTCCCTTGCAATGCCACTTTTACGTCACTGCAACTACCTGAATAAATTAACACTGCTCATGTAACGGTAAATGGACAATTTTCTACAAGAAAAACCTGTTTATGTACAAGTGGGAAGAGATTTTCATGAAGTTCAACATGGCGACCGCTGGTCCCAACCGTATAATTACACAACTAGGTTTTTTTCCAGTGCAGCATTGCCATTGCGCACGTACGACTACGACTGTACTACGTCATATCAGCGCGGGTACCAATATGCAAATTTTCTTTTGCCACCCTTTTTCCACCCACTTGTGCGCGCGGCGCCGGCCGACCGACTACGGCCAAAAGATTAAGTAAGTTAGTGAATGAGATCTTTTACGGGATACAAACACCACCAAAAGAAAATGTTACTTGCTGTTTAAACTTACGGTCGTTTGGAGAGCGTTTTCACACACTTTCCTTTAGTTGCGATTCGCCGATAAGTCTGGCGGGAGACCCGCGAAATTCGTTGAACATGTTTCTCGTTCTGAACTACAATCGTCGGGTGCTCTTGAATATTTTATATCAAACCGCGTGAGACGTCTAGGTAGTTATTTTTAGCACTATCGCGTTTCTACCACATGATGGCGCTGTTGCGAGGCGGTTTTTTGGAATGTTGAATGTTGAATGTTGAAGTTCGATGGACCGTCAACCTTGTCCTTGGCTATACTTTGAAAATTCGGGAGGTATGGCCTTATAACAATAAATCTTGTCATGATTTCATTGTCAACATGTTTCGTAGGAGTACAGAATATAGGGACAACACATATAGTGATAATATTTAGGCATAGTAAGTGTTATTTTAAGCAATTTAACTTTGGAGAAAACTCAGAAAAGGCAGTTGTAAACCCATTTATATTTTCATTGACAAGCATGTGGCAAGCTAGTTGCGATAATCGTAACCCACCATCCTCCCGACGGCCGGTCTTCGACCGTCGGGAGGATGGTGGGTTACGATTATCGCAACTAGTGGCAAGCAACATAAATTGTTCGTGGAAAGAATGTCATGATGATGATGACGCTGCCGTTGTGTGCAACTGCAAGTCTATGGAGAGTTGAGAAAAACATTTCCTAACAAAATTGGAAATGTTTCTCGGTCCCAGATTTATGTCTTTGTAACATTTTTGCAATGACTGACCTTATTTGAGATTTTATGAAGAAAAAAGTGATGTCAGGTTGGCATTCGGAAAGAATTCCATACCAATACTACACAGTCAGTGGTGAATACTAATGCTGCGTTCCAATCGCGTCGTGTTTATCGTGTTCACAAGTTCACGAGTCGTATAATAAGGTTGTTTCACGTTCCGCGGCCATCTTGGATTCAGCGCAAAAAGGGGTATGCAACTTACCCGGATGATAGCGTGTTTATATGGGTGTTCCCCTCTCCTACATGTAGTAGGCCTACAGAGGGCGCTCTACTGAGCATGCGCAACTGGAATGTGAAACAACCTTATGGTGTTCTAATCGCATTGTAACTCGTGTTCACCAGCGGCAGCAGTGGTGAACTCGAGGTGGAATTTTTGTCTCCATGTTCACGACTTTGTAAACAAATGAATACTCGCGCATGCGTGTTGGTTCACGTACGAGTTTTTGCGCGATAAAGAATGTCCTTACCGAACAACTAACTCGACAGTGCGCATGAGTAGCGTTTGGGGCCGAGTTCGGGCGGTCTGTTCTTGACACGCGTAACTTGTTCTTGCATGATGGATAGGTGGTGTGTGTTCTTGTTCCGAGTGCAATGTTCACGGGTCGCGTTCCCGCCGTTCGAGCGTAAGAACAGAGTTCGCGTGTCAAGAACAGACCGCCCGAACTCGGCCTAGAATGCAACCTACTCGTGAACATGATTAGATACAAACATTTTGGGTTGAGGTGTAGGGGGTACATATGGATTTTACTAATCTCTCTTTCTGAATCAGAAAAAGTGATTTTACCTTTGTATTCGTATATGAAAAACTTTTCAAAAGTGTTTAATTTGTCATTGTTCACTTCTTTTTGTTACAGATGTTTAATCACTATAAATCAAATGGCAATCGATAAAAAGCAAAAATAGTGCACAATTTTACATTCTGTATTTTCCATTAATTAATTTAATTAACCCTAACCCTCCAGGGTATTTTGGCTAGAAACCCTGCCAGACGCAACAGATTGCATACTTTGTCACCTTGACTTGTGTGCAGCAAGGTCAAGCAGTCACCACAGATGCACTGTGCTGGATTTGGCAGGGTTAGGGTTAAAGTGAAACCTAAAGATGAAGCTTGTGTTTGGAAATAAGTTCATTGAACTTCGTTATCCACAACCTTGTACAGCGCCCTCTACATTATATAAGGTATTAAATTACCACCATCGTTTGAGCAAGACCTATGGCGGCCTAACAGTGGAAAGTGTTTGGTCTGATGTGTGAGATCCTACACTGTACTAGGTTTGATTCCGGACAGTAGGGCCTAGCGATATATATTTGTTTTAATCTGACAGAGTTTGTGTTTTTTTCTCAATCTAGATTCAAAGTTCACTTCAACAATCTAGACTGCCCAAATCAATGCTACGTCGTTTCTTCACTTCTCTTCCTTTGGCCTTCTTGAGATGAGTAAGAGGCGACGAGAGAAACATGACATCAACCTCCCCAGGACAGAACCAGGGTCGGCCAAGAAAATGAAAATCACCACACGGTAAGAAACAGCGAATTCAAAATTACTTCTTGCCCAACTTATTTGGGGTGTAAATAAAAAATTAACAAAATCAATGATTTGACACGGAATGACCCTATTAACACAAACCCTCTAATGTAATTTACTAGGACCCATACCCATCCTTGCAAATTCGAGCACCATATGGCAAACTGTACACACAAACTGTTGGACTCTGATTCTGGAGGTATGCCTAACTTACTGTAAAAGACGATCAGTTTTAGAGATCCAGTACCCACTCTAATAGATTCTAACAAAACCTGGTGTTTGAGTTTGACTGGATGGGGATTGTTTGGGTTTACAGTGTTTAAAGGTAGTATACACCATTGGTAATTGCTTGAATTATCATGAATGGGTAGATTTTGGGGGTTGTATTTCATAGTAAATATCGTTTAACTGACTTTTCCGAAGTTTTGCAATCATGAATGCCGAGAAAAGCACGAAAAATAGCCTTTGTTTTCAACCGGCGTCGAGCAGTTATTCTTATGTTATCTTTGTTTTTTCGCGATCGCCGTTTGGCGATCGCGAATTTTTCTTTATAAAAATCATTTTTTTGAAATAATTACAGGATATCTAGCGCAATCCTTTTGCTGAATGCCTAGAATCATTATTTACTTTCAATTGAGTAAGATATTTCTTAATAATTCGGAAGTCAATATTTTCGATATCTGCAAATGGTGTATCCTACCTTTAACTACAGAGTTGACTGTAGTTAAATACCTTGTCAAGGAAGAATAACAGGGTTAAACAATGGCAACGAATTGTCTTGTAATTGACTCTTGATTTCATCTTTTCATTGATTACAGTTTGAGGAAACACAAGGCTGAACCTCAGACAGACAATAACGCTGTATTCAGCCCAGAGTGTCGATCCAAGATTCAGACCGGTAAAGCTATGGATGTAAACTTTTCTATTTGCTGATTTGTTGGACATTTGATAAGTTGTAGGGGTTTAACCCTAACCCCCTAGGCCTTACTTTGGGCTAAAGAACTGCGTACTACAGAATACTACTTAGTATTTTGTAGCATTGGGTCTCTCCGTGACTGATGATTGGGTGTGTACTGACAGAGTACAGATACTGCCAACTACAAAGTACTAATAGTGGCAATACAGGTCAGTAATACTTACCTGGCAAAAAATGCAGTAGTCCAGCCTTGACCCAATGTGTCCCAAGTGACAATTTTTGCTGTAGAGTTTAGAACACCTTACACAGCATACATGGGCCATGCACACTCAGCAAGCAGAGGGACCACCCAATGCTAAAAAGTACTACGAGTGCAATAAGGGGTGAAGTACCAAATACTAAAAATTACTACAGGCATTGCACACAAGTCAGTGAGAGTACTGCATACTACTTTTTACTACTAGGTATTGGGGGTATAATTAAAAGTGATTAGAAGATAATTCACGTCAGTTTACATATTCTTACAGCTCTAACATTTAAATTCTCCAATATTCTATTTTTAGATAAAAGTCAAGTTACTAAACTGCTTTATTTAACACGAATTTGCCTGTGTTGGGTACCCATTTGATCCCGGGACTGTCACTTCGGCTTTCTTTTATGTTTGCCTTAAACTCTAACCCTCCAGGGTATTTTGGTTAGAAACCCTGCCAGACACAGAAACATGCACCATTTGTCAAAGTGACAACCCTGCCCAGTGCAGCAAGATCCATAATTATAAGGTCAAAAGTTTCAAGGTCAAACTGTCTTGGAGTCTGTGGTCACCCAGCAGAATCCATCTCTTGCATTGTTCAATGGGGACTAGCTCTTAATAGTCTTAAGCTGTGTTCGCACTTGGGGACTTTTTTTAGGAAGGTTTTACTGAGACGATGGTAAAATAAAAAATTTAAAATTACCACTGTTCGCACTTGGACTTACGACACAGGAAAATTTTACCAAGACTGCGGGGGAAGTAGCCGAGCTGTCATTATAATGACTCATGAAGGCAAATGTGATCACAATGCGATGTGCATGCATCAGCGCGTGCACGTAAACAATGCAAAGAACGCATGCGCGGTGTCTTGTGTAGCATGAAATAGCAGTAGGGGACCGGATGTACGTTATCCTGAGACGCTTTTACCGACTCGCGCTGTTCGCACTGGATTTATTGTCTAGGGAAAAGTTACCCGGGAAGTTTTCCCGGGCAGCAGTTGGCCGGTAGAAGTAACCACTGGACTCGAGAAAAGTAACTGAGAGGAAAACATCCTAGGCTGTCCGCACTGGACTTAAAATGGGAAAAGTACCCATCGTCTCGGTAAGTTTTATCAAAAAAAGTCCAGTGCGAACAGGGCTTTAGACTGTGGTGGTTTATGCACTGGTGTTGACAGCTGAATGCATCAAAGTGCACCAGACTTTTACCTGATGCACTGTGCTGCGTCTGGCAGGGTTAGGGTGTACAGTCAAGCTGAAATACTTAAACAAATCCATCGATAGAAAGTGAACATTTTACAGCACCATAAAATTACAGATCATCTATGGACATTGTGCATACGATACATTACATATGAATAGTATGTCACTTTGTGAAATGACAGTTGATATGTATATCCAATCAGAACACATAGAAGAGAAACTGGAAAGAATTTCATCTCCGGATATCATTTGAGTTCCTGAGTTACTTTTAAGTTAGTTAACTTAAAACGTTAGTTTTGTCATTCCTAAACATTGTTATTTAACATTTGAAATGTAAGCATCCTTTGGGGTAAAGCTCGGACATCCTCCGCATAACAACATCTGATGTCTGGATATGAAATTATTCCCAGAAAAGTTAACTTAACTAGTTCGCGCCGGGATTATTTCAATATCACCGAGCCGAGGCGCGGGATTATTTTTAACAAAACTCGATCCGCGGCGGGTTAAGGCCAATGGTATCGGGAAGCACACCCAAGCATTTCCGGCCTTGCTCACTGCTGACAGACATTTCCGGCCTTGCTCGTGACGTGTTTATGCGTCATCCGTTTTGAATCTGGGGAAAACGTTGCGTGTATATACGTCCTCCGGCGCGAACTAGTTAATATAAGTTGTTATTTCTACTTGTAACTCTTTGAATATGGTGAGTTATACTGGCTGAAAATAACAACTAATAGACCAGAAAAGTATTATTTGACCATGTATTTTCTTTTACATCATTGCAGGGTGGCACAGACTAAACAACTCTCTGAGTGAATCGGAGACTGAGATTGTATGGGATGGCAACTCACCCACTGCCCATCTACAGCGAAGAATTGGTAAGAAACCGTTGTTATTGAGTCTGTCACAAGTCAATCACAAGTCATTCAGTCCCTAGTCAACGCACGCACGGGTGGCTTGTGCGTAAAGCGCTCGCCTCTCACCACTGTGGCCCGGGTTCAATTTCCGGCCAGGACCATTATGTGAGTAGAGTTGTGTGTTGGTTCTCTCCTGTGCCACAAGGGTTTTTCTCCGGGTCCTCCGGTTTTCCTCCCTCTAGAAAAATCAAACACTTTCGATCTCAGGCTGTGCTCCGTAGTCATATATGAGTCGATGTGGCTGGCTGTCATAGGCACCGTTACGTGCCAGCGGCTCGACCACGTTGTAGCCGCGTCCTTCGCAATTCAGCACCCGAGGACCTCCATGGAAAGCAGTGCTGTAGACTGATATGAGTTTACCCTCATTAAAGATGATATAAATAAAACGCACAAGCTATTTAAAGGTAGGATACACCATTGGTAATTCGAGCGATTCACAATACCTAGAAGCTGCCGTTGGAGGCGCAAATCCTGCTATTCCCGCATTGCATCATGGGAAAAAGTCGGCATCGGTTTGAAAAACGGTATTCATTTTGCATGAACTCATCAGTTTTTATGTCTTTTTGGACGCGCACGATTAAAGTTTTAATTTGTTTCTGCAAATAACAATGTTTTAATCAACGACGCTTCCGGATACATTGATATGTTTGTGTTGTAACTCGCGTGAACAAGTGTAACTCGTAACTTCACTACAGTATTAAATACGGAAGAAGTCGACAGTAAATTTAAAAGTGGCTCCTTTGAGTCAAACGCTTGGTGGCGCACTGCATTGTGAATCTCCCGAATTGCTTGAATTATCATGAATGGGTGGAATTGGGAGGTTGTATTTTATAGTAAATATCGTTTAACTGACCTGTCCCAAATTTTACAATCATAGATGCTGTGAAAAGCAAGAAAAACGGCGTTTGTTTTTAACCGGCGTCAGGCAGTAGTTCTTATGTTCTTTTCTTTTTTGCAATCGCCGTCCGTTAAGATATTTGCTAATAATTCCTAATATAATTCCTAATATTCCCTAATAATTCGGTAGTAAAATTTATTTTCATATCTGCAAATGGTATATCTACTTTGAACTGCAACAAAGGCATTCCTTTGTCATTGTTCCTGTTGATATTATGACCTGATTTGTATCTGTCAAGTTTGTTATTGACTCGTTTGCAACTTTGGTATGAGGGTTGGTGGTGATACCGTATAATCATGAGACAGTTGGAGAGGACAAAAAGGAATGGGTGATTTATATGGATAGTATGAACTCCGTGTATAAGTACCTCATTCAACGACACAAAACAGAAAGTGGGGGTGGCACTTGATGCCATCTTGCCTGACTGCAATTTGTGTGATACACAGGGTACCTAATATAGGTACAAGATAGTATGTTTGTGATTGCAACATACTATCTTGAAATCACGTGATGTGAAAGTAATCATCGTTAATCTCGAGGTTTGCCTCTTTTTATGCTGTTTTACAGGTCGCAACGGCCGCAGCAAGGCAGGCGATATTTCTGAGATTGTTCAGTGTGTCAACACCCAGACAGGGAGCATGGTAAGTTTACCTCGACCTTAAAACCCTCCTAGATTTTCCAATTATAAACTGTGTGGTTTGGGAAGATTTTTACAGGATCGGGGAAGGTATAGATCCAAACTACTTTAATACTTGGAGGGATGGATTTTGGGAATATAACAAGCAAAATGCCTTGGGAGTAACCCCGGGTTCATTCTCATCACGAAAGCAAACTCAAATTTGTGACGTCACGTCGAGTTTTCATGCTGCAAAATCGCAAAAGTTGAACACATTTGAACTCCGGCGAATGTTTACAGCAAATTCGAATTCGAACCGGCCTTTAGAAGCACTGATTTGAGTTGTCGCATCAGGGTGGAGACCGATGTCACGTAATGATGACGCCCATCGAAGGTAGAGTGACTTGGCCTTATTCAGGACTGGTCACAAGTCATAAGATGCATTGTAAGATGGGATGAGGTGCATGAAATCAGCCCCAGACACTCTGAAAGATGAAATTTAAAATCTTGAGAGACCATTATTGAAATTAAAACTTTGAGGCTTGACGTGTGCTGGTGCAATGATTGGAATGTTTTTGCAGTCGTAGGTAATCTCTGACAGATCTAAGTGTGTTAAGCCAAGGCCACCATTTTTCATCAAGAGGCTAAAAGATTGCATTGGCAATACAGGTTGCTTCCATCTTGATTCATCTGATTCGTGCCATAGTTCACAATTTACCTGCAATGAGATCAAGGTCCAATTTCATGGCTTTGCTAACCTCAAACCTCTGTGCTTACAATTACTATTTTGCACAATTAAATATCAAATTTTGTAAAAGAAATGTGTTAATTTTTTGTTTTAATTATAAACTAATTTGTAGCGCAACTTATAGGAGTCATTTGGAAGTAAAAACATTCTCAACATACGTGTTCGCAGCATGGTTCATTACATGACAAAACGGGGCAATTACATATTATATTGTTTTCATTGACTTACTTTACATAACTGACCTATGTACGCAAATTATACAGAAACAAATTAAATAGTGTTGGTAGAAACACAAAACATTAAAAATACTACTTTAAAACGGATATTTAATTTCCGATTATTTCGAGCACGTCTATTTATTTAATGGAAAAGATAAACAGACGGCCGTTCGTACTTGGCTCAGCCCTCCTGCACTAAGATTGGTAAATGTTTTGAGGGGTGTGGCCTACTGGATCGATCTATTAGGCTCGGTGCTGAGTTATCTGATAATTACTTGGTCAGATGGAAGTGGTCGCAGCCACTTCCCATAGACCCGTGTGTTATTTCCAGCCATAGTCATGTAATTTAGACCACAGCCTTATACACATACACCTCTATTGTCCCCTTTTCATCTGTTCAGGAGAGTAGCTCAACAGACATGCCCCTTCTGGGTCTGTGGATGACACGCAGCCCCAACCACCCAGCTGTAGACCTTGGTGTTATTAGAAAAACACTAGCTCACTCTGGACAAGACAGGTACAGGTATACACAGGATCCTGAACACAACTTAGTCAAAATCCATTAATGATTCCCTAGGTATAAAGTATCCAATGTATACACATTGACGCTCACAATAGGAGGACACACGTAGCTTGACACACGTAGCTTGACCTTACGTACGTACTGTGGACGTTCCTTTGTCTTCATGTACCGGTAGTTTAGAAAACGTTGGCTAAATACCAATTTTTCTCACTTTCAGAAACATATTAAATCCCCAAAATTTGATTCTGGGCCTCTCATGTGTTTCCCTACACTTTAACCAGTTCGCGTCGGGATTATTTTAACATCACCAAGCCGAGGCGCGGGATTATTTTTAACGAAACGGTTCCGAGGCGGGTTCAGGCCGATGGTCCATGGAAGCACACCCACGCATTTCCAGCCTTACTCGCTGCTGACAGACATTTCCGGCCTTGCTCGTGACTTGTTTATGCGTCATCTGTTTTGAACCTGGGGAAAACTTTGCGTATATATACGTCCTCCGGCGCGAACTGGTTAACTTACTGTGATGTGAGATTTGTCTTTTTTTAACCCTTGCAGGGTGCATAGCAGTGAGCCAATATGCCAGTTCGATATCACAATGAAGTAGTCCATGTCAAAGGTTATTCGTGATAAAACTGCTGACGCAATGTCACGCAATTTTACACGAATGCTAACTCAAATTGTAATTAATGCAGGCGCGCCGTGCAACCACCTGGCACGTTTATATTCACTCGTTCAATAGTTATCCCGAATGACTTGTGACCCATATCATTGTGCACATGCGCAGTTGAAATACGGAACTGCCTTATTTCCCCTTCATTGCGGTATTTCATATTTCAGCTCTAAACCCAAGTCAACTCACAGGAGGACGAAGGGTAGACTGTCTCTTCTACAGGCTGAGCTGGAGAAAATAGCCAACGCAATCAACAACAGGTCAGGTTAAATCGTGTATTTTTCTCTTATTGGTGTATTGGTCTAATGTATTTATATCCATCCTATAAAGCAGTCTTGTAGTTAAGTACATTTTCTTAAGTACGAGTCTGAGTTTTCTGTAGTTAAGTACATTTCCTTGAGTATAAGTATAAGTCTCTGTGGCTAAGTACATTTCCTCAAGTACGAGTCTGAGTTCTCTTTGGTTATAGTACATTTCCTTGAGTACGAGTCTGAGTTCCCTACATACAGTTAAGTACATTTTCTTGAGTATGAGTTATCTGTAGTAAGGTACATTTCTTTGAGTATGAGTTCCTTGCCATGGTGTGATTTGAAGTACGAGGTAGTTTCTTTTTCAAGAACACAGTACATTTCTATGAATAGTACTTTTCTACAAGTTTAAGTGCATTTCAAAGGGTGCGCACCTCACATTCCCAAGGATCATGCAGTTTTTGTTTGTTCATGTGAGCACGAGTATGAATGCGAATAAATGCATACAAATATGAGTATGAGTACTTTAATACTGAGCCTAAGTCCCACTTGAGTCAAATTGATTCATCACGGGTCAAAGGGGACATGATCAACAGCGTGTGATTGGTTTGTGGTTGAATTGTGAGAACTTGAGTACAATTGTGGTCTGCTTGAAGCCATACCAGTACTGTTTAGTGACAAATAACATTGAGCAGAAAGTCAACTTCTTAATTGTAATACTCAAACGATAATAATCTCTCCTCCTGTAATTTCATCTGTTTAAATGTCTGCTTTTGAAGTTTGTACAAATAGCGGTAGTTCCTGCTTTAGGATACTTGTAGGAATGAAGAACGATATTAACAAGTGCTTGCGTGTTGCATTGTTTTTTCAGTGTTTCCAAGGACATCACGGGAGATCATATTGAGAAGGAGAATCTCTCAAGTACCGATGGAAGCCAGAAACCAGTAGGCGATGAACGACAACTCCAACGTCAAGAAGCTGTGTGTGGCGAAAACCAACTCCCAGAACAAGAACTAGTAACCGGACAAGTTGTTGGAGTTGAAACAGTGCCAAAGAACGACCGACAAGCTCCTCGTGGCCAAACGGGCATGAGGCAATCGGTCGCTGAGAAGTCCAGGTTTTCGAAATCGCAGCCCAAAACCGGTCACTTTGGCAACGGTCAGTTAGATTGTAGTCGACCAACCAAGTCTCAGCCGTCCACTGGTCAGTCAGTCACCGGTCAATCGGTGGCCAGTATGTCAGTCGCTAGTAGGTCAGTCACTGGTCAGTCACTCACTGGTCACTTAGATACTGGTCAATCAGATACTGGTCAATTAGTCACTGGTCAATTTAATGGTAGTGGTAGCCATTTGGTTGCTGGTCAGTCCAGTTCTGGCCACTCTTCTATTTCTCGGTCCATTACTATGACCAATGCTAGCCGTCTGGTCACTAGTAAGTCAACTGAGTACAAATCATCTACTCCGTCCATCAATGGTGAATCCGACAATATTAAGTCAAATGCTGCCCGTTTGGTCTCCGGTCAGTCCAGTGCTGGTCAATCATCCACTTCTGGCCGTTGGGTTACTGGTGGTCAGTCCAACGTAGGCCAATCATCTACTTCTCAGTCAGTCCGTGGCAAGTCCAATTCTGGGCATTTGGTCACTGGTCATTCCAGCACTGGTCATTCCAGCACTGGCCAAAAGGCTACTCCTCAGCCCACCATTGCTAAATCGGTTGCCGGTCAGTCAAATCCATGCCGTTCAGTTACTGTTCAGTCCATAAATGGCCAATTGTCCACCACCCAGTCAAACAATGGTCAATTAGTCTCTGGTAGGTCAAATGTTGCTGGTAAGCCCAAGTTGTTGACCAATTCAAACACCAGCCAGTCAAACTCTAGTTATTCCACTGCTGGTCAGTCTAGCATTGGCCGACCGTTTGTGTTCAAGTCTAAAAATGTCCAGCCGGTGTCCGATCAGTCTGTTGTTTCTCACCACTCGACCGACAACCAGTCTGACATGAGCCACGCGATCAAAAACCACATTTCCCACTACCAGTCTGACCCCAGCACCTCAACGAATCATCAATCGGCATTAAGTAAGACCATTACCAGCAAGGCATCGACCGACGATGACAACGACAGTCTTTGGGACGACTGTGACGATTTTGATGATGAACTTCTGTTGGAACAGCTCTCTCAAGCAGAAGCAATGGAGACTTGCAAAGTGGCAACCAAACGGCAATCTCCAAATGGAGCTCTCCAAACAAATCTACCTGTCCAAACTAATGAATCCAACCTTCAGCGAGAGAGTAGCAATCAGACAAAAGCAACTAGCATCGCAAAGCCCATAACAGAATCCATCAATTCGTCCTCAAACTGTGCCTCAAAACGAGCAAATTTTAGCTCTCTCGTAAGTCAGCAAACTTCAAAGGAATCTCTCCGAATTAAGGTAAATGTCGCTTGCACTGTCCCAACCAACAAGTTCAACTTCAAGAAACAAGCTGTCAATCGGAGCAAGCCACTGACTAGTGTCACAAGGCCAGTTCCAGATACTGTTGGTTCTTCCTCAAACTACGTCTCTATGAGAGCAAATGTTGGTCCTCCAAAAGATCACCAGTCTCTAAATGATTCTTGCCAAACTAACAAGCATGTCGCTAGTGGTGTCCCAACCAACAAGTTCAACTTCAAGGCAGAAGCTGGCAATCCGAACAAGCCACTGACTAGTGTCCCAAGGCCAGTTCCAGATACTGTTGGTTCATCCTCAAACTGCGTCTCTATGAGGGCAAATGTTGGTCCTCCAAAAGATCACCAGTCTCTAAACGAATCTCGCCAAACTAACAAGCTTGTCGCTAGTGGTGTCTCAACCAACAAGTTCAACTTCAAGACAGAAGCTGGTTATCAGAACAAGCCAGTGGCTCGTGTCACAAAGACGATTACAGATACTGTTGGTTCATCTTCAAACTGTGTCTCAGTGAAGGCAAACGTTGGGCGTCCAATGGATCACCAGTCTCCAAACGAATCTCACCAAACTAACAAGCCTGTCGGTAACAGTATTCCAACCAACAAGTTCAACTTCAAGAGAGAAGCTGGTAATCAGAGCATCCCAGTGACTAGGGTCTCGAAGCCGGATACAAATACTCTTTGTTCGTCCTCCAACTGTGTCTCAATGAAGGCAAATGTCGGGCATCCAGTGGATCACCAGTCTCCAAACGAATCTCTCCAAGATAGCAAGCCCGTCACTGGCAGCATCCAAACTAACAAATTCAACTTTCAGAGAGAAACCGGCAATCAGAACAAGCCAGTCACTAGTGTTACAAAGGCAGTTACAAATACTGTTGGTTCATCCTCCAACTATGTCCCAAAGAAGGCAAACGTCGGGCATCGAGTGGATCACCACTCTCCAAACGAATCTCTCCAAACTAACAAGCCTATCGCTAGCGGCGTCCAAACTAACAAGTTCAACTTTCAGAGAGAGACCAGCCATCATGCCAAAGTGCATAGCCTCACAAACCTCGTAACAGATACCTTCGGCTCGTCCACAAGCAGTATCTCAAAAAAAAACGTTGGACCTCAAATAGCTCAAGAGTCAGAACTGGACTCCTTCGACAGTAGCCTGACAGATGACATGTTGATATCGATGTGTGCAGGGTTGGACTCGCCCCACAGACAACTGTCTACTAAGTCTGATTCTAAACCTGTTAACCCTGCAACGAGTTCCTCTGTAAACTTGCATCATAAGAACTCTACACGGCAACACTCCACATCAGGAGCAGAACAATCAGTATTGCACCTACCATCATCGGTGGCACACCCAGGGGCTCCTGTCACTTCTACTGAAGCAGGCAAGTGAAAAATTAATTGCGTGAAATACAGATGTCGTAAACAAAAGTTTCATCTTGGCTTCATAAAAAGGACTCACTCTTTAAAATAGAAGAGAATTCAATTGTAAAACCACATGCTGAATTTGGACAGTGGATATGTTTTGTTCAGAATCATTTCCACTTTACCCTTAATTTGAGTAGAGTAGTTCGCTACTTCTATTGGTTTTAATGGGAAAGTATACCTTTTGCAACTATCCAAAAAGTAACCAACAAAATTATTGTTCAAAAGCTTACTTGATAAATATATTAATGACTCTAAACTTCCTGTGAAACTTTTCCTTCTGACAAGTCCAAATATGCATCTCAGTAACACATTTAATAAAATGTCCAGTAAGCTTAGTTGGTTTAAAATTGAAATCTTTGAATATAATTTTTCGGAATATACAGCATTCACAGAGCTAAAAACTTTGTCAGGAAACTCACCATTTTTTAGATTTAAAGAACTTTTGCTGCTTCAAACGATAAAAATGCACAACTGACAAGTATAACTTTAATGATGATGATTGTATTTTTCTTGTTACCATGAGGTTTACGTTTGCACTGACATTTCATTTTCATAGGAGAAGCAAAAAGAACAATCTTAACTTAACTTGATGAACTTCTGGTCAAGTTATAAAAAACATGCCTCAGTGACTTATCTTGGGTAGAGTTAAGGCCTGTTTATACTCGGCGCGAAGGCAAATGCGAATTTGTAATGCCAGAGCATGATTTTGCAATCTCACAAAAGTTGAACAACTTCAACGAAATTTGCAGCGAATGTTTCGTGATGTCAAATTTGCTTTCGCGTTCGGTTTCACGCCAGATATGCTGTGGCGTTTAGTTGGGTTGCATGTTGGGTTGCATGTAAGTGTACCCTTCATGGAATCACCCATTACATTTCAAGTATCTTCCTTTTTTGCCTTACAGCCAGTCGTCAGTTAATGTGCAGCCAGTTGGAAATCGCAAAGAAACGACAGCAGGCCATGGCCCGACGAAAGAAGCACGGTAATGGCGGTGGGGCTACCCTCAAATGAGCTACCCCCAAATGAGCTACCCCCAAGGTGATGTGATGTAATGGACGTATGCGGTCAGTGTCAACTGTAGAGGGCGGTGTGGGACTGACTCATGAGAGTCAAGGGAGGGCGCTGTCTTGTCACTGATGAGACTTTAGCCTGTTGGCCTATGTCAGAGTGTAGCCACCACGTGAGACCTGTCACCTAGAAATGAGCTTAAAGTCGGAAATTGCCATTTTGCAAAACAGAGGGTAAAAGCCAAAATTTAAAGGGGTGTTAATTTTTTTGTCTTCGTGTGAACCTTAAGGCCGGTTCATACTTCTGCAAATGCGATGCGAATTTTAATCGTGCAAATTCGTACATTGGGCGCGAATAATAATGATGTGACAATTTAATTTGTGGCGAAAACTACGTTCATACTTTTTGCGAATCGTTTAATGCGAAGTCCATCATGTTTCAGTGTTTACAAGAAATGTTGATGAGAAATGTCCACAAAGTTAAATGGTATTGTTTGAGTGTGGTGGAAGTGAAGAATACAATTTTTAGTGATGGTAAAATGAATGAACAACCACTATTAAATGCATGAAATGTTCGTGCAAAGATCTATTGCGCCGCGCATATTTTGTTGTCTGCATGCTATGCGTACCTAAACCTTTGCGTCTTCAGCTCCGTATCACTGACAATTAAATATAAATGAAGGAAATATAAATATCCAAACTGTTTATAGGTTCATATCAACTGATTGAATGTTTCTGAAGCACAACAGGCACCAGAATTTGGCTGGAGTTCTCGCAGTAGCCTAAAATCCCCTTAATCCTAAGACGAAGACAAATCCAAAACCAGGAATTTGAAAAGGCCCTAAAGTTGCGTACGGTAGATAATAGTTAATACTGCGATTTGATTGGTTGTCAGCTTTACGAACGTTCGCTAGAGTTGAACATTGTTCAACTCGTGCGAAACTGCCTGCGAAGCGAAGATTTTTCGCATCCAGGGCGATATTTCGCTGCGAAGTACGCAGCAAAGAAGTTGCGAAGGGGATGACGACATAAAATTTGCTTCGCATTCGCATGAAGTATGAACCGACCTTAAATCTGTAAGTTCTGTTTTACTTTTCTCCAATTTTGTTTTGAAACCTATTTCATCTTATTTGTATTATGTCGTCCTACATTCACTGTAACACAACTGTAGGATTTTAACCAGTTCGCGCCGGATGACGTATATAAACGCAAAAAATCCCCAAAATTCAAAACGGATGATGCATAAACACGCCAAAAAAATGCCATTTTCTCAAGAATCACTTTTACCTCTTAAAGTAAGTTGCTGGTCTATATTTTAATTACCGAACTTAGTACCCCTTAACCAGTTCGCGCCGGGATTATTTTAACATCGCTGAGCCGAGGGGCAGGATTATTTTTAACCAAACTCAATCCGAAGCGGGTTCAGGCTGATATTGCCGGGAAGCACACCCACGCATTTCCGGCCTTGCTTGCTGCTGACATACATTTCCGAACTTGAACTTGGTGTGTTTATGCGTCATCCGTTTTGAATTTTGGGAAATGTTTGCGTTTATATACGTCATCCGGCGCGAACTGGTTAATGTTGTATACCATTGGAAAGCTCTTGTTCTTCAGAATCCAGATATATAAATATCTCAATTCCTAAAACATCTGACTTTAACCCCTTGACGCCAGGGAGTGGCTATGGCCACGGCCCGCTAATCCATCCAGAATGCTGTTGTCAGTTGTGCTACGCCATAGAACATGGCCTGTGTACCAGCTGCACGCTCAGGTCCATTGTGCAGTGCAGCTGCTGGCCAAAGGCTGCTGTGCAGTCATGCGTATAATCCACTGAATGAGGAATTAATACTGGCTTCAAGGGGTTAAGCTCATTTTATGGTGACAGGTCACATATAAACATACATGTATGAACGAACTTGGAAGGTAACAAAAAATGTGTGACGTTGCGTGAATAATTGCACGACATAACATGCATAATCGCCGACTCATTGGTCAATTTTTTGTTAAGTCACGTAATTATGCACGCAACGTCACAAGCGCATGCAAATGCGACACAATTCTGCTCGGATTTTGTCGAGCGTTTATGTGAGTTAGCCAAGATGACCTATTGGAAGGTCATGACGTAGTCTAAACAGCATACGTTGGCGGCCACACAAGCTGCATACTTGTAATCAAGACTAGTGGCCAACTTAAACAGTTGGACCAACTTTGCCAATGTTGGGAAAGCGTTAGCATTGCTTGAGCAGTGGAATACAGCATATAGGAGCTTATGAAGAATGGTGTTAAAATTCTGCCTAAAATACTGAATGGTTGAGTTGTATTGGAAGCAAGTTTATGACCATGACGTAATGATGCACCGTTTTATAATATAACCAAGCCCTCCTCAAGTCAATTTCTATGTTCAATTTTCAAAAATAGTATTAACTGCACCTACATGTAGATGTAGTCAGGTTCCCTTGTAGTTCATTTGAAATGTTATATAATCATGTAGATTATGTAAAGTGTATTGTTTTGTAGAAACATGCACTACAACAGTGCAAAGTCATTCTAAAGGGAAAATAAAGGTTTCCCAAAGATGAAGAAAAACACTTATTTCAAAAGTGTTTCACAAGGCATTATTGGACTAGATTTATGTAAATAAACTGCAGGTACCTTAAACTAAGATATATATATTTTTCCTTGATTTGTGTTCATACATTTTATATTTCCGATATGAGCAAAGTAAAATAGTTGAAGAACACAAAAGGAATTTTATTAACAATTTTGAAGTTCAGTTCAAGATGATATTTCAATATAGACTTATTGACTACCTACTAGACAGTGGCATCCTATTTCTAAAACAATGATCACATCTACGATAGTTATTTATAATTTATATTGTTCATTTTGCAGCATTTTAGAGCTAATTGATATTCATTATTGCTTCTGACAAAATTATTAGTACAGAACAGCAGTAGGCTGATTTCAAGATGCGAGTTTGATCAGTGTTGAAAAATTTCATCCAAATTATGTACAGGAGAAATTAATCTTTAAACGTTAATATTAAAATGAGAAGTTATAAGTAAACTGCTTTGAGTGCACTTTGATTATTACTGTGTATTCTGGTAATGAGACTGTAGTGCCTAAAGAATTAGCATTAGTTAGATAAGAGAGTGGGGAATGCTGAATGCTGCATGCTGCGTGTAGGTACACCTCTGAGCAAGATTCGAACCTGGGCCCATGAATAGCATGTAAGGTTGAGTATTCATAAAGTTTAATCAGGAATTGTGGTACATGTAAACCTAACGCCGCTTCTTCGGTTGTGTACAAAATCTTTGGAAAGTGAAATTGGAGTACAATTTCCAAGTATTTTCTAACTAACTTGGAAATGTTTCTTTGTCCCAGATTCATGTCTTTTTAATCATTTTTACACTGATAGATCTTCATTGACATAATATATAAAAAAAAAATGATGTCTGAAAATTTCAAGTTTTGGTTTGTTAATACATGAACTTAACTTATTTTAAACATATGGTTGAAAGAAACCCAACCTGATGTCTTACCGATCCTAAGAAAAGAAAAACCAAACCAAACACGTTGTTTACATTTGACGCTGCGGACATTTTGGGGTATTCGTATACGCATTTCCAGCTGTCGTGAAATTCTGGGCTGTATCTAGTATAAACGGCATGGTGACGGCATCAGACTGGTGCAGTACGTTGTCATGGAATCGTGACTACACCCAAACAGCTCGAGCTTTGGGGGTCAGAAAAGTGACCCCCAGAAACTCATTCTGCCAGTTATTAAAGTATAGTATAATATAACATTTTGTTCAAAACGTTCAATACATATTAAAGCAAAGGGCAGGACACATTGAATTTGCATTTACTCGGACAAAAAATTCATTTGATGACTAGCTTGGTTTCTGTTTTTGCTGCTACACTTGTATATCAGATTCCAACCAGACAGCTGAGTGATGATAAGATGTCTGTGCTAATAAGCGGAAGGTCCTGGGTTCGAGTCCACCTGGGTAGTTTGTAAACCATCTCTCAATTACTGGCGATAACACTCGAGTATAGAGTGTTATGAAATGAGTTGGTGGGGGGCAAAATCCAATTTTTAATTGACCAGAATAAGCCAGTTGCGAGTTAAATTTGAATAACATCTGGTGGACCGACTTGCTCAAAATGCTTGGCACATTTAAACTTTGAATTCTCCAGACCAAAGATACTGTTACTATATCATGTAATTTGAGGCAAGCTTTACGCTAGCAACCCCCAGCTCTGGAATGGTCTGATTTCTTTGTGGTATTCTCATCCATTGTGAACAATGTGTTGGTGTTGAGCATCTCTTATGTAACTATGCAAGAGTTTGGTCTGGACAATTCCAAGTTAAAATATGCCAAGTATTTTGAGCAAGTCAGTGTACCAGATTCAAATTTAGCTCGCAAATGGCTTATTGGAATGCAACCACTACAAAAACCAAAAAACCTTGAGTACCGTAAAACGGGGTGAATAGGGACAATTTTAACAGTTAAAGCAGTGCACCGTTTTAACAACACGGCCAGTGGCAAAGATTCTTGTGCTATTTAATGTCCACTCATGTTGACTTTGCATTGACAGCAAGAAGAAATCTCAGCAGTGTTGGATTAATTTTATATATTTTTGTATTTGACTGTTCCTATTCACCCCGACTCGGGGGTGATTAGGAACAAAATATGAAACACTGTCACTGCTCCTAGTCTACCCCTAGCAGGGGGGGATAGGGACACTAAGGTGTTTTTTAAAAACAACACAGTGCTTGCAGAAGCATTTTAACATTTTATAAGAACTTTTAATGGTAAAGATCCACCTTTATAAATTTATAAAAGAATACAAAACTTCTTTGTACTTTATAGTAGCTTTTGTAGTATACTTCTGGTTTTGGAATGTTGGCACAATGGTTTTAAAGGTATAAAAATAAAAGAAAACAAACTCAGCTCTCTACTTCTGACTTTGGTACTTTGGCACAATGGTTTTAACAAAAGTAACCAAAAAATATAATGAATAAAATTAAAACTGCTGCAAACTGCTTACTGGCTGGAATGACCTGAAATATACAAATCAAATAAGTTAACTAACAAAAAGGTATGAATAGGAGTAATGTGGAGGGGGGGGGGGGGGGGGGGTGTTAGGGAAAAACCAAAGGAGTGAGAAAAAACACAAACAAACTCCTGGCAAGGAAAAAATCTGAAACAGATGACAAATTGGGGAACAAAATAGAAGTTAATCATTTCCTAGTTAAATGTTGAGCCCACGTGATTGAATAGTCCGAAGACGATTTATCCAAACTTTCTCCCAGCTGAGGCGGACTGAGTCTTTCCGATGGCAAGTGATTCTATGCCCTGTAGAATCATACCACAGATGTCAATCTCTATATAAATCTGTATATAAATCTGTCCCTATTCGCCCCGCTTGTTAAGCAAAAATCTGAAAATAAAAAAAAAAATGAAAAAAAAATATAAGGACTAATGCAAATGATTTCCTTCTCCAACTTCACATGCAAGACAATATTTGTGAGGTCTTGGATGTGAAATCTGATGGTTATCTCCAGTGGGTCCGAAGATAGATGCAAAGTTTTGACCACATCGCGATTTGAGACATATTTAAAGACGTCGGAATTTCTTCCATGCAGGGGTAGGAGTTAGTTGTTTCCCGTCTTGTGAGCCATCGTTGGACAGCTGTAGGCCTATTGTACATAAATAGAAGAAATGAAAAGGATCTGCATTATTACTTAGAAAATAAAAAAAATAAAAAAACTTTTCTGCTTTTTGTCCCTATTCACCTCTGTGTTCCTATTCACCCCGTTTTACGGTACTGCTCAGTTTATTTGCACTGAAGGTAGGATACACCATTGGTAATTGCTTGAATTATCAGGAATGGGTGGATGGTTGTATTTTATACTAAATATGGTTTAACTGACCTGTCCGGAGTTTTACAATCATTGATGCCAAGAAAAAATCAAAAAAAAATGGCGTACGTTTTTAACCGGCATTGGGCAGTTCTTGTTTTTTTTTGCCATCTCCATCCGGCGATCGTGATTTAAAAAAAATATTACAAAATATCTAGCGCAATCATTTTGCTGGATGCCTAGAATCCTTATTTACTTTCAAATAAGTAAGATATTTCTTGATAATTCAGTAGTAAAATTTTTCGATATCTGCAAATGGTGTATCCTAACTTTAAGTTACTGCTCAGTTATCTGCCCTAACCTCCTCCCCAAAGAACAAGTGATAGATTCATTGACATGGTACAAATAAATTCCAGCGAGGCAAGACACTTTCTGTTAAACAACAGTTTATTGTATATCACTGGTAAGAGTTACAGCTTGTCAGCTTCTATACACTAGCATCCAAAGCTATAACACAGGACAAAAAAGTGACAAAAACATGAGAGGAAAACAACAAAAATGAACAATAAAAGCATAAGTATACATGCTCAAGGCTTTAAGAAAACTTTCGGGAAAGTTATGGTGGGGCCAAACCAAAAAAAAGGAAAACAAAAACTTTGGCATAAAAGTGTTACATTAGAACTAACAATGTACATATCTTTCTACAAGACAACAGGAAAATACCACAGTTAAAGCATTCTAAATCCAAACAACTTCAAGTAAATTGACTCTTTGTTTCAGTTCAATACAACTGAAAAATTACATTCTTAAAAAAAAAGAGTCTTAAATATGGACCCTTTTTAAATTAAGTGTATGCTTTACACATACATGTAACCAAAAACATAGACTCTCTGAGATGTATACCTGTCTAACAGCAAGGGGTGACAAAATGAAAAGGTTGATGTTTTTGGCAAATCAGTTGTTTAGGTTTTTGGCCGAACAAAAGCCCTATTTATTGATGACGTAACCCAAATTACGTGCAGTTTTCAGTGGGGTAACCACTCGAAGCTTGAAATACTTTTACATGCAAAATTCTCAACATACAATCGGTGTTTGACCAAAAGACAGTGGAAGATATGATGTCAGACAACATAGAAAGATGATTACTGTGCAGGGATTTTCTTCGGGAGCCAGAGCGTCGATAAATAAGCGTGAAAATTGCTAGTGTATGCACAAATCATATACGAGGCTCGGCACGTGACACCCCCACCGTTTCCCCCCCACCCCCACTATGCACTGCAAACAGTGCGTAACATTGTTGCATCGAACATAGTAATGCACCGAAACTTAGTACCGTAATAATTCACAAAATTCGTCTATGGTGAGCCCATTTAACATTTATTACTTACACTACGATATTTTAGAGTAAATTTAAGATATCTCTTAAAAAATATCTCTAAATATTTAAAGATATCTCTAAATAGTTGAAGTTATCTCTAAATAGTTGAAGTTATCTCTAAATAATTAAAAATATCTCTAATTAATTTAGAGATATCTCTAAATATCTCTAAAATCTTGCAACGTAGGTTTTGTAAAATGGGCTCGCCATAGACACATTTTGTGAGCCGACATCATTACCAAGTTTCAGTGCAACAACATCATCTATACAAAAATTCAAAATGACATTGAGCCAGATAAAAATCAAAGCAAGGTACCTAGTGACAAGTCATTAAATGAGTAAGCTTTTTACCCTTTTGTTATATTTGAGGGGCATATACACCCACCCTCTCCTCCATGCTAAGTACACATCTGTAAAGTTATACGACCAGTCATACAAAGCTTTAATTAACATCATGACCCCATCCTTCACTCAAAAATAAACCATTCCAAATTTGACCATAAGCCCTGCCCACCTTCGATTCGATGACCGGTTTGAATCAGCTCCTGTGGTCAGCTGACCAAAAGTCACGATCTCATTGGTCAATGCAACCATTTGCATTGACCAATGAGATCATGACTTTTGAGATGACAGCGGGCGCCCCACCAACCGGTCCTTTTCTATTGTTCACAGTGACGAGAACAATAGAAAAGGACCGGTTGGTGGGGCGCCCGCTAACGTCTCAAAAGTCTTCCATTGTTTGATTGACAGGAAGGAAGGGTCCATTTTAGAAAGGTGGTGCCAAATATGTCTAAGATAATAATTAAACAAAATGTTAGGGCTTTGAAAATTCTGTCTACTAACTTATTTCAAGTTGAAATAAAACAAACTTTCAACACTATAGTGTTTGTGACTGGAGAAAATTCAATCCGTGGAGAATTATTTCATCACTTCATGGATCCTGATAATATATATTTGGATAAAACGAGGTAGAAAAACGTAATTACTTGTGCACAACCCAAAACAAAAACTTGTAAAATTATGACTGCTATAAAACTTAGCTAGAATTCCATTTAATTAAACACTTTTGGGGGGGTTTGTGTACTTTTTTTCGTTTTGTAATAAATAAAAAAATATGATACTGAACTTTTTTTCATGTGGGAAATGATATTTACTAGGGTGAAATTCGTTAATATGTGTGAACAAACTGATTACATATTGAAAACACTCTGCAATCGTGAACATCTGAATACATCTGTAGCGTTACACCAAAGTAAAATTAATTCAACACATAAAAAAAGAATACTTTTCGATACTGCATTCCCCTTACCCCACACTTCATTGCCTGTAAAGTTTACAATTATCTGAGTGAAATGAGAAAAATCCCACTAAATACAGCAATTCGAGTTTATTTAAAGATTACCCAAAGCGACCTGGTCATGCATTGTTAAATGCATTTACCACTGACATTTTGATATTAATATTTTACCCTACAAATGTAGAAGCATTCATAATCTGCGTTTTGTTTCAAAACATCACCTGATACCTTATAATTAGGTGTGATTTGACAGACTGAATGCACTACTTGTTTGCGCACAGAGCATATTGGGGCAAGTTTAAGTAATTTATGTAAAAATTCACTTCTTCTAACTCTACCCACGCAAAAGGTAGGAATTGAGAAAGTCAATGGTTCAAATGATTCAGTTCTCCAACATTGTCTAAAATTATGACTTCACAAAGTACATTTCGGTAATCAACCCAATATCTGATACAGAATTTGGGATATCATCATGACGAAGAATTTCACCCAGAAACGGCAAGAAAAGCTATCCACACTTGTTCGTCCAAATATTTGGGTAAACTATGACCCCAATATATATTATAACAAAAACAATCTAGTAAACAAAATGCTGTCCTTTTTAGTCTCCATACTCTGGATTTTAAAAACAATTTAGGTTGGCTTTTTTTTTTACTTATTTATTTTTTAAATACACACTCATACAAATGGACTATGTATGTACACCAAAATAAAACCCTTTAAGATCTATAGGCACCAAATACATTGGTGACATAGTTGCTTAAAACAAAACAATTCTGATGAAAACTTAACACGTACTTTGACAATGCTGATGAAACAATGGCCTTTGTTATCAATAAATGGACGAAATGCCAGAAAATATATTGCACTCTCAAATGTACAAACTGTTAGCGATAACATTAGCACATTTAAGACAGATTAATGTCATCTTGAACTTAGAAATTTTTTTCACAATGAATGTTGTTGCTTGAAGTGAATTTCAAAATCACAAAGCGGGATAAGTCTCCTATTGAAGAAAAAAAGTTAAGTATTAAAACAAAAAGACCGTGTAAGTCTCGCGTACAAAGGTCTTGATTAAACTTTCGGGCACCTCCAAGCTGCCGGCTATAGGACTTTCCCTGGTGGTTGAATTTGTTTTCTATAATACATTGTACTTTGCTTTTATATAGATCTGAACCATGAAACAGCCATAAATAAGGATGAGAAATTTAAAATTAATTTTACAATATTATAAAAAACATACATGGCTGTCCAAATTAGGAAAAATGGTTTGACCTGAGCATACAGATTGCAACGCGATTGGCTCATGTCAGGGATGGGAAAGCCCGGCCACCAAAATCCCTGAACTGACTGCATGCTCTGGTTCTGAAGTGTGTGGACGTAGAAGAACGTACATATTCACATAAATTATATGGTGAAAACTGCCTTATACTGCATGTGGTCTACGCTTTAGAAAGACTCGCGTGAACAAAGGAATGACATACAATTGACGTCACTCAACTTTTTTTCTCCTAATTTGATATATCGTTCACATTTTGTAAATTGAAATGATAATTTTTTTTTTCTTAAAGTTTTTATCTTCCTTTTAGTTAAAAAAAAAGTTGTCAAAACAATTTTTTTTTTAAAGAAAAGTACTCGCTTTACACGTTGAAGCCCGAAAGTTTGGTTTCTCGTAAAGTCTTGTACGTTCTCGAGGTCAACTTACACGCTCTACTTATGGAAAACAGGTGGGCAGCATACGTTTCAAAAGTTACACAAACTAAGTTTACAGACCATGTTAATTGCAAGACACGCTAAGATCCATAATTAATTAACACAGATTTTCAACTCTGTACAGTGTTAAGTTATAACTTTTTGTCTTTCCAAGACATAAAAAACCCAATAAAATGACACAAAAATGGCACAAAAACACTTCAGTACGTACAAGATAAAACACAAGATCTATGAGTCTAAATCTTAATATCACCCCAGTAAGCACTCTTAGAATAAAAAAAACAAACGAAAGAAAGTGAAGAATGGATATTTACACAAAAGATGGGTTATATAACCAAGATATCCACACTACATCCAATTGGATTCACAATTTTTTTAAAGTCGGGGGCAGGTTTTTTCCCTGCAAATTCACAAAGGTTGAACGCATTTCAACACCGGTGAATTTTGCAGCGAATGTTTTTCGCGACGTCAAATTTGCATCGCAACGTTGGTAAGGAAAGGGTTAATGCAGGTACATGTAGATTACAATAAATGTTATTGTTTTAATTCCCCGTTAAGTCAAATGTTAAAAAAAGTGGAACAGTGGTGGTTGGGAACAATGTTCTTTAGTGCTCGGAGATCCACGAGCAAGGCCGGAAATATCTGTCAGCAACCGGCTTGCAGTAAGCAAGGCTGGAAATATAAGGGTGTACTACCCACAGATGCAGGTACCATATGAATTTCAGACTATGAAATTTTGGACTCCTTTGTAGTATTGTTCATACCTGAGTGAAGATAATTAGGAGAGTGACCGATCACGTGAGAAGATTTAACTAATAATTGGGAAAAGGGGTACGATTTTCACAGCAGTCTCAATTTTATATCACACCTGCATGAACCCGTCTTGGATTCAGGCTCGTAAAAAACAATCCCGTGTCTGGGCCTGGTTGATGTCAAAATAATCGTGGCATGAACGGGACTAGTGAACTGGTTAAGTGACCAAGTCGTGTGATTTCATTGCAAGACTTTTATTTTGTCCCGCGACACAAAAGGTAGCATACATCTATAGACCCTGTTCCTGGAAAATCATTCTTTGTGAAAGATTTGTCCACACACGAGTAGCTACAACATTGCCACGCGACGGTCATTGAGACTTTGTTGCAAATGTGTAAACAATGTAAGCAAATGTGTAAGCAAATGTGTTGGACTTCGTTTTTTGGCATCCTGCAGTCTAAGCACTGGGCTTAGTCCAAAAACAAAACTTTTTTTTATTTTTAGAATGTTTGCAGTTGCAAGGCAAGACTATTAGTTTGTACATATTTGCATTTATCACTCAGGGTAAAATGTTGCAGACATATGAATATCTTTATTAAGATAAAATCTTATTTTTGTTGTTGTATATGTTGTGTTGAGTTTTTAAAATGCATACGTAGATGGGCTGCGAAACAATTGACTTACGTCAAAGGTGTAAAATACTGTGATTTTGTGAAATACCCCAAAGAAGTTTCAAAGCCAATTCCATTTACAAGTGATACCTGTATATGACAATATACACTGCCGGTTGAAATTGTTTGTTTTGGGTTTTTTAATTGGAAGGTGAAATTAGGCACATTCAGACGCATGCTCTAGGAATGCATATAATGCACACAATTTATTCCAAAACACATGGTATATGGGCCCAATATCATAGCTTAACCAGTTCGCGCCGGAGGACGTATACATACACGCAAAGTTTTCCCCAGATTCAAAACAGGTGACGCATAAACATGTCGCGAGCAAGGCCGGAAATGTCGGTCAGCAGGGAGCAAGGCCGGAAATGCGTGGGTGTGCTTCCCGGTACCATCGGCCTGAACCCGCCTCGGATCGAGTTTCGTTAAAAATAATCCCGCGCCTCGTCTCGGTGATGTTAAAACAATCCCAGCGCGAACTGATTAACGGTTAGCAGAACAGTTGTGCTTGTAGCAGAAAACCATGCCTACTGCTTAAAGGTAGTATACACCATTTGCAGATATCGAAAAAAATTTACTACCGAATTATTAAGAAATATCTTACTTATTTGAAAGTAAATAATGATTGTAGGCATCCAGCAAAACGAGGGCTCTAGATATTCTGTAATTGTTCCAAAAAAATGAATTGTATAAACCAAAATTCATTCTCGCCGGACGGCGATCACGAAAAAACAAAAACAACATAAGAAAAACTGCCCGACTCCGGTTAAAAACGAACGTCGTTTTTTTCTTGCGTTTCTCAGCAACCATGATTGTAAAACTTCGGACAGGTCAGTTAAACGGTATTTACTATAAAATACAACCCTCCAAATCCACCCATTCCTGATAATTCACAAAATTACCAATGGTGTATACTACCTTTAAGCACTATTGCATGGCATATATGTGCTTAAGCTTGCGTGAGCTTGGAGATTTCTATTGTTACGTCACTGATTTAGGCAACCATTTCCTCCGTGTTAGACATGTTTTCCTGTGCTTACTGTTAACAGTCTCTATGAAATAACAGAGGCTATGTTAAGCACACAATTGCAGCATTATATAATTGGGCCATGGTCGGTAAATGTCTGATGTCCAACATCCAAGCCCAATTTCACCTTCTTTTTTGCACATAATTTGTTTCAATCTTGTTTTCTTTATGCTGTGACGGAGTCGTTGTGGTTAAGGAGACTAGGAGATGACTGGCCCACCGTGCTGTGTGATCCCCCATGCCCCGATGCATGATGGGACATCATCATGGAGTGCTGGTGTCCGGCTAGCATCATCGCCTGGGAGTGCATGGAGGGGTGGAGCTGGGTGGAGTGTGAATAGGAGGAGCCACCAGAGGCTGGGGGCATGCCCATCCCCTGGACGGCTCCTGATTGGCCAATCATGTCGTTACCAAGCATGCCTTGACCACCTGCAGAGAGAGAAAGAGCGAGAAAAGAAAAAAAAAGCAAATTATTTAAAACACTCAATATGAAAATCTTTTAGAAAACATTTGATCGATCTAGGAGCAACTGACCACAAGCCCTGCCCACCTTTGGCTGACTGAGCTACTTTGTTCACATGATCAAAATAACCTAAGCTAATTGGTCAATGCACACTGTTTTATGATTTAGCTGGATGGGTCCATTCATTGAACACTATAACAAACTGCTTTCCATCATTACATGGGGACACTGAGTGTGGACAAGGATTCTATGTCCATGTGGTTCGGATGTACTTTTAATCATCTTTCTTGGATTTTACGAGGGATATTTTGGTAATCTCATGATCTCTTGATTTATTTTGGATGAGGCAGACAATTTGACAGATAACTGCCAACATTTTGGTCCTGGGAAGGTACATACAAGGAATAATCAGGGAAAAAAAATCATGACAGAAGAAATTTGAAGGTTTGCATCGCGAAAAGGTAATATAAGTAGTTTGCAGTAACACTATGTGGTAATTCTCTTTAGTGAGATGTTGTGTTTCTGAAAAAAACAAACGGAAGGAACCCAGAATTTCGGACAGTGTGCTCTGCCCGTTGTCAGGAGACTGGATCATGACAGATTTAATTCGAAGACGATTTCATTCCAAATCTAAATTTTATGTGATTCTACCAACAAATACTTTGTTTGTGCGACTTTTTAAACCATTGTAGCTAAACCTTTGCCACATATCAAATGGCAATCACAGGAAAGACCCAAATATCCAAAATATTAAACAACTTCCAGATCCAAAGGTTAAACAAATTGACAGCAAGTGCTGAAAAAGGATGCAAGGCAACATCTAAATGAAATACCAGATTTGGTTTTTTTACATGCAGGAATAGGGCATGCACACAACACATATATACATATTATTATATATTATTACCATTCCACCAATCATAAAATCAACAAGCAAAATAACCAATCTTCATTGGTCCATGGCAAGTGATTCTTGCAATTGTACAATTTTAATTACAATTGTATGCATGTGTAAATACATAAGTACGCTTTATAACATATCACAAACTTCAATATAAACAGAAATATACCACTAGACACATGCATGCAAGACTAGACAGTCAAGGTTTCTAGAAAGCCACTATGGAAATCAAGGAAAAACCTGGAAAATTAGTTTCTATTTTCTTCCAGTCATGGAAAACCCAGGAAGTTTGGGAAAAACACCAACCATTAATATTTCTTAATATGGATGACGTATATAAACGCAAAGTTTTCCCCAAATTCAAAACGGATGAAGCATGAAGACACGCCAAGTTCAAGTTCGGAAATGTCTGTCAGCAGCGAGCAAGGCCGGAAATACGTGGGTGTGCTTCCCGGCACTATCAGCCTGAACCCGCTTCGGATCGAGTTTAGTTAAAAATAATCTTGCCCCTCGGCTCGGTGATGTTAAAATAATCCCGGTGCGAACTGGTTAACAGTAATACATGTACATTGTAGGACATGAAAACATTGCATGTATCTACTTGTATGCCTAAAAAAACACAATGTAGTATTTGTATTAGTATTAGTATTAGTATTATTACCTATATGGTAACAATATTTGTTGTTACCAATGCATGATATAATAATGTCTAAAAATTATCAAACTAGAAAAAGAAAAGAGACCTCAGACTCAGAGCGCACTCCGCTCCAACTGCAAAAAAACACACCCAACATTGCCAGTTGTCTAGTACAGCGCCCTCAATTGGCAAATGTAGCAATACCAACTGTCAACATTATTTATCTCCCAACGTTGAAAAAAATTATTCAAAGTGATCAAGATTTCTGATCTGGATTCAGATCAATCTGAAAATATAATGGAATTATCCTTGACACGCTATCTACCTCTCTTTCTTCGTTAAAAACTCTTCAGTAATTCTGTAAACAAACAGACAGACAACCAAATGCTGGCAAAAACATAACCTCCTTGGCAGAGGGTACAAAGGAATGACTGATGAAAGTATTATAGAACAGGGTCATTAAATTTCGAGAACACTCATATAAAATCTATCAATCTGAACTACTTCCTGCAAACCACCAAATACCATAAGCCTCATTGAACATGCCCCAATTCCGTTGGCCTTGTTCCTCAAATACCACACTTTGAACATCCACACTTCTCCAAATGAGTCACCGGACTGGAGCAATTGGTCAGTCACTGACCTAATCTATTTGGTTATGACTGTTAATAGTTGCACGTGTCTATAGGAAGTGGTTTCAGCTGTTTCCATAATGCGCATGTCCAATTGCGAGCCTGAGTCGTATCCTAGATGTGAATGAACCCAAAGAGCTGGGTGGTGATTTATTAATGTGCATCTTACCCCTCCCCCCTCCTAACTACAACAAGATGACATCAGGAAAATGATGACATCAGGGCATCCCTTAAAGCTATAGTACCCCATTTGTCAGTTGTGCATTGTTATCGTTTGACCCAGTAACAGTTCTCAAAATCTAAAAGAACGGTGCTTGTTAATTAATTTGGCGAAGTTTTAGCTCTGTGAATGCTGTATATTCTGAGAAAACATTATTCTAAGATTTCAATTTTGAAACCGCTACTAATTAAAATTTCCAAAGAAAAGTCTCCGAGGCGCATTTTTTTTCTTCTTTCATTTATTTCTTCGAAATGACAGCACGTCAGAAGGAATAATTTCACAGGGAGTTTAGAGGGTTGAATATCTTTACAACAAGTAAGTTGTGAATCCCCATTTGGTTGATAATTTGTTTGGATAGTTGCAAAAGTTATACTGCCCTTTAAACATTCCCTAATGAAAAACATAAACCTGAAAAAAAAACATGTTTGAATGATTAAGGCCTGGGAATGATAGAGTTGAAGATGAAGGGGTTGGTAATTATAATTCTGGACGGGGAAATCTGAGAACTTGACTTGACTTGGCAGGGATGATTCTTTAAGCCTTCCATCATGATCACGTCCCAACATCATTTCATGTCAAATAGCTTCCTCCGCCTATATCAGGGCGACGACTAGGAATGTGTCACTATTTGCATTTTATCTACTTGGACAGTAGTCTTGATTTAAGACTTCGTTTTCGATTTTGTTCCCCTAATGCAGGTACAGTGTAGTCTTGATCCCAGCAAGTGTGGACACTCTGCCACTGCGGTGGTAGAGGGCACTATCAATGAATCAAAATGAAGTCTTGACTACTTTGGCGCTGGGATCCAAGAAACTTCGAGCATCTCTCACATGTGCCATTTTTAAGCAAAATGCCTCATACTTCTCAAGTCCAAGAGCCGCTATTTCCAAGACTCGGGCTAGATTCAAGTAGACCCAAATTTAAAAAAATGATTAAAAAAAATAATACAAAATACAAAATATCAGGATAAAAGTAGGACATTTGCGGGCTTTCATGAGTAGTTTTTGGTGATTCTTTATACACTTGGACTCCATCCGAGTTCTTGGAAGTACAGTTGCAGTACTCCTGCGTCTAAGCTCTTGTATCGTATTACGATCGAGGGTCGAAAAACAAAAGAGAACAAAGGGAACAAAGGATCCTCGATCGACGGTTTGATTGTCCGAATTCGGTCCTCGATCGTTGGGGCAAGCGCTAAGGTAATGGAGTTTGGTTATAACATAGGAATAAAGGAAAACACAATAGGGGATCCTCGATCGTTATGTGGTTCACGACTGAATGTTCTAGCCTTCACATAGTTGTGGGACAGGTTCTTTTGTTTTGAAAAAACCCCAGAATGAGTAGTGGGGACATTTTCGTGTCCCCAAAAGCGTGTTGGGTCTCCAGTAAAGGGGTTTAGAGGTAGAATTGGGTTAAGGTATAATAAAAGAAAATGAAGAAGACGACAAATTAGGGTGATGTTGAACATTTTAGAATTTTCTGTTCTGAGTTTGGAGAGATTTCCCTTAGCACACAAACCCTATGAATTGTCCACATAATGCAATGTAAGAGAAAGAATACATGCCCTTTATTGTGTATTTACATAGGACAATGTGTAACATTGAGATTTCAAAGAGATTTCATTTTTAGGAGTTGTGGGACCAAAAACGAAGAAAATAGAAGAAATGTCATGAAAAAAAGAAAAGAACCCAAAAAAAAGACTAGAAACCTCAACAACTATTAATTATGCCAACAATTTCCACCACACAATAATGCTGCAGGCCGTTTTCGGTCATTCTATCTGGCCGATGACAGATGTTAATTCCAATGTAAATATGGCTGGAGAAGTCTGTGAAAGAAAATGACTCAAAAGTTGTGTAATTTTTGGAAGCAAACCCTATAGCGCTACTACCCCAAGCCGCAGAGAAATCCTCAAATATAGCAACCTACAACGAACTAAAGCAAGCTGAAGCAGTCTGATAAGAATTCTTCCCCAATAGTTTTTTTTTATGGCTGTCCTATATCAGACCGCGATAGCCAACTCTTGTTACTTAAAACAGGATAGACCGTTTCTCCAGAACGAAGGAGAACAAATTCTCATGTGGACTAAGACTACAGTAAGAGGCCTAAGTAGGCCACAGAGTGAAGCTATTTGCGACGTTTCCCTTACGCTAATGTGATCCCGGAGCCCCGGAGCACAACAAGTCTATTAGTCCACTTCCCCCCTAACCAAGCCAGGGGGGTACCATAATGTGTAGCGGTAATCCTTAGGATTAAACCCACCTCAGGTAGTAGTTTCTAGAGAGAAGAGAAAGATGCCTTTTAAGTTCACCTGTACCAGACGGCAATTCCCTGTAGTGTATTGGGCACCTAGTCCTGATTGGGGGCTAAGTATTGGCCTCCTGAGTCAATATTTGTAAAAATTACCAGCTGGTGGTATTGGGTTTCACCCTAGACATCTGACTCTTCTGTAAGGAGAAGTGCCCAGGTGATAACATCTGGCTTATTAGTGGCACCGGCAACTAAAAATGGCAGTTGTTTAGCAGTAAAGAACTTTAACCCCGACTCCCTACCCCATTTTTCTTACACCTAACCTGAATCCTGCAAAATCCTGCAATTCCAAAGTGTTAATAATTCCATGTAACCTGAATCCTGCAAAATCCTCTGATATTTATTACTGGTGGCCACTGCCCGAATCCTGCAAAATCCTACAGTGGGTTTACCATTGAGCTATAAAGCAGCCAAATATGGAAGAAACGGCTGCTAAAGGCCCTATTACAACAAGGGTTTAGACACATGACCCTTGGTATGCAAACGTTTCCTATCCTTGACACATAACTTACACCTTGACTGTAGCTCTATGGAGAATGTGCCTAGAGCATGAGCAGTGTAAAAGTACAAAGTAACAAATAACCTCAATCCTCCAAAATCCTCATTTGGATAAATACCCAATTAACCTCAATCCTGCAAACTCATCCAGCATTATTTTAGGCCTTATGAACTGGATCCTGCATTATTCTCCAGTGGCAAAAACCCCAAAACGCCCTCAATCCTGCAAAATCCTGCAATTTGCAAAGAGCATTTTGGAGGAATTGGGTTGTTAGGGTTAACGAACATGTCACAACTAAAAAATATTAATAAACACAAAGATGGTTTTCAAACCACGAGTCTCACCAACTTTCATTATCCTATTTTATAACTTGACCTCAAATGACCTTCGAACTCAGTACTGATCTTTAAAAGGCTCATCACATAAGGTTACAATATGGCTACCTGGACCCAAGTTTAATTTAAATTAAGACTTTTTTTTTTTAAATTAGCCTTCACGCCTTTGCTCTCTGCGTCTGCCACCTTATGACCCCATCAGCCATGAGCAATCTCCTTGAAAATCCTGGATCCGCCATTGACTTGGACAAAAATAGGAATAAAATTTACCAATGAAACTGTCTGTCCAAGTACCGAAAGCAATGTCACTTGAGACCGACATTAAACGGCCAATAAAGTTTACTGAATTATAGCTGCCGAGCTGTTGAAGTGCCCGATACATTAGGGTATTTTACTATCGTGTTGCCCACTTACAAAATGGTGGACAGGTTACAGGGCGGCACGCCCGTGTAGCGCGCGCAGTATAGTGAGTGCGCTCTTTAGTTTTTATAATATAACTTGATGATATGGACGGACGACATACAGAAAAAGAGATTTCAGAATTTTCTGAACTTTGTTCAGGTGAGACAAAAATAGCTGTCACACAGATGCAGCTCTACATTGCTGAGACAGCCGTTACAAGTAAACATATATATTTTATAAAAAAATAAAAAATAGACTGAGTGAAACTATGGTGGTTAAACCTAGCAACATGCAAATCTGGCCTGTCATATCATCGTGTAATACAACTGCAGTCCACTGCTTCATGCCTTTGCTCTCTGCTCTGCAAACGGTGTTTGTTTACTGCTTGTAAACCACAAGTAAACAAGTTAAACCGCACAAACTTTATTCTCCCATAAACCACTGCTTTATAAAGTCACGGATAATAGCTCATTTGTCACGCGGCACACAAAGATGTCATAACACTTTTGCCTGGCATTTCACCGTGATAGCAACAGAGGGCTCCCTGCCAGCGGCCGGCAGCCCTGTGCCACTAAAACCCACAGTTGCCTTCTGCAACTTGTTATAGCTCTGAGCAGCCTAGGGGCCTAGCGGCATGACAGACTTATTTTGCAACTCCACTGACAGTGACGTCTCCATTTTCATTAAAAAAGCCGGAGCGACCGTGTTTACTTTTAATATGCTGCTTGCCAATCATCCGTTGGAGATCATAATTTGCAACAAAAACCCTGCCATCGTTTTAGATTTTGTTTTCCTGATGTCTTAATGATATAACCGACCGGGCAAGAACCATCCTGGACCCTCGATACCGCTGATTATTTTTGGCTACCTGTTTGACTTTAACCACCATGAAACTCCTGAGATTTCTAAAACTGGGGAAATTCCTTTCCTCCCATGATATTTAATGAACTGTCAATCATGATTACAGACATCAATGCACGAGCAATGGCGCAAGACACACAACCGTTCAGGGGTCAATCTTGCTATTAATAAAAGGCGCACATTCAAGACATGCATATAAGGAAAAGCCACAACTTCTTTACAAAACTTAATTTTGTAAGTTAAAAACAACTGACTGCATTAAACGTATCCTATATACCATTTGACAAATTTTCTTCCAAAATCTCATCCTACTTTGTAAAAAAAAATAGAAATTTTGAGCCTTGGGGGGAAAACGGCATTTCCAGAAAAAAACAAATAAATCTGAATTAAGAAATACTTTGTACGGCAATTTCTGCACATATTTAGCCTTTTCTCCTTGTAATTTCTAGTTAGGTTAAACAAAATAAATCAATATTTATTTATATTGGGGAATAATATTGAAGTAAAATAATAGGTAAATAAATAAATATAAAATGGGCAGGTGTTTTTGTTAACTTGACATATGATTGATATAAAGTTCGTAGCCGGAGGTAGAAAGAGACAAGCTATACAGTTTTCACGGAATTTGCCTGTAGTTCAACTCGTTGAATGATAACAGTAAAAAAGGGCCAACTTAGCTGATTTTCTAAAACAGCTATGGGAGACAACCAAAGCAATTTGGTGGGGGAGGATGACAAGAGGGGTGCTCTACCACCAGGATAACGCTCCAGTCCATACGTCCACAGTGGCCATGGCTGCCATCCAGAAATGTGGATTCAAACTGGTCAAACACATATTTTCCTCATTTGTTACCCTCTGACTACAGTGGACTGCCTCTATACCGAACACCATCTTTGACACCTGATTGTTGTGTGCAAACATACCAAACGTTGTTAAAAATAAGTCAACAGATTTTTAGAAATCCACTCAGTAGGCTATATTAGGCCGCATTTAATTCCCAAACGTGGAACGGCTGGTACTTTATGTTAAAAAGTAACAAATGGCTAATATTTCCCCAAACAGAAGGGAAAAGCTAAGCATTGCTTTTCGAATTCGGTGTGATGAATACAAGAAGGTGCACTTGAAGTAGGACATCTTGAAAGTTGGCATGGGATGGACTGGTGGCTGAAATTCGCTATACCGATCTGTGGATCCTGTGAAGTTCGTTATAGCTGCGTTCCACTGTAGTACCTCTTTCCAAAGTTGGAGGAGTTTGATGGTTGCCATTTTGCCTCAGATGTTGATGTCATTGATGCTGTGGAAAACTTCCTAGCGACCCTAATACCAGAGCTTCTACCCAGAAGGGATCCGTATGCTCAATGACCGCTGGATTAAGTGCCCTAATATAGGAGGGGACTATGTTTAAAATAAATGCGTTTTATTTTCTAAAACCGACTCCTACCTTAGGCCACAAACTTATCAATCACCTCTTATAATGTTACAAAAGAAACTCGCTTTCAACTACTTATTTAACCATCTTTGTGTCAGATGACCTGTATACACGCAATGTTTTTCCAAAATTCAAAATGGATGACGGATAAACACGTCACGAGCAAGGCCGAAATTATCCTACAGCGACTGTCTTGCAGTGAGCGAGGCCGGAAATATCAGGTAGTGCTACCCACAGATGCTGGCCTGAACCTGTCTCGGATGGAGGTTCGTAAAAAACAATCCCACACCTGAGCCTGATCAATGTCAAAATAATCCCGGCACAAACTTGTTAAGGGCTTTTAGCCCTAACACTCCAGTCATTAGAATAGCTTGCTCTTTCCTCTATTAAGATGGCCCCTATGCACACAATTACTCTCAACTGAAACTGCTAAGTAAAAAGAGACACTCGACGCTAACAAACGCAATACTTTACAATTACAAGTCACTTTCCTTGTATGTACAAACTTATAAGTTATCTCTAATCAACATGATACTAGCTACCACAGTACCCCTCCATTTCCACTAATCTCGTGACTTAATTCTGGCAAATAATTCCGGATCAAATCTTGAAGGTTCCGACATTCTAGCCCAAGATTTTATGGAGAGGAAGGAAAAAAATAAACTGAATTGAACCTGACCCACCGACCCGAGGTACAGCTGTTTTTGATGATGGGAGCCAGTTTTCATTCCCAGGAATGAGTCAGGCAGGCAGGCAGGCAGGCAGGCAGGCAGGCAACATATGGTCTGCATGTCGCCTATTACCAAAGAATAAACTTGTTTCTGTTGCCTGTCCATCAGTCATGGCTCATCCGTCGATGGTGAATATCCTCAGATGCACACAAGTTTGTTTTAACTGGTTCCCTGTTCTGATGCATAATTAAAACTCGTGCAGCTTCCAGCTTAATAACCAATCGAGGACATTTACTCCTAAACCCTAACCATTTTGCTAAACCTGGCGAAAGCCAATAGAGATATATATCAAACGAAATTCAACAGTTTGAAGGAAAAAGTCTCCACCATTTTGTTTTTTATACATTGCTTTCAAAACATCTTGGACTTTATTTTCTCATAAAAACTAGCATCCGTACTATAAAATTGATTCTTTACTAACTAATTTCATGGATACATAATAAGACTGGCAGGAGTTTTCTAATCAAGATTTTTCTCTCAGATTTAATGACCTAGGTCATAGAGTGATCAATATAATGGTAACTCACTATGCGTGCAAAGCAGCATTATTAGTTTCATAAACTCAACACAGGGATAGATAACAAGGGGTTTTACAAATGTATTAACAAATTTGTTTGGAATTTTTTTATTATCTGGTTCAGTATTGCTTTTGCTGCAATTTTCAGAAATGGTTAGATTTTATATTAATAGCCAACCAGCGTTGGAAATTGATATAAAAATACTACTTTTCTTAAAAATGACGGCACACTAGGTGCCATAATTTTACAGGATGCTTTAGACTGTCATTCACCAACAGTCTGTAAAGTATTTCATAATAATTTGGAAGTTTTGTTTTTTGACAGTTGCAAAGGTTGTCGATAGTTGAGTACATCAATTCGCATTTTTGTATCACTGTGGAGACATGTCTTTGTTCTCGTGTACAAAATTATTAGAAAGTCAAGCACGTTTTTCAAAATGCTCCTATTTCAACCACAATTATTTTCCTGGGTTGAAATTTTGACCCAAAATACCCTATATTATACTCTAACCCAAACACTAACCCTAACCCACATTCTAACCCTAATTTTTGAGTAAATCTATTTCGCGAAATTCCTAGTTGAGACCTATTCATCTATAGAAATTACCCTGTGGAGACCTTTTCACTTCCATTGTCCCCATTGTGTTCACGTATCCAGAGGGTACCGTATTTCCCACCACTGTTTGTTGGCCATTTTCACAGGAGGGGTGAATTTGTTAAGCACAAAGCGGCATTTCAGTGATTTACACTGTGGTTCTCACTGCTCAAGGGGTATACTGCCCTCAATTGGCAATGCGCGACCCCAAAGAACCTAATCCGCCTAAGATTTTATCAATCAAGAAAGATCAAGATGTCAATGCACTGAATTATACATTGATATCAGTCAAAGCTGGTAAGCTGATTTGTTGCAATTTGTTTCCTTGCTGCCCGCTAGTTATGAGTGACTCACGCACAAGAGTTTGAATGGCAGCACATTAGCATAAGCATGCAGCTGTGCATAAAATCTGTTTTAAAGGTAGGATACACCATTTGCGGATATCAATTTCTTTTACTATTATTAGGAAATATTTTACTTATTTGCAAGTAAATAACGATTGTAGGCATCAAGTAAAATGATTGCGCTATATATCCTGTAATTGTTTAACAAAAAACATATTTTATGAAACAAAATAACGACAGCGATCGTGAAAAAACAAGAACAACATAAGAACCACTGCCCAACGCCGGTTAAAAACGAGCGCCATTTTTCTTGCTTTTCTCAGCATCCATAGTCAAACAAAATTATGAAATTTACTATAACCCAAAAATCCATCCATTCCTGATTATTTCAGCAATTTCTAGTGGCGTATCCTACCCTTGAAGACCTCCAAGTTACACTGTGTAATCCCTGAAAGACGTAAAAACCTGAAACTCAAAAGGTAAAATAGGTCACTTTTTCCCATTTCACAAAAAGTGATAATGGGGCCTATTGTTTACTTTTCACGTTTTTGGTTCCAACAAAAGGTTTTCAAATCTTCGGGCCACACATTGTTATGTCTAAATAAATACATGTGGTTTTCAGTATTGCCTACTTAAGACCCAATGCCATAGGCATTCATTTGTGGCAGTACAGTACACTGTACTGCAAAATACTACTCAATTCTCATAGGTCAGTGTAGTAAGAGTACTGCAGTTCACTCAAGTAGTATTTTGTAGTATTGGTTGGAAATCTGAAAAATTCACTAAACAATTGGAAGAGGGTTTGGGTCTACATTATGTGGTAAAAATATGCATTTGATTAAATTAAGGTACCACTTTTAATACCTCTTTTTGTTCTATGTCCCGGAAATAAATGCTCAACCATATACGAAAAGTAGGAGCAAGGTAAAAACAAAATAGAAAAAGTAGGACCAAAGTGAAGAAAATAGGAAAAGTAGGAGCAAGGTGACATAAAATAGGAAAAGTAGGAGCGCAGTGAAAAAAATTAAAAAGTAGGAGCAAGGTGAGAAAAAGAATAGGAAAAGTAGGAGCAAGGTAAAATAAAATAGAGAAAGTAGGAGCAAGGTGAAATACAATAAGAAAAAGTAGGAGCAAGGTGTAATAAAATACGAAAAGTAGGAGAAAGGTGAACTAAAATAGGAAAAGTAGGAGCAAGGTATAATAAAATAGAAAAGTACAGTAGGAGCACAGTGAAAAAATAGGAACAGTAGGAGCAAGGTGAAAAGCTACTTGAAAGCCAGCAAGTAACAAAAACTACCGGTACTTTAAATTATTCTGACTGAATTGACCTAATATCTACACACAAAAAAGGTAAAGGGTTTCAATCCGCGCTTGAATTTTCTCAAAGGCAAACATTTTAAAATCATCTGGAAATATTGTAGTATCCAGATGCCAATTCTTTGGTAATGTACAAAGACTGTGGAGAGTCAAGTGACTTTTAAGAAAATTTTCTAGCAAAATTGGAAATGTGTCTCATTAATAGATTTATGTCTTATCAACATGTTTGCAATGACTGACCTTCATTGAGATAATATATCATTTCCCCTCAGGATGCAACATTCTTTCCACTCCTATGTTTTCATCAAATTCATTTTTCCCTATCCCAATACAGCATCCTTGATTTCATCATTTTATCACAGGGATTACTCAAATTAATTACAAGACTTTACAATAATCTGCTGCAGATGTGCCAGTTGATCCTCAAATGTGTTGATTGATGGGGTATAGCCCTAGGCCTGCGTACAATATGCGACCTGACCCGGCCCGGCCCGGCCCGGCCTGACAAAACGAGTCGCAACAGCTAATTTTGGGCTACATGTACAAGCCCTAAAACAAATTGTCTCCAAGAAAATCAATAGTATAGGAACTGCCGACTGTTTTCAGCCGGGGACAACTGACCATATTCATTGAGATGTCAAAATAAGGAATATATCAAAATGACGACATCTAAATGCATAAAAAAAAAACTTAATTCAATTTTTCAGAACAATTACAGGAAATATCGTGTAATTATTTTGGATAATTGGATGCCTAGAATCATGAAGATATTTCCTAATAATTTAGTAGTAAAAATGTTTGATATCTGCAAATGGTGTATCCTACCATTATGCAACGGTTTCATCAAAATTGGGGGTGGGGGATCAACCAAATATAGACCCAGTAATTGATTGCTTCCAGACATTATACATGTATAGCTACACTAGTAAAAACACACTAAAATCACAGTTTCCACAAATTACGAAAATCCATCATCTTGGTGACTAGTATGGATGTGTATTTCTCAGTTTGTGTGTTGTAATGCCACTCAGGGAGTTCCTTGGGTTTGCTTGGTACTTGCCCCATTCATCCATCATCCTGCCCAGCGGATTATTGAATAATTCCAGAGATCCTTCATTTTCAGGAGTCAGAGATACTCGGGTTTGGCTTATAAATGTAGTTTTTAAGTCATTACAGTATACTTTTTAAGTAACCGCATACTTACCCTATACCATGTTCAAACTTACCCCATAGGTGGGGTAAGTTGGAACACATGACATATTCGTGTTCAAGATGGATTATTTGAGTAACCATCAACAAGTCTAAGAATTTTAGAGGCTACATTTGTAACATACATGTATATGCATCAGTGTTTGTAGGTCTCAAGAACTAGTCTCAGTCTCGAGAACCTTTTTTGAGGTCTCGGTCTCGGAGGGCTGGTCTCAGTCTCGAATGCTCGAATGCTTGAATGCTCGGGTCTCGCCCTAACAAAGTCTCAGGTCTCTGAGGGCTGGTCTCTGCCCTGAAAGCCACTGATATGCATAAACTGACACAGTTAGTGTTTCTTCACAGGTAGGATACACCATTGGTAATTGCTTGAATCATTATGAATTGGTGGATTGTGGGGATTGTATTTTATAGTAAATATTATTTAACCGACCTATCTAAAGTTTTATAATCATGGTTGCCTAGAAAAAGCAAGAAAATGGTGTTCGTTTTTAACCAGCGTCGGGCAGTTGTTTTTGTTGTTCTTGTTATTTTTGCACTCACCGTCCAGCGAGTTCCAATCAGAGTTGTATTCCAGCCCCTGCAAGTCCCTGAAAAGTCCTTTCACAAGTCCAGTCATAAAGCCATTCATAAGTAACTGGTTGAACAATGACAAAGAAATCCTTTTGTCAAAGCTCATTTGAATAGCTTGTGATTTGAATTGGAACTGGAGGACTTGTGATGGACTTGCAGGGACTTGCAGAGACTTGTGGTGGACTTGACTACATCCCTGATTCAAATAGCAGCAGTGTGTGGCAGTCTACCGTCACGTTTGCGTCTAGGCCTCGGTATCACTGCTTTTGTTGCAGCCTGTTTGAGAACCGCTTATCCAATCAACTTCACACTTGACACTGTACATTCTTGGGTTCTGAACAATACACCTGCTGATTTCCAACTTCAAACAGTGTCCGGTTCGGGAAATAATTGAAATATGGACAGACACACAGAGAGTCTTTAAATTATAGATAGATGGCAAGAGAAAGTCAATGAACTTGTTGGATAGATAATGGTGAACATTTGTTCAGCAGTACGCGTGATGTGTATGTACATGTATGATGTATGATGTATGGTAGGTAAAGTGACTATCACAAAATGCGCAGCGAGTTCTCCTATTTGCTGAACGATGAAATGTAGCCAGGTTTTATTTTATTAGTTTATTTCATGTGCATTTCATGTTTCAGGCCTGCATGGGGATGGAACAGTACAATTTTGGTGATTGTTTAATTATTGTAGTAATAATTATTATTAAAGTAGATTGTTTTATTTTTTACTTTTTTAAAAGACTACTTGTTATGCGCTCATAATAATTTTAAGGAAAAAGTGCAATATTAATGTTAAATTCTTCATTGGCGGCGGCAGTGGCAAAAACACCTTGCCCCCTATCTAGGTCCGACACTGCCGTTGCTGCAATTGCAGAAATCCAAAACAAATTCTTCCGACTTATTAAGAAATATCTTACTTATTTAAAAGTATATAATGATTGTAGGCATCCAGCAAAACTCACATTAAAATGATAGATTCAGCACTGTTGAGGTTAAAAAACATTTAATGCAAATGTCATTACTTCTTAATTCTGTCCCGAGCAAAATCTTTTCAACAGTCCCTGAATCTCTTCCAAATTTGATTTTCTTTCCAAAAAAATTAAAAATCCTGCATTCTGGGCAGAACGGCACATGTTTCCCGACACGGTGCAGAGCTGGGAATAATTTCGACAGCTCAAGTGGTCAGGTTTGGATAATAATGCGAAGATCCGCACCGATCCCTCGCAGCAAACTATTGATCAGCTGTCAGTCACAGCCTGCCGGTTTCCCCGAACCAAACACGCTCACCCTTCATTTAGAAAGCAGTGCGAAGTACCGGGCAAATCATCTCCATGCCTTGGACAAATATCGCCCTACAGCACAGTGAATATAGCTTGACCACTGATATATTAAAGAAAACAAAGGAACAAACAGTTTTATCGGCCAGTATTAACAAGGTACAGCAATTACCAGTATTGCAACAATCTGTGAATATTTTTACAAATATTTTCCACCAGGATTCGTCTTGTAGATTTTGGAATTTATGTATTCCATGCTAACGACACAGAATTTTACATTTTTAACATAAACAAATGTTAGCATGAAAAATTACAAATTCTACTTTCAAGAGAAAAATAAATTAAATGGGAAAAATGAATCGAATGGGAAAAATGAATCAAATAGGAAAAATGAATGTAATGGGAAAAACACAAATAGGGGAAAAAAGAAAAAGAACAAGCAACCACATTACGACTAAAGCCCACAAATAAGAAAAATGGACACAAAATTCACTAACACATCTAAATCTAACAAACTTCTGTGGTTCACCCAAACCATGATGGCACCTTTTACGTACAAAACAAACGTGAATCATGCAATTCAGATGCTACACCATCACATACAAAATATACAAATTAAAAAATGCAGTGTGCACCAGAAATTAAAAGCCAAGTTGTCATAATTGCATGCTTACAATATTTGGCCCAAATAAGAAACTACTTCATTTTCTTTTTACTTGATATTGGAGAATAGAGGTTTCGTTTTCCTAAATTATCATAAAGTACACCAAAGTCTTTTATGCCTACTTTTGAATATTTTTTTTAAAAAGTCTGATGAGATTTTTGGAGGTTATTGTAGGACAATTCCATAAAATACATTGTACATCTGATCACATGATGTACGCGTACAAAGGCGTTAACCATAACATCCTAGTGTACTAATAGGAATCATACCCATCCTTGTAAATCCTAACACCTTAATATGGTAAACTCAACAGTTGGACTCATTCTGGGGTTATGCCTAACCAAGTGTAAAAGACAATCAGTTTTAGGGGGTCCAATTCCAATCTTAACAGATTCCAACAAAACACACAGTTGGATTTTGATGGATTGAGTTTGGGTTACTAGTTGTGATATACCTTAGTTTGGTCTGCAATTGTTTTCTTCACATTAGACGTCGCATATTAGTGATGTATCACATTCACTTTTTCAACATCTAAACGGTACATGTATGCCTGAATTTACAGAACTGCTCTGTCGGTGACAACAGTTAACTTATTGGGGGTATCATTTGATGAGTACAATTAAAAAGATACAAAATTTGAATAAGATTAAAAATAAATTTAGTTTATTAAAATTATCAATGTAGCTTTCAAAGTTCTTATCCAATTTAGAGCACTTTGCAACACATATATGCACAATATTTGCTTTTGCTGTAACTTTCAGAAAGGTTTGGAGGTTAGCATGTTACATTAAAATGTTTATTTGGTGTTTTTTTCAGATATGCTTTAAAAACAATCAAGGGCAATTTTTTTGGGGGTAATCTGGTTTTCTGCATGACTTTACTTTACACAAGACTGTGCAATTTATAGATGTCTGGGAATCGTCAGGTCAGGGAACCAGACTAGCTGGCTTGCACCGGCATCACAGAGGTATAAGTGATTTCAAACAGAAATCTGACTAACAAATATTGGTAAATTTAAAAGAATAATTTTTAATTTATATTTTTTATGTTTACAAATGTTGTTTACTTTTAAGATGTTTTGAATTAATTTCTTAAAAATGAAAATGCCCAAAAGCAATGACAAGGTGCTGTACAGAATGGGTAAACTCACAAACAGGAATAACCTACAGACAGACAGTAACTATATTCCCAAAGGCAAGAGAATACAGTCTAAATGACAGCACACAACACCTTTGCTTAACCCTAAAACCTCCTCAATCCTCCTCAACCCTCCTCAATCCTCCTAAATCCCCCGGGCAGTTTTGGCGGCTTGAGGCTGACTGAATTGGCAAAAATGGCGGGTTGGTTTTTGAAGAATGCACTGTGCAGAATTTGTAAGCTGTATACCCAGTGATGTTTATGTTTAGCCGTGCATCATGAAACCCTGCCTACAGGCCAGTCCAAACTCGGCGCAAACGCAAACGTAAATTTGTGACTTCACAGCAAGTTTTCAAACAAAGATACTGACAATTTAGGAGAATGCCAACATAGGGCAAGATAGCTCAGTTGGTAGAACGCCGGTCCGGTATTCCGAGTACGCAGGTTCAAGTCTCGCCGTGCCAATTTCTTTGTTCACCTTGACATTTCAACTTTGGCGAATTTTTACAGCGAATGCTTTTTGACGTCAAATTCGTATCCAATTCACTTTCCAGTAAAGTATGAACAAGCCTTTATGCTTGTTACCATGAGCTTGCTAACATTTGTGACCCAGCACATCAAAATCAGGAATAAGGCGGAAAATGACTTTTTGAGATTACGTACATTGTAAGAAAGGAAATTTCATAAGCTTTATACTGATTCCCAGCAGAAGCCTGCAGCTCATAGCCAATAACTTTTGAGCTACAGGCTTGTGATGGGTATCAGCGGAAAGCTTATGAAATTTCCTTTCTTACCATTAATCTACAAATTAATTTCCGACTTATTTCTGATTTGTATGTGCTGGGTTACATTTTATACTCTGATCTACAGGCTGGCTGGCTTTCTGCAGGGTAAACCCTTCATCAAATATCAAATTTTTCGTATTTGAGTTATTTCATTTTATTTGCAATTAATTACACATCTGTGAAGAGGCATAACTGATTATCTGACCTTACAATTCCCCAACGTCTACAAATTGCTCTATTTCATCTAAAGTGGGGCCCGACTACAAGAACATAATTGGTTTTCTTGAATTTTCCAGCATTTACGAACCCAAAAACGTCAAATAACTCAGTGTATTAATATTTTGCTATAACAAATTAACCCCCAAATCCATCCATTTCTGCAAAAAATTCCAGCAAAAGATGTGCATTCCCTTTAAACGGTGCCGAACTACCACAAATACATGTACAACACTTTTACTAATTGAGCTTGGATGGAACAATTTTACACACGTTCCTGATGCGCCGATGAACTAACACAGTCACAACACTACATACTGCACCAATGCCACACTCTACCACAAATACACAGAGAAAAGAAATGAGAGATTGACGGTGAATAACCTTTTTTGTTTTTCAGGTTTTTTGGGGGTTCTCAATACAGATGGTGGTCCGAGTAATCCCCGGGGGGTGGGGCTCGTAGGTGCATCTGTTGGGTGTCCATCACGAACCCACCCATTGGTTGGCTATCGGGGCTATAGGCGGAGCCGCCAGACATTCCCGGAACTGTAGAAATGGGAAAATAAAAGAGAAACCATCCCAAAACCCACCCAAAAAAGAAAAAGCCAGCTCGTTACATTTACTCAAAACTTTTGGGTTTTTGAAAAGGAAAAGAAAAATACATTACAGTAACCAACGATCAAAGACAACAAGACAAAAATGTTGAATTCAAATTTTTACAATTCAGTGTTTGACCTATTATCACAATAAATCCAGTAGTTGTTGAGGTTTATCAAGCAACAAATACAATGAAATACAATACAATATAGTAAATGCTCTAGTCATCGTGCTACTGAGTACAGATTAAGCGTATTATACCGGTACATCCAAACTGTTTTAGACCTTTCATCGTTATAGGATAAATAGAGAATGAAGTTGACACTAAACCTTTTTACGTGCATTCGTGATCAAAATTCCACAGTAAAAATGGAGCATAACCCCCCTAACACCCCCGGGCAAATGATCCGGGGGAATTAAACAGGTAATGACTCGTGGCCCATTTTCCTCCTTCCTCATGCCCCCCCCCCCCCCCCCCTTCCCCTACTACTGACATTTGTGGCCCCAAAACAGTGTTTATGCCTTATCACCCTTCCCCTAATCAACCCCCCAAAATATGAATCCCGCTCAGTTTCACAATGATATACCCTCCAAGAATGCAATGTTCACAGCTCTTTTTAGTAGCAGAATGTTGCACTAACGGTAATTAGACACTTGTTAGCCCTTTTGGCGCAAATTCCTCTGTTATGACATGTACGCATGCATACGCCAAAACGTTTTTGTGCCTAATACAGTACAAGCAGAGAAATTGTAAGTGAACCCACATAATCCATTTCAGAAGAGTTAACCCTAACCCCAAGTGTGATTTACTAGGAACCTTCCCCATCCTTACAAATCCCAACACCATATGGCAAACTGTACACACAAACTGTTGGACTCTGATTCTTCGGAGGTAACCCAGTGTAAAAGACAATCAGTTTAAGGGTCTGGTGCACATTCTAACAGATTCCAACAACACATGCATTTGGACTTGGATGGGTTGAGTTTGGTTAGGGTTAAGGTGGTGATGTGCCCTAGTTTGGTCTCGGTTGTTTTCCACTATGATTTACAAGAGATGTATGCATGCACACAGGTGTAAGTCCTTACTAACCCGAGTAATATGCTAACTGCTAGCTTAGAATTTCTCGTCAGATAATTCAAAAACATTTTCCAATGATACACAGAGAATTCTGCTTCAACTAACACATAAATGAGCAAATCTCTGTATCTCTGTACATGTATCTCTGCATTTTCCTCGGACACCGGCAGCCTGACTGAATTCATATTTGGCACAGGTACCGGCAGGGATCCCGAGTAGACAGGATTTTGTAATTACATAATTAGGGACAATTAAATGGCCAAAAATTACTAACGTAGTGACAGCCCGTGCAACGGTATCAATTAAGGGCACTGTTCTTTTCACGCGTAGTATTAAACTTGCAAAGTTTAAATTGCCTTGATTGCTGTAATCCGGCACATTTGAACAGGCATTGCACTGTATTCGTTGTGTAAGCATTTGCACGCATAAAATAGGGAGACAACTTCTCTCGATGTAATCAATCATCCAGCAACTCCATGCGTCTTACGAACCGCTAAACAGGTAATTGGCCTTGTTCATAATTAAAAGTGAACATACACTAAATCTGACCAAATTCTTTTCACGGAGTTGACCAGTTCGCGCCGGGATTATTTGAACTTCTCCGAGCCGAGGCGCAGGATTATTTTTAACAAAACTCGATCTGCGGCGGGTTCAAGCCGATGGTACCGGTAAGCACACCCACGCATTTCCGGCCTTGCTCGCTGCCGACAGACATTTCCGGCCTTGCTCGCGACGTGTTTATGCGTCATCCTTTTTGAATCTGGGGAAAACTTTGCGTGTATACATCCTCCAGCGCGAACTGGTTAATACCTTACTCGAAACTTATTTAAAATTTGTCATAGAAGGTAAACAACCGTACCCTATTCCCAGCTTGCGATACTGGTTACCAAAGTCAGCTTATATAGGGAATTGTCCAGACAAAAACTGATTATTTTTCCTCTGGAATTGTCATCAGCCAAAAGGCGAGATGAGAGAACTAAACACCGGTCAACACAGAAAGAGTCTCATGGGCTATTTCCTGATTACGTGACTTGTAAAAGAATATTCGTGGGAAAACTTTTTTTTTAAATCTGAAAATGTCGCTTTGTGAATGAAGATGCCGGTTATAAAACGATTTGAAATATCCTTTCCAAAAAAGGGCCTCTGGGTCCTGGGGATATGGAGGGTTGAAACAACTCTTTAGCAAAACCTACACTTGTGGGAAGGCTTAGGAATGCACACAAGATGAATCATTTTCCTGTCGGGGCTACATGTACATGCTCGTACGAAGAAATAAAAAATAAAAAAAACATTTCTAGACATAGGAGCGATATCAACTATCATGGTCAGGGGAACCCATAAAATGTCACCGTTTAAAGACGAGTTCCGAAACGTTTGAGTGACTTTGATTACTAGGGAAGTGAACTTTCTATATGGGTCAATTTGAACAACTGGCAGGGATATTTTGTTTGACCTATAAACGAATGCACGAAAGACTCAAATGTGGGGAGAGTTTCTGGTAAGCGTTGGTAATTTGACTCAATTCTACCTTGTTATTGAACCAAAAAATTGAAATCCTAGCATGCCTGAACAATCTAGAGCCGAATTAAGAAAAAACTAAATAAAAAATAGAAACTATTTTTGTTTGCTGATGACATAAAACTAATTAAAAAAAAACACACACACAAAAATGTTTTTTGCATACTACAGGTATAATATCAACAAATTTCTACAACTGGTTAAATAACCATTGTGAATGCAGTTCAGTTTCTGAAAATGATTTTTGACTTTCAATTTAAAGTTTGCATTGCCCTGTAATAAAAGTTCTGTATGCTCCCAGGTATTTTTATGGAAACACAACATGTGAAATTAATGCTAGAAAATGATTTTTCCCCCGACACCAATATCAAGTAAGTTTGCTAAAACTTACTTTTCCAATAGCCCTTTGTATTGATGGCAATACGCACTGTTTACCGCAGCACATAACGAAGGAAATTGGGGGAAACCGCCGAGGCTCAGATACCATTTTTGCGCACACTAATTCTTTTCAACCTTGTGGCTCTCGAGAAAAAATCCGCTTCCACAGTAATTATCATTACAGTCGACTGAGAAAACTAAAACTGCACATTTCACTGTTCTTTGGTCGAAAAATCACCCATATTAATTGACATTCTGCAAGTAAATGTATGGGCTCCGTGCAGAAGTCCCCCCTCAGCAGAAAAAAAAACGAGTCGAGGGCTCAACATCGACACCATCTTACTGGACTTTCATTCAAGTGTCTGGTTCCGGCTATGATATTCATAGTGAAGAGAGTCAGCAAACAGACAAAGCAATCCCACTGGTGTACGTAATTAAATGAACATAGCTCGGCGCATAACACCAGTGACTTACACCCCAATGGGAAGAATGGTTTCTATGTAAACAGCGCCCTCATTTGAACACACTCAAAGCCCATATTGAGCATTGAGTGGTGACCCCTACTAAAAAGCCAATGTCATGCGGTAAACATTGGGTGATGCCATAAATACATAGGGCTATTGTACCAAATTGATTCTGAAATTCAAAAAATTACAATACGTGCTTATCTAGTAACACACGACGCCTGAACATTTAAGAACCAAACTACGCCTTAACAGAATACTAAAAGAATATGGAGCAAAACTATGGAGCATTGGAATTAAGGCAACGCTTGTCCAGAGGTCGATTTGGTGGGGCCGTTAAGCACAGAACTTCTGTGCTAAGAAAGTCTCTGTTCATTTCAATGAGTAAGAACTGTGCCAATCATAACAAATATCGTGCGATATTCTTCTGGTAGCATCAAAAATCACCTCTGGAACCCGCCTTGTAGACAGGTAGTCTGTGGCATGTAATCTTTACGGAACCAGTCTCAGTAACGTTACTAGATTTCCGTCATTGACTAGACTGACGAAAAACTTATTGTGCTGAATAAAGATGCAGAATCTACAAAGGCCGTTATCGATAAGGCAGTGAATATTTATGAGGTGTAAAGCATGGTTTATTTAAAAACAGTGGGATTTACTGGTCCTTTGGTGTAGGTCAGCTCAACTACTTCCCTCCGCTTCGCGTTGAGATTTAGTCGAGCTGACCTACAACTCGCGACCAGTAATTCCCACTTCTTCCCCTTAACCAGTTCGCGCCAGGATAATTTTAATATCAACAAGCCGAGGCGCGAGATTATTTTTAACGAAACTCTGAGGCGGGTTCAGGCCGATGGTACCACAAAGCACACCCACGCATTTACGGCCTTGCTCGCTGCTGACAGACTTTTCCAGCCTTGCTTGTGATGTGTTGTCATCCATTTTGAATCCGGGAAAAACTTTGCGTGTGTATACGTCCTCCGGCGCGAACTGGTTAAACCATGGTGTTTTGGTGTACTACCCCAAAATGCACATCATTAGCCACGACTAAACAATTACACTGTATGAAAAGTCATGCCATGCCATGCATGGTCAGGGGCCAGTTTCATAATGCTGCTCAGCATGAAAGTTATGCTAAGCATAGAAAATACTTGCTTAGTAAAAACAGGACAATTTATCAATTTGTCATGCAATGTCATTTAAAAGGTTCCCCGCTGATGTTTACTTAGCACCATTATCTGCTGCATTCACTTCAAAGCAGCTCTGTAAAATTTAGCCCTTGGCATTTTTCATGGCACTGCTTAACAGAGTTAAGCTTAAGCTTAAGCTTAAGCGCATTTTATTAGAGTAAACACGTAAAGGCTTGTGCCTGCATAAGATTTGAATTATTCCAGCGCCATTTCCCAGCAAAATTGTCTTAATGTGCCCTTTGCTGTACTCCCAAGCTTACTACGAAATGGACCATGCTTTCGTGACCTGCATTCACGTGCTCAAGCAACGCCATGAAATCGTCCCCTGGCATAATACATAATGCATTGGTAACTCACCTGCGCGATTGGATTGGTCAATCATTGGCTGGACTATCCTACGTCGCGCATTAATGAACCTGCACAAATCGTATCACACAAAAAGAAAAACATTAAATCGTCTAAAACATCCAAATAGTTTTATATAAGGTTTTGTAGGTTGTTATCCATATTAGGACAAATTCCTCAATCAGTGATGTCTTTAAGTCACTACACTTTGAGATGTGAACTTATTAAAGGAATGCACTTTTAGGCTTTCAAACAGGTCCAAATATAAAAGAAGAAGAAGAAAGTACATGTAGCATCAACATTATAAAAGCAGGACAAAAGAAAGACTTTGGAGGACAAAATGATGATAAAGGTAGGACTTTTAGGGTCTGTCAGGAGCAGTTTCTGTTGATACTCGCCCATGTCCACATCACTGTAAGCTTCATTTGGCATATACTCACAACACTTGTGCTCTGTCTGCAGTACTCATGCACTTTTTTGTGTGATGTACGTATGACAGTGTGTTACACTGTTATAAAAAAAAGATTTCATTTTTTTGAGTTGTGGGACAAACAAAATCAGGTAAAGTATGAAATAGTTGGAATTCAAGACGAAAGTAGGAAAAGTTTGAGCAAGGTGGAAAAAACTAGGACAAAGTAGTAAAAGTACGAGCAAGGTAAAAAACAAATGGGAAAGAGTAGGAAAAGAATGAGCAAGGTGGAAAAAACACTAGGAGCAAGGTAACAAAAGTAGAAAAAGTAGAAGCAAGGTGGGAAAAAAATAAGGAAAATAGGAGCAACGTGAACAAAATAGGAAAAGTAGGAGCAAGGTGAAAAAAACAGGAAAAGTAAGAATACTTGGAAAGCCTAGTGTTGGTACTACATGGGAAAGAATTCTATCCCTAGACGTCAGATGTTGTTAGGCTGAGGAGGTCCCAGTTTTAACAGTGGACACTTACATTTGGGGTCGGAAAACACTGTTTAGGAATGAGAAACCTTCCTTGACAAATACTTTTTTGGTCATGGCCCAAAGTCGTTTTGTACACAGGAACTAGGGTTATGTCCATATATATGGAATTGTTTCCACTTCATGTATCACTTTGACAGAGAAATAAACAAATTGCCAAAGCAAGCTGGCGAGTTGAGAAAGCCCATCCATCCAACGACAGAAGACGATCAAATGACAGAACAGACTGACCTAAAAAAAGAAGAAGGCCGGATTACTAACAGCAGCACATCTGACAGGACAGGTGTCTAGAGAAGACCCTGTCACAACAGACTCCCCCCCACCCCAAGACCAGCTAGGGACTGTGATCATGGTGTACATCAACATTGCAATATGCTAAGCGTTCCACAATTGTCTGACACGCTCACAGGAAGTCGCTAATTGGATCGGGACCCATTTGCAGTTTCTATTACATCACCTTCAAGATCCCCCAACCCGCTAACTCCAACATTTGATATCCCCCTGTAATCAGTGTTGCATTTTCTTACAAACTAAACTGCATGTACTGTATCAGTTGGCTGTACGTTTGAATACGTTTGACACTTTTAAGTTAACATTAACACTAACATTGGGACAATCAAAGTATTCCATAGTCCTGCAGCATGAATTCAGTTTGTCAATTGTCAGATATATCCGAAACGTGTCTATATTTACACTTTTTGTTCGTGCTACGAGTCTCGTTTTTGTGCATAATTCTAACACCTGGCCTGTAAATCAAAACTACGCGTACAAAACACTCGTGTGACTGTCAGTGCATCTATCCAGAGGTAACCAATTAACATACTGTTACTGCAGCACATTTCTTGCGAATGTCAATGCTTGTCTGACGATACCTGCCGAGCCGTATTGTTGCGTGCTCGCGTTGACGTTTGTGTAAATACGTGCTGCTGAACCTTTCTAATATTGGCCTATTCATTGCGTGATACACGCGCAGCTGCTTTCGAACACGCTCCGGAATGCCGATTTGTGGCCGCAATTCAAATTGTGACTTTTATAATATTTGATTTTAGAATTTAGTTTTCTCGGAATACACAGCATTCATAAAGACAAAACACAAAACATCATCAGGTTATTTGTCAAAAAGATTTCTTTTGATTTTTAGCACTTTTGCTGCTTCAAACGATACAAATTTACAACTGACAAATGGTCTGCTGTAGCTTCATATGTTACTTGTGTTAATTTCCTTGACTTAATTCACACTCATCGTTATGCAAATCAGTGAGTCACACAGAAGAGCTATGCAAATAGTTACATCAAATTCCAGCCAGGACAACTACAACATTTATCATGCCACCCCCCTCATCACCACCCCCCTCATCACCACCCCCCTCATCACCACCCCCCCTCATCACCACCCCCCTCATCACCACCCCCCTCATCCCCCCCTCCCTCATCGCCCCCCCCCCCCCCCCCCTAAAAAAAACCAAAAAAAACCCCAAAAGACGACCACATTGCCAGAATACGCAGTCACAATCGGTTGCCTAATCTTTACTGTATTATTCTCGTGGTCGGACATCCGGGAACTTCGTTTATCTTCCTATTGTTGATGTAGTTAGCGTGAAGGGAAAAATTTGAGGTTTAACGCATGTTTCTATGAACGGCTCGCCCCTTCGTGAAGTCATGCCGACCGCGAGAATATCGTATGTCAGCTATGATTATTCCTTCCCATTAGTGACAGGTGCACACATGAATGATTGCGGGATCACCAGGATAACTACAACATTTGTCACTTTATCCACTCAAAAAGAAGGGAAAAAAACCTGAATATTTTGTCAAGGTCAACAAAACCATACACATAGGACACACCGCACTATCGCACGGTCATAATCAGCCGTCTAATCCCTTACTCCAGCATGTGTCAACTACGATTATCATTATCCTGCGCTGAGGAACGATCGGGCAAGTGAGCACAGACTCACCAGTTGTTCACTTGTAGGATTGTCAGGCCCGTGTCTTGAGCAAGTTGCTTCTTCTGTTCTTCTGATGGGTAGGGGTGCTGTTCAGAGAACGAAAAAGAAAACGGGAAATTGGGAAAGAAAAAAAAGTTATTAAATGCCGAGTCATGAACATGGAGTGCTTCAGACATGACGAAGGGGAGAAACTGTTTATAGCGTTGTAGCGTTCACCGTCAGCTGTGCGTTACTCAGCAAAGTCACCTGACCTTCTCTCCTTTAAAAAAAATATATCAACATATATGTCCATGTGCACCATATGGACGTAACATGCAGAGTTTATTTCCAAAACGCGCTATACGCCATTTTGTTTTCTTATAGAATCTTGCTCTCTCTCTTGCCTGCCCAAAGTCTGCTGTACACTTGAACACAACCCAATAATCTATTATAATCTATTGAGAATCTATCTAACAATCCCCATCCAGTAAAACTCCAACACCAGGTTTTGTTGGAATCTGTTAGGATGGGTACTGGACCCCAAAACTGATTGTCTTTTACACTGGGTTATAGGCATACCTCCAGAATCAGAGTCCAACAGTTTGTACAGTTTGCCAAATGGTGTTGGGATTTGTCAAGATGGGTATGGTTCCTAGTAAATTACACTAAGGAGTTAGAGTTAAAGTGAAAAATGGAGTTTACAAATAGCTGTAATACTGTAATTTGTTTTGTAAATGCATATACATCACAAGAACATGACTGGTTGATTGATTTAGAAAACATTGATATGTGCCAAAACAATATTAGTCCAGTAATATCTGTGACTCATCGACTTTCAGGCAAGTGGCCTTTCCCCCTGATATTTAATGAAATATTACCCTTGCCCGGTCTCTTCTAATTTTCCAATTACAAACAAGTATGTACATGTACTATGAACCCCCTTCTCCCCCTTCAATGTTCTTCCATGGTTGCTAAAAACTCACAGAAACACACCAAAAAATAACAAAGAGAAATTACAAAAATACAAAAAACAGTCATCGTTTCCAAAATCGTCCCATACACAACCCCTTTTGCTTTATCTGCATGTACAACTGTGAGCAGTATCGTAATACTGCACGGCGGAGTGCAACGTCACCGTAACCCTGTAATTGCTGTGCGTGTGTTGCGTCTGATGGGACATGACGCGACACCTGCTCATCCCGTCAATTACAAGTTGCGCTGGTGTCTAAGTGGGCAAGGGGATAAGGGGGATTGCAATCTATGGTAGACTTGCACTTCGTTCCATACAGAAAAAAACTAAATTCACTAACCGTGGAGATTTAAACACTTGTGATTCAACCTTGACACTGAGAACAGAATTAACTCGGTGATGGACAGACATACAATAGCACCCACCCCACCCCTCCCCCCTCCCCCAAAGGGGGACCGTACCCCTAAAACAAAATCGCCTATCGTTCTTAGCTTTAGATGTAGACATGTCTTGGCTATCTCATTGCTAAATTTAAACAAATTCGGCAATAAATCGGGTGCAAAATACATAACCTCAATATCCAATTTGTAACATTCTGTAATAACAAGATTGTCCTCATTAGGATGACTTTCTCACAACAAAGAAACAAGAAAGGAACAGTGAGAAGAAAACAGGCCCGCTGGAACACATTTTAAAGACAATCGGCGATTGCAAAGCACAAAGCCATTTTGGCGTGGGTCCGGGGCCCACTCAAGTGCCACTGAAGCCTTGAGGTCCTATGATGCTCTGTGGTGCAATCTGAGCCATTTTGGGACACTATTACGTCTTCTTTGAGGGGAGTAATTTAAAGGTAGGATACACCATTGGTAATTGCTTGAATTATCATGAATTGGTGGATTAGGGGGGGTTGTACTTTTTAGTAAATATCGTTTAAATGACCTGTCCGAATTTGTTTAAATGGAGGCCGAGAAAAGCAAAAAAAACAGCATTCGTTTTCAACCGACGTCGGGCAGTTGTTCTTATGTTGTTCTTGTGCTTGACCGGACAGCGATCTCTGCAAATAGTGTATCCTACCTTTAATGATTAGACCAGAATGAACCATGTAGATGTATGTTTTAAAAAAACGGGATAATTCTATGACAGGATGTGCATATATTAATATGGGGATAGGATAGGGGGGATGGGGTGAGAGGGAGAACAACTTGACAATCTCCATAGAATGCTGTCCTTGTGGCAGTATAAGAACTAGAAAAAAGGCACTCGGATAGACCCCCGCCCCAACCACATAAACACGCTCCGACATTACCAGTTGTCTAGTACAGCGCCCTCAATTGGCCAATGTAGCCCAACCTCAAACACGAATCATCCTTGACCCATAAGCTATCTAACCCCAAAGCTTCGTTAAAATCCATCCAGTCGGTTTTTTTCCGTAATCCTGCTAACAAATAAACAGACAGACAAAAAAGCGCTGGCAATGGGCAGCATATTCTTGGGCTCATGAATTTAGGGCGACAGTTTGGCAAACTACAAATTGTGAACTGAACAACATGAGAGTGTAAGAGATGCATTTCAGCTAACACATCGACATTTGCAAAAAACAAAAATACAGTACAGTGCAATTGAAAGTTAACCTTAGAATAGGAAATTCTTTTCACACTTTTTCACAGCTTTTTACACTTTTTTACACCTTTGCACATAAGTAGAAAATCGTTTTGACACCTTTTTACACGGGAAAAAACCATGTTCACACTTTTTCCACAATTTTCACACCTTTTCACAACATTTCCCATTCCCATTCGCAGTGTTAACTTTCAATTGCACTGTACTGTATCACATAGAAATGTTGTTTATACTTCAAGATTCTATACTTCTGGATCTCAAACTACTTTGCTCGCACGAAAATTTAATTTGGCTTATTCCGCAGAGAGTAAGGCCATGCAATAGAAGAGCCTCTGGGACTTACTGTGAGATGCTGGAACAGCCACGCCCTCATGATGTTGGTGGCTGACTTGGGGAAGATGCCTCGTTTCTTCTGGCGTTTGGCTGCTCTCTCGTCGTCATCGTCTTCCCCGGTACCCTCTCCGGAACCTAGACTATTGTCCAGACCACCGTCTAAAATATGACAACGTGGCACAGTTTCAAAATAAGCAAAAAAATATCATTAAATAATAAATAATTATTAGTACGGCAGATAAGTGATGGGATATTGCCTTTGATGATACAAGCGTGGAATTTGGCACATAGACAGAGTCATGAGAAAGATATTTGGCTATAGGGTCATCGCAGAATTGTCAATCGCAGAAATATAGGTAGAATTACAAGCAATGGCAGCCATTTTGTAATAGATGCAAATTGATTGTTATTCTACCTTGTTATTCTACCTTCGAAGGACAAATCTGTGATGGCCCTATAGCAAAATATTTGTCTGATGACGTACTCAAATTTCATGCTTGTATCATCAAAGGCACAATTCTCCAAAATATTTCCCCAATCTGCCCCACTATATCAGTCGTATCCTCATTGAGTGATTGCCACAATGTCGCTTTCCGGGTTGAATCATGAAATTGTTCTTGAATGGTCTCATGGCCTGATTGCGTAGGGAAACAATAATAACCCAGTTCGGTATTTTGATGAAGTAGTCCAGGTCAAAGGTTATTTGGGATAAAACTGCTGATGTGATGTCACGCGATGTTACGCGAACGTGCATTATGATCGTAATGAACTACGTGCGCGTAGAGCGACCACCTGGGGTGTCCATACACGTGCATTAACCAGTTCGCGCCGGGATTATTTTAACATCGCCGAGCCCACGGGCGGGATTATTTTTAACGAAACTCAATACGAAGCGTGTTCAGGCTGATAGTGCCGGGAAGCACACCCACGCATTTCCGGCCTTGCGCGCTGCTGACATACATTTCCGAACTTGAACTTGGCGTGTTTATTCGTCATATGTTTTGAATCTGGGGAAATATTTGCGTTTATATACGTCATCCAGGGCGAACTGGTTATTTAAAGGTAGGTAATTGCTTGAATTATCGTGAATGGGTGGATTTGGGGGGGTTGTATTTTATAGTATATATCGTTTAACTTGAATGTTCGAAGATTTACAATCACGGATGCCGAGGAAAGCAAGAAAAATGACGTTCATTTTCAACCAGCGTCGGGCAGTGGTTCTTATGTTGTTCTTGTTCTTGTTCTTTTCGCGATCGCCGTCCGGCGATCATGAATTATTTTTTTTTAAACTCAATTTTTCGGAACAATTATATTTGGCGCAATCATTATTTACTTTCAAATAAGTAAAATATTTCTTAATAATTTGGAAGTAAATTTGTCTGGTTTCCGCAAATGGTGTATCCTATCTTTAATGACCCATATCATCATACATGGTGTACACATGCGCAGTTGAAATACCGAACTTGTCTAATTGTGAAGTACTTTGAGATCTTTGGTATACAGAAAATCGCTACATACGTGTAGTACTGATACCTTGTTATGTTTGTTATTTTGAATGAATCTTGCACACAAGTCTAGTCACAAAGCACCATGCTACATGTACATTCCCTATGCCCTGGCCAACAAATACTATCCCAAAATTAGTAATATGCGAGGCGTTCTGGCAAAATGAGACGGAACTGGGCAAAAGGCGTAGTGGAGAAAACTGAAAAATATTGAATAACAGGATTTTTTTAATTTTCAGATTTATTGATATTTGTAATCTTTGGTATGCCTACTAACTATATTTTTTTAAGAAATAGTATGGAAGTAGTGGAATAAAAGTGTTTTTAAGGGAAAACAATTGGAATTTTTCTATATCGCACGTACACAACTCGAAACTTCAAAGGCCTTTATCTCAACATTTCAATTTTGTGACATGTTGATAAATGCGAACTTTAAACAGCTGCTATAACTTGTTAACAGAATATTTGTTTGAAGTGCAAGAAACAGCATTGTAAGGAGAGTTTTATCCTTTTTGCTAATCCTCGAAAAACCTCATTTCAACCACTGCCCAGTTCCGTCTCATTTTGCCAGAACGCCTCACATATTCATTCTTCTTTACTTCACCTGTCTCGCTATTGTTGTCTCCGGAGTGCATCTGCGCTACCATGTTTGTCAGCGGCGTGTCAGAGCCCGCGTTGGAGTGCGTGTCCTCGGGCGGTTGTTGGCCGTGGCCGCCCAGCGGTAAGCTGCCCGAGTGCTGGCTGTAGTTGCTGCTGGGTTGCTGCATGGATGGGGTCATTGAACCTTGGGTTGGCGGGCCCACAGAACCCTGCAGTGCCAATCAAAAACAAAAAAAGGAAGGAGAAGTTGTCAGAAATTAATGTTTGTAATGATGGAATTGCCACCTGTTTTAATGCCAGGTGGTCTTTCAGACAAGCTAATTGGTGAGACTGGGTAGGGGTCCTAATTGATTTACAGTCATACTATTTACTTGATTTGGTCCAGTACCCTGCAGAGGCAGTAGGGATTTTGGGTTATAATGTATAATATTTTTTGTTAATGGAAATCGCCCATCACAAGGCCAAAGGCCACAGGAGTTGTGGGCTACTAGAGAAAAGTGTGGAAGAACCAGCCCCTCACACTGAAACAAGACATTCTTGTTTCAGCGTGAATAGGGTTAGGATGGGTAACTACTCCACAGCAAGGCATGAATAATGCCTCTACCCATATTACATTTTGGTATAATTTTAGTAAATAATTTGTCGACGGAACTTTTTGCATGAATGGAAAGATTGCTGCCCATCACAATCTACTTGGCGTTTTTCTGCCTTCAGCGAAAAAAGCCTTTTTCTTTTTTTTCTTTTTTTATTCTTGCGCCACAAATTGCATAGACTTTGTACACAGTTCATTTTCGGGGTGACTTTGCAATATAATTTAAAAGTGGAACGATGTTAGTCTCTGGCTAGTTGTGCTTTTCAAAAAAAGTTTCCGGTGATGTCATAAAATGTTATAGCGTCCTCTCGCAGCAGGTTGAAAATGTTGAAAATGTTTGATGTGTGTGGCGAAACTTGCTGAAATCACTTTATATCTGATAAAGCTTCATGTTAAGAACCGCGAGAGATATCATACAGGTTTTTGCTTCAAATAGTAAAGTTAAAACAGCCCTCCAGCTTTTTGTTAATGACGTCACGATGACGTCATCAAATATTTGATTACAAGCAACCACATTTATCCAGATTTAATCTTTGAAAATCAATATAAAATCAACTGTAATTTTGATTTCTACGGGAATTGCTGGATTAATTTAGGGTGTTCATTTTATATATTAACTGCAAAATGACCTGACCCTTCTTTCCGGTCGAAACCAGAAGACGTGCCTTATAATTTGAATGTGGAAACTGATGTGAACTTACTTTTAACGATGTTAGTCTCTGGCTACATGTACTTCACAAACCAATGACGTCATAAAATGTTAGTGGCAATTTGACAAACGTTTCACCAGTTCGCGCCGGATGACGTATATAAACGCAAAGTTTTCCCCAAATTCAAAACGGATGACGCATAAACATGCCAAGTTCAAGTTCAGAAATGTCTGTCAGCAGCGAGCAAGGCCGGAAATGCGTGGGTGTGCTTCCCGGCACTATCGGCCTGAACCCGCTTCGGATCGAGTTTCGTTAAAAATAATCCTGCCCTCGGTTCGGTGATGTTAAAATAATCCCAGCGCGAACTGGTTAAAATCAATAATCAATTGATTCGTTTGGCGAAGTTTGCTGAAACAACTTTATATTGTGAAATCTCGATAAGTCAAATCTCAAGATATACCAATTTCGAGATATCCAGATTTTCGAGTTCTGCAAAGATTGTGATGTAATTGTTTTCAATCAAAAATCCTAGTTTTGCTCAGATTGTAAATTGTTCTTGCCTAAAAGTGTTTTATCTGAGGATAAATGTGACAATAAATCACTCAAACTGTGTACCTTTGTGTAGTAAATCTTTTTTTCGTGTCATTTGTCGATGTCTGACGTTAACGTTTGCGAGCGATCACACAATTCCTGAGCTGGGCACCGCACCACGTTCAGCTAGGGCCGTTTTCCAAACCCCGGCTTACATGTAGGCCCCGACTCTGGCTCCATCACTATTGCCAAACTGCATGAATGAAGCCAAAATGGAAACAAAGTTGGGGTTTGGAAAACGGCGGGCAGGGAAAGCCATGTGTGCATTTTCAATGTGGCCGGTTACGGTCAAGTATCCATATGGCCGTCGCAAGGAAGGAGGCGCTAGCAGGCGTGGCATGCTGGCTTCACGCTTCATTGTGCAGCTAATGTTAGTGTCGATGTCCAGGCTAACTCGAGATTGAGGATTTGTTGCCGTAACGGGCCGAAGTCAAATCACAATGGCATTGTGTATGTTGCATCCTCGCATGAAAAGATGAAGCACGTTCGGCAATAATAATTCATAAAAAAGGTTTTGCAATTTTTCTACGCAGTAATGGGAGCGCTTCTTTAAAGGAGTGAAGCGACTATAACAGACGCTTTACGTCTTCGACCTTCCTGTGTGGATCGTTGTCAGTTGCACCGCAGTGAATAGGCTGTTCCAACAATACTACAGATGCTAATAGCCTCTTTGTTGATTTCCTAACACGGAGTTTGGCTTTTTTTAATTAGGGTATTCTTAACTTCATGGAAGGATTCCAGCTTCTTTTGTAGCCTAATTACTAAAGTTTATTTCTGCACCAGGAGATTTTTATTTAGACTAAACGGGGCTTACCGATTAATTTTTTGAGTTAACGTGGGCATGTTTATACACAATTTGCTATTCTTTTGAATGGGAATAAATTCTTTTTTATTTTATACTTTATTTTTTACTTTATATCAAAATTTCACTGTAATTGATGTATATAATCAGCTTCATACAAACACGTTGAGGGGAGAAACATTGATGACGTCAACCGATGCTAAAATTAAAAAAAACTTAAACCTTTAACAAAATTTTAAAAAATTAACCAGATTTTTGCTTTCAATTTATATTTTTTTATTTTCGATTTTATTAAATAAAAATGAAATGAAAAATTAAACAAAAATGAAATGAAAAATGAAATGAAAAATGAAATAAAAAATGAAATAAAAAATGAAATAAAAAATATAATGAAAAATAAAAAATCTGCGAAAAGGCCATATGTGACCTGTTCCAACGAAAACCGGACAAAGTCGCACAATGTGTTTTGTCACAATGTACTCCTGAAATCATTTCTGGATGGATTTTACCATTTTGAGGTTTTAGGTTTTCCTAAGTCACTCACTATTAATCTACAATCTCCTCAAATTTGAACAAAATCCATCTACCAGAAGTGTGTTTTTTTGTCAATTTTGTGAAACATTTGTGTATAGAAATAATACGCTTTTCTGAACTTCAAAGCTGTTTATCTCATAATTAGGTTGTCAGGGTTTTATCACTAAATCAAGACCCCAGGGAAGATAGGGTGGGGGTACATATGTAAATGATACATCCTTTTAAAGCTGAGAACCTAGAGAATTTGAAAAAAGCAAAATCTGAAAAACAAAAAAGTTGACTTTGTCCGGGTTTCGTTGGAACAGGTCACATATTATATGCGCTTCAAACTTTTTTGTGGAATAAAACAAGACAATTGTGTCACTGAAGTGCTTGTAAAGCATACCTTAATACTGATACTCCAGGTGATATCTTTAACTCTAGTAAATAATTAACCATCTGTTAACGAGTCATCAATAATACATAGAGCGAGTTATGTGTTTCTGTGCACAAACCATGACCAATCTTCATCTGACAGAATGTTAATTAGTAACATTATACTAGTTGAATCCCAAGAACAGATCAATCACGCCTAGGTTTAATGATAAAACTGTACCACTGGGTCGTTATACTGTAGTTTGGTTACATATATTATGGCGACTCTTGACGTTGAGATTGTTTTGATCATATTTTATTTTTTTCCTGGGATGAAAAGATGGCCAAGCCACAGGGTAAAACAGAGTGCAACTTTAACCCTAACCTACCCACAAATTTGGGTTAACCAGTTGGCGCCGGGATTATTTTAACATCACCGAGCCGGGACGGGAGATTATTTTTAACGAAACTCGATCCGATGCGGGTTCAGGCCGATGGTACCGGGAAGTACACCCACACATTTCCGGCCTTGCTCGCTGCTGACAGACCCTTCCGGTCTTGCTCGTGACGTGTTTTTGCGTCATCCATTTTGAATCTGGAAAAAACTTTGCGTGTATATACCTGTACGTCCTCCAGCGCGAACTGGTTAAAGCACCAAATACTACAATGTATACATTTATAGCGCCAAATCCGTCACCATAACGCTCAGTGTGCTCAAGTAAAATTGTAATTTATTTAGTGTATTATAAGATAAAAAGTCAAATCAACATTGAGTGATTCCCATAATGTCGCTTCCCAGGTAACATAAAATCGGGCCTGATCCCTGGGCACACGGCATCCTGGTGTTTATGACTTCTGACTAACACCCTCTAACAAAGATACTGACAATTTGGGAGACCGCCAACATAGGGCATGATAGCTTAGTTGGTAGAGTGCTGGTGTGGTATTCCGTAGGTCGCAGGATTAAGTCCTGCCTTGCAAATTTCTTCGATGTACATGTACATGTAGTAGTACTACTGACAATACTACTAATATTGTCCGAGTAATAATACACGTACTTTATACTACAGTTTATTTCCAGTAGTTTTTTTGTAGCTTTATTAGGTGAGATTGTAGTGAATGTGGAAGATTTAGTAAATTCCTGCTTATTGCCTAATGATTTTTGACAAATGGTTCCACTTCAAAATACCAGTACCTGTTTTGTGTTCTGAAAACAGTCACATTTTGTGCATGTTTAAACAACAACCTCAAATGACCCCTACATGACCTTTGACTTGAGCAATCCGATGAAAAATGGTGTCTTCCCACCCAAGGGTCACTGCATCCAAGTTTCATCAAAATCCATGAAAGCACGTTGAAGTTATAATACATTTTTTTTCCAAAACTAAACCTGAAACTTTAACACATACATGTACATGTACGGATACATAATGTGTATGTATACATGTACGAACATACAAAATATTTATACAAGTGGCTAAAGCCGCGTTCGCATTGGACTTAATATTGTCAAAAGTTACCGTACGTGATTGTCAAAGTTAACGGTGTTAAATCCTCCGCTAGAAGCTTGGTCCTGTAGATCTTACTGTTGCGGAGGGTAAAATGGACAATTTGACAATGTTACCCTCTGTCCGCATTGGATTTAATTTGGTTAAAGTCTCCGTAGGTTTTACCAAAAAAAGTCCAATGCGAACGCGGCTTTAGAGTGGAATGTGAGAAATATTATTGCAAAGTAAAATCTTGACTTTTCCATTACACTAGGCGAAGCCGAGTGACATACAGATCTGCAAATGTTGGCTCATTTGTTGACGTCACCGCCCCCCCCCCCCCCCCCCCCCCCCCCCCCATGATTGTGTGCGGTTGTCAACAAGCAGCACAAATCGGGCCACAACCTTCTCGCCAGGTTTTAGAGTGAGGGTAGACTGTTCAAAAGCCGTGAGAACAAGCATGATCCTAAATGTTAAATACAATCAAATGACAAGGATCTGTCTGTCAGTTATAGTGGTTAGTGCCCCCAAAACTGTAATTTAGGAGACACAAAAATGAAGAGTAAACTATAAACACAAAACTGTTTGCTTATCAACAATTCACTTTCACATAGAAGCGTTGATAAATTCTTAAATACACAATTGTACATGTTTTGTGTATATCCATGTAGGTTTTGACATATATCTGTATTTGTGGTAAAATCTTTTTTTACAATAACAGGATTACAATAAATAACCGGCGATCGCATTTTTTTTAATATAAAATTCAAATTTCCGGAACAATTACAGGATATCATTTTGCTGGATGCCTACAATCATTTCTACTTTTAATAAATAAAGTAAAATATTCCTTAATAATTTGGTAGTAAAATTGTTTGATATCTGCAAATGGTACATGTATATCCAGATTATTCTGTAACAACCATCACTTAATATTAAATGTCCCAGTGTATTCAAGAACTACAGTACATTTGTGAGTATTTCTGAAATACATCAGAATAGAGTTAGTTTTCTTGTGTTACCATGGCATTTAGCAGCCAAAGTTTAGGCTTTTCCCCAGTGTAGAAACTAGCACCCTTCCATCATGCCCACAAAAGAACAGAGGTCAAAAGGTCGAGGTTCGCTGTGACCTCAAACTTTCAACTCAATCATACTGTTTGCACTTTTCATGAAGCTTTTTTTTTTTGTCAACAGTTTTTTAAAAGCCTGTGGTCTACGTGTAAATTGTAAAAGTGTGTTGTGTAAATTGTTTAGGTTTTAGGTGCCGACAGATACCATGTCGTTATACATTTGTCTGCAGCTACATGTGGCCTGATTTTTCATAAGCAGAAATGTATGCCCGTTTCTATGGTTACTGAAGACAATTCTCAGAGTATGGTATTGCTTCCAGTGTGGTGTTGCATTGTTTTCATTCTATCTCATTCAGGAAATTGAATACTTACTCCAAAAATTAATAACCCACATGAGAACCCAATTAATTTTGGTAAAAATATTAGCCAGTTTTCAGATACAGCCATTTTTATTAGGGTGTCCCTTTTTATTTCTGGGGTTGTCCTATTTTACATATGCAAAAAATATTGCTTGAATCATCAGGAATGAGTGGATTTGGGATGTGGTTTTTTATAGTAAATATTGTTTAACTGACCTGCCCCATGTTTTACAATCATGGATGCTAAGAAAAAGCACGAAAACAGCGTTCATTTTCAACCGGCATCGAGCAGTTGTCTTGTTATGTTCTCTTTTTTTTTTGCGATCGGCATCCGACAATTAAGATTTGTTGTTGTTTTATATAATTCAATTTTTTGGAACAATTACAGGATATAGCGCAATAATTTTGCAGGATGCCTAGAATAATTATTTACTTTCAAATAAGTAAGATATTTCTTAATAACTCAGGATTTTTTTGTGTGGATATTTCTTCAAATGGTGTTTCCTACCTTTTGTCCTAAAGTCATAAGCATTAATTTGTGGTACACTGTTTCCAAATTCGGTACCCTGTGGAACCCTGAACACAATGGGGACAATGGGAGTCAAAAGGTCTTTACAGGATAATTTCTATAGATAAATAGGTCTCCACAAGAAATTTCACGAAATAGATTTTCATTTTTTTCTTAAATTACTCAACATTTCGGGTTAGGGTATGGGTATTTTGGGTCGAAATTTCAACCCAGGAAATTAATTGTGGTTAAAATACATGTAGGAACATTTTGAAAAACATGCTTGACTTTCTAATCATTTTGTACACAAGAACAAAGAGATGTCTCCACAAGGATACAAATTTGAGGAATAGTGTACACAGTACTACAAAATACTATTCAATTTTCAAAAGCCAGTGTAGTAAGAGTACTGCATACTGCAGTTTACTCAAGTACATGTAGTATTTTGTAGTATTGGGCAAAGTTAGTGTTAACAGTGCCGCCTGGCTGAATACATTGATGTACGTGTATATTCATCCTGTGCATATTCTTAGGCAAACCTCTCAACACACTAATAACATATTCTCTGGTTTTTACTGCACTAGGAATAACCATGCAGTCAGCTTCATTACGCTTGTTTAGTTTCACTATAGAATTCGCTGTCATTTTAAAATCCTCCCAATCCTACTGTTTACATTATTCTTACTTTTTCTTCCAAACATTATTTGCTACATATCAGCCACAGGCCTTGGTGCATTCACATCCAGAGAAGCAATTTGCTCGGCCATTAGGCAAATTGTCTGATTTTTTTTTTTGGCAGAGCGTGTAAAGTGCGGTTCGATGTTAAACCGGGCATAATTGCATTTGCAATTGACTAAAATCCTTGATTGATTGGCACCTCGTCAAATTATGCGAACAACTCAGTTGGGTGCAAATGGAAATGGAATTTGTATAATTTTTTTTTAATCCATAAGTTTGGATGAAGGATTTCAGTAAAACAAAATAAATACCCCCCAAAATGTAAGTGGTCTTCGCTTTAAAAAAAACCACCAAAACACAGAAGATAAGAAAAAGTGATACTACGGTAGTTCCCTAGTCATTGCTGACAAAACAAATATTACGTGCAATTAACATGTTACATAAATGTTTTATTTACAAAATTGTACTTTGCGTAAAAGTGATTTTGAAATAAAACAAATATTTGAAATACCACTGATTTATATGCGTATGTTATTTAAAAACAAAAATATTTATGTAAGATTTGTTTCTGCATAGATTCATATGATATGTTTTGACAAATATAAACATTGTGTACACATCTTTCAACTACAATATGGCATTTAAAAAGGAGAGATATTTGTTTTCTGCTTGGTTAAATGAAAAAAAGAAGAGAAAATCAGATATTTATTTTTCCAATATTTAAACATTTTTTCTTGGTTCGTTTATATTTGTCTGAACTCTTTTTCTTACTCATTTGAAAAATTTTGAAAAAAAAAAAAATATTATGCACAATTGCAAACTATTTATATTTTAAGCTTGTTTTTTTCTTTTCCCAAATGGCACTTTATTTTATTTGTTTAATTCCTTCCCTGAAGATATTAAAAAAAGAAAGTTAAACCTTTCTGAAATTGAGCAGTTACATATATATCCACATCCAAAATAACCAAGGTAAACACGTACATATACACGTGTACATGACCAGTTTATAAGAAAAATAAAACCCTAATCCCCTTCCTTCCATGTATATCAATATTTTTCAAACAAAATTCTTGCACTCTACCACAAAAGAAAACCACCCAAAATCCAGCACTTTCTTTGTTCAGCTTCAGTCACTGATGTTTAACCCAACAAACATCCACCATATGCCCGCCTATTTACACACAACAACCAGGCCATGCACAATAAAACCACAATAGGCTTCTTGGCTTCAGACCAGTACAAGGGATAATCCTGGGCTTTCTCTACGTGTGTGTACATTACTGCATTCACTCTATGGTGTATGACTGCCTCTCTGTAGCTAGCTGTGTGTGTCTCTGTACCACAGTTTGACCTCATAGGGTTGTGTTTATTTTTGATGGATAGGTTTACATTGGATGGAGGCCCCAGGTTTTTTTTTTCCTTTTCTCTCTTCTCTAGCGCTGGGTTTTCACAAGGGATTGACTCAAAAAGGGAATGGGCAAATTCCACAGTGGATTTCTTTTTATAAAGGTAATAAATATACAATATTTGCAAACATAAAAAACAAAACTACTGAATTATTATGAAATACCTTACTTGACTGCAAGTGGATTTAATCTAAGCATTCTGTGAAATCGTAGCACTTGGTGTGCTGTCATTTTCAAGGAAAGTGGAATTTTCTTATCAATTTCCAACGATGGTCGGCCGACCATCGATGGAGAAAAAAAACAAGGACGATTTTCAAATACTCCCTCGGATTTACACAAATTTAGTTTATAGTCCAAATTTTGTGTGCAAACAGTTTACACATTCGTGAATGGGGGCAAGCCAGCTAGTCTAGTTCCCTGACCAAACAAAAAGAACAAAATTCCATAAACTTAAAACTTTAACCAGTTCGCCCTGGGTTTATTTTCAACCGGACCCAGGGGCAAGATTATTTGTCATTGAAAAATTCTAGGCCTTGCTAGGGATGTGTTTATTCGTCATCCGTTTTGAATTTTAGAATTTTATTTCTCGTGTATACTTCCTCCAGCGCGAACTGGTTAAACAGATCATAAAATACTTCCCCAATCTGTCCATTTCTGAACATTACACCAAAAGTAAATACCTTCAAGTTTGTGGGCTATTCAAGACTCAACAAATTTTTCCAATTCTGATTCTAAATTGTACACGAGGATTAAAAAAATAAAAAATTTAGTCGGTAAATTATATTTAACCCAACTTTTTATCCCCTTTATAATTTTAGATAAGGTACTATTATTATTTATATGGCTAAAAAGTGGCTAAAATAAACATGGGTGAAAAGAGAAAAGATTTCAAAATCTTTCAAACTATGTACATGTGTACAAGTATTACAACAACATGTAGTGTCAAATTAAAGAGACAATAAGATCATATGGGTGGTTAGCCTTTTGTCAAGGCCTTCGTGGCTGCGATCCCAAGCGACTGGAACGGGAGACCATGCGCGCGAATCGAGTTAGAAAAGGCCCTCGTGGCTTTGCCACTCGCATGCGTGGTCTCCCGTTCCAGTCGCTTGCGATCACGGCTCTACGAAGCTGTCCAAGCCACGAAGGCCTTGACAAAAGGCTAATGGGTGGTCGGCTAATGATATACAAATGCAATCAAGTGTAATTTGTTTTGTCAACAAATTTGGGGGGCTCGTTAAAAGTATAGAAATAAACATTGCTACAGATGTCCAATTTACAATCACCACCAGTATATACGTAAAGAAAAAACTGACCTTTACTACCTCCGTACGGGTGATTTATTTAAAAGTGTCTATTATCAAAACTGGTCCTAGTCAATTTTTTTAAACTAATTTTAAAAAGTAAATAAAATTATCTTTCTTCTACGAGATTAAAAGTACTTTTCCAATGTCCTGCACCTAATTTTTCATTTTCTCATAAAAGGCGGCATTTATCTTGTCCGTGCATTAATCAACTCTTAACATAATAAATGATGTTTGTGCATTGGTGGGGAGGCTTGATAAGAACAGATAAAACAGTGCGTGCGATGGTTTTCTCTTGGCGTCCGTTTTGTTGATCGTTCCAGATTTGGGCCGATGGTGCCGGTATTAACACAAGAACCAGCAGAAGTACATCAAATATTGATTATTATTTCATAAGCTACTCATTTCAAGCAATGTGCATAGAAATCCAATGGTAGTATCTGTATGCAACTATGCATATTTAGACTATTTGAAGCCTATAGATACACAATAAAGGGGTTTTGTAGTTATAAACCCCCCCCCCCCCCCCCAAAAAAAAAAAAAACTCCCTGTATCTGACCAAGCATCGGATAATTGTCCTTTTTTTTTCTTCAGAAAGGAGTTGGGGTGGGGAAACATTTACACAAACTAGTTTATTTTAATAAATCGACAATGGCCTCCAAGTTGAACATTCATTCCCGAGGTAATTTGTATTCACATGATGTAATCCACACTACTCCAGTTTTACTTGAACTGAGCAATATTCATTTTATTTGCAAAAAAGATAAGTAATTTCAAAGAGTATTTACCAAAAAAAGGTGGGAACTTATCATGCCTTACACAAAAATCTCATTCCTGACTTTGAGAACACATGATTCTACTTGTACTGTATGTCGGAGGGAAAACCATACTATATTACAATACATTTTTCTTTTAACGTAACACTTGAAAATCTGTTAAATTGCAAGTACGGTACACTGTACATAATATGCACATGTTGTGCACTAGTTCATGTACTACATAATCCCAGACGAAAGAAGCACAATAGACAAACAGTCTTCGGGCGTTCGTTTTTTGTTGAATTTTGTCCTCTGGCATTAAAGTGTACGATAAGTCTATGGGGTTAGGTTGTAAGACAGGAACAAGGGGAAACACAATAAGGGATCCTCGGTCGTTATGGGAAAACACGACTACATGTTCATACATGTATATCATGGGCATTCTAGAATATAAATTTGTTAAAAATTATTGATTCAGGAGCTTGCATCAAGTCCGGATGAATACAAAAAAAATAAGGATTCCCTCAAATACTGACTTTGACTGTTACTCGAAAGTAAACCAGAAATGACTCTGCTTACAAGTTAGTCCCTTCTTACAAATGTAGCATGACAGAGCAGGGCCAAAATCATCTACATGTATGTTGCCATAGTAACTATGTCGCCAATTAAAAAGTGTTTCCACTCTTTTCTCTAGGCAATGACCCCAACTTTCACTTTACGCTCTAAAAAAACTCTGTGTCTGCCTTTGGTATAGGGTTTGGGAGAAAAAGGTCACTTGGGAGGCAAAGGTCACCGAGGTCAGAAAAGAATGCACTGAGCCAAGTCAGTCAAATGTTGCACAAAGCTTATTGTAAACAAATATATTAAAAAGAGGAAAAAATTGCAGCCACATGTTGACATTTAAAAAAATATCTATCTGTCGTCAGAAACTGTTGACCCAGGCCATTTGCTTTCAGTTTCATTTTTGCTCTAATGCTTAACAGGGATTTTCATTTACAGAAAGTGCTTACAACCACTTAGAAAATGTACCTTTTTAGGTGTTGGAGGAGGGTGTAGCCTAAGCCAAAATTACAATGGACATTTCATGTACCGGTATGATTACATTTGACCAAAAAATCTTAACAAACGGATTACTTTTATCTAAACGCGAAATCTGAAACTACAGTGTACAAAAGTATGTAATTACCGGTATGTGAAAAATACGCGAAATAAACAGTAGCCCTGGAGAAACATTACAATGTTCACAATAGATCATGCCAGTATTTCAATTTATTTCAATTCTTATTACATGTACCAGTACCGGTATGTATCACATTTGGATTACATTAACATAAAATGTATTATTCACGTTTGTTCTATGCAGGTTTTTTTCCGGATATTTTTAATTTTTTTTGGTAACCAAATTTATCCGATAAACCTTTATCCGATCAACATTATATATTTAACCGTTTCTTTCATACATGTATTCCTTTCCTTAACGGTAACAATTTCAACATAATCACAACACAGAAATGCGTCTGATTGCCTGGAGCACTAGTTGACGGTGCGGGATTATCGAGGGGAGGCATACTGCTACATGCACTCGGGAAAATTAAAGCTCAGCCACATTGTGTATTCTGCCCGGGCATCCACTAGCCGTCCATACACAAACAATGGAGATGAAAATAGATTAAAATCTCCCCATACAACAGAGTTTGTATTCATAAGGCAGCCATGCATTATATACAAGATACTTTTTTTTTTGGCTGATCTCTTATTTTCTCTATTCCTTCCCCCCCCCCCCCCCCTTCCCCCTCTAACTCCTACAAGAAGAGTGTTTGAGATGTATGCATGGGTGCGTAAACGCTGAGCTTCTCTCATCCTAGTGTCGCGGTTTGTGGTGCAGGAGAGGGAGACGGCTCCTTCTACAGAGGTCAGAGCAAATACTCACTCATCGCTACCCCCATCAATCAAACCAGTGCCATTAGCAGGGTTTGTAGCTAGCTTGGGCTCCGGCTGCCTTGGCACGCACAATCACCTCCCCCCCCCCCCCTCCCCATCAGGAGAACGAAAAAAATATTAAGCCTTGTCTACTGAAACGGGAAATATCATAATTGTAATAGTTGCAGGGGATTTGGAATAGCTACAATGAAGCAATTACCGGTAGATTTGAGTATTCATTCATAAACTTTCATCCTTTCATTTTCAAATTACAAATTTAGTAAATTATCGTTGTACGTCTGTAAATATTCTGTTTGTATTTTCATGTAAATGCTGTTGTATTTTTATGTACTTCTGTTAGTTGTCATTTGATGAATTTTGATGTATTTTTTGTTATCCAATTTTATTAATAATGATCTATGCAGGGCCCCAAATGCAAACCAGTTTTGTAACTGTTTGGGCACACCCTGGGTAAAGAAATGTAATAAATACAGTAAAATCTTATTAAGTCAAAATCGGCTAACTCAAAAACCCAGCTAACTCGAAGTAAGAATATATTCGCGTCAAAGAATAGCAAATTGTTTATAAACATGCGTTAACCTCGAAAATCGATCAGTAAATCCCGTCAAATTCGAAAACGCCAGCTGCTGAAATAAACTTGAGTAATGAGGCCACAGAAGAAGCTGGAATTTTTCTATTAGATGAAGTTAAGAATCTCCCACAACCCCAAATCCCCAATTAACCAGTTCGGGCCGGAGGACGTACATTGTATACACCCCAAATTTAAAACGGATGACGCATAAATACGTCACGAGCAAGGTCGGAAATGCGTGGGTGTGCTTCCCGGTACCATCGGCATGAACCCGCCTCAGATCGAGTTTCTTTAAAAATTATTCCGCGCCTCGGCTCGGTGATGTTAAAATAACCCAGCGCGAACTGATTAATAAAGTCAAACTTTGGTATGACAAAGCAACAAATAGGCTATTAGCGTCTGTAGTATTGTTGGAACAGCCTATTCACTGATGCGTGCAACTGACAACGATTCAAACAGGAGGGCCGTAATGGTCACTTCAATCCTTTAAAGAAGCGCTCCCATGCGAGGATGCAGCATGCACAATGCCATTGTGATTTGATTCATTATCGCAATAAATCCTCGCACTCGAGTTATAGCCTGGACAAAAACATTAACATTAGCCGGATCCAATAAAGTGCGAAGCCAGCATAACATGTCGCGCCGGTTAGCAACTCCTTCCTTGTGGTAGATACGTAACCGGTCGCATTGAAAATGCACGAATGGCTTTTCCTAAACAGATTTCAACTGACGATAGCGCGCACTCTATCAATAAAAAAAGAACCGGTCATGTGACTGCACATTGGAAAAACCCGGGCCAAATCTTTTTCAAACCCTAACTTCATTTCTATTTTGGCAGTTTGCAGTTTGGCAATGGTGATGAAACCAGTGTCAGGGCCAAGCCGGGTTTGGAAAACGGCCCTACCTGAACATGGTGTGGTGCTCAATTCAAGAATTGTGTGATTGCCCGAGCTACAAAAACATTAATGTCAGACATTGACAAATGACACGAAATGAAGATTTGCTACACAACGTTATACAGTTTGAGTGGTTTATTGTTACATTTGTATCCACAGAGCAGACACTTTTAGGTAAGAAAAATAAAAAATCTGAGCAAAACTATGATTTTTGATTGATAAAAAAAAAATCATTCAAATCAATTTAGAAGAGAGGGTGAGCCAAATAACGTGTTTTTATCGAGTTAAAAGTACTTTAATGTGTTCAAAGCCATTCATATCATGTACATTGTACATGATCTTAAAAAAATCACGATCTTTGCGTAACTCAAAACTCTAGATATCTCAAAATCGAGATTTCACTGTAAACAAATAAATAATACTGTATTTTGAAAGGATTTTGAGGAGGGGGAAAGAGGATGGACTACATGGACTGACACATAGGTACAATAAAGCAATTACATGTAGATTTTAATGTTGATTTCAAAATTTGATTTCCTTCCGAATATATTTAGAAGAAATAAATTAACTGAGATTTTATTGTCGATTCCAAAATTTGAATTCCTTCCAATTATTTTTAGAAAACATTTAAACTGATATTGTGCTAAAGTGGGCAATTTTTAAATTTAAATATCTGAAAGGGGGAGGTTGGAATACATGTACCGGAAGATACAACAAAGCAATAAGATCTTTACATTATTTCCTGAATTTAAATGTATATCCTTGCAATTGTTAAGCCAATCAAATAAAAAATGGCCTGATCAAGGTCGCAAGGATTGTTTGGTCTGAATTGATGCATTAATTATTACAAGGAGTTGATTTTATTGACAGATTTTAATGATAATTTTTTTTTCTAAATCCTTTTTATTTGTTGTGGCCATTCAGATTAAAAATGGCCCTTGGCTATATGCCAAGTCTTAATAAATGTTTACATAATGGCAAGGGGAAATATCTGTTATATTTTAACAGTTAGGAAACTAAAAATATATACGTATAATTTTTTTAATAGATATTCCTTTACTTAAATAGTTCTATTGTTTACCAATTGTCATTGAAAATGTCATGTTTAAAATGCTTAAATTGAACACCTAAGCTCAGTACAGAGAAATTTAATGTAGTACGTATTCAGAGATTGTGATAAGTATTGTGCAATTATAATGCTGTTGGAGACAGTTATAATTTTCGTTACGGAGCAAAGTATTAAGGCCCGATTTGGGATGGATTATCACACAACCTCGCTGCTTTTGTAATTGGCCAACCCGTCCATTCGATTTTAATCAAAAGCATTGATAATGGAATGAGTCATGGGAGGTGCTAGCGTAGCCATTACCGTGGTTACCGCTGATGCCAGTGCTCTCCAAATTGAGCATTATCATCCGGAGTTAATTTTGGCAAAGGCGCATAGTGGTTATCTTATCCGTCAACTTTGGAGTAATTATGGCCGGCCCACTACGAATATCATGTAATCCTCAATATTAGTGTCTGGAAAATATTTTGCCTGTCATGTAATAAAATGAGTATTGAGATATTGAGCCTACATGTAGTACATAAAATCTAGCAATTGCTTATAAGCAGAAACACCGAGCAAAAGCAAAAGCTTATCAAGCAGAAACAAAAAGCAAAATGAAATTGCTTAAAGGTAGGATACACCATTTGCAGACTTCAAAAATATTTACTACCTAATTATTAGGAAATATTTTGCTTATTTAAAGGTAAATAATGATTGTAGGCATCCAGCAAAAGGATTGCGCTAGATATCCAGTTTTGTTACAACAAAAATTGATTAAAAAAAATCACGATCGCCGGACAGCGATCACGAAACAAACAAGAACAACATAAGAACCACTGCCTGACGCCGGTTCAAAACGAACGCAGTTTTTCTTGCTTTCCTCTGCATCCATGATTGTAAAACTTTGAACAGGTCAGTTAAACGATATTTGCTATAAAATACAACCCCCCAAATCCACCCATTCCTGATAATTCAAGCAATTACCAAAGGTGTATCCTACCTTTAACAACATGTACATAACCTTTTGCTTCGGCTAACAGCTTGCCTAGCAAATTCCTTAGCAAACTGCTAGCAAAACGCTAATCGCTTTAATGACAAGAGCAAAAGCTTGTTTTTATGTATACGTTTTTAAGCAATTGCTAATCTGGGAAGCATTTGCTTGCAAGAAACAAGCTTTTTCTTTTGCTTAAAAATATAAGCTTTTACTAGCTACCGGTACATGTACATGTTTATGTATAAAAATGTCAGCAAAAGCCTAGAAAAACCTAGTTTTATGTAATCTCATAAAAATGTGTGAAAACTCTAAATCAAAATTTGTTTCAATTGAAACATCAAGCTAGCTGTACACTAATTTTGTTTGAAATATCAAACTTTGATTTCAAAGATAAGTATACTGTACTTTTTCTTCCCTGGGAAAAAATCTGGTACTCATTTATTGAAATAACAAATTACTGTGCTGGAAATCTAATTACATAGGCGAGAGAAACTCGTTACCCAATTAAATGTGGACATTAATATCAATTAAGTGAAAATAAATGGCGATTAAAGAAGGTAATTATCCAATGGACATGTTTTGGGGGGCGTTTTGTAATTCCCCTTCAGAAATTATTCGCAGCTCTTCAGATGGCAAGCCTCCTCCTCTACACCTGCCGAATTCACATGGATTTCTTGTTCAAAGTTCACAGTGCATTATTTATTGGGGTAAATCCAATCCACAATACATTCTGTCATTTTAATTCTTCAGATTCAACACACTTGTATTGGATAGGAGGCATTTTACTATTATCTTTGTTTACAAATGCAGGGAAAATGTACCCAGTGGTAATTTTGTGTACCTCTTTTGTCTATTTTGTAGTGTTATTTTAGAAAGTACATATTTGTGCTCACATTATGGCATGATTGTAGTACATATTATAAACACATATCATGACATTATGTAATACTGGTATTTCAGATTCTATCGCTCTTCATGTATGCATTAATAAGGACACCAGAAAATAGCAATATTTTCTTATTTTTCTTGTGTATAATTGGGTCCTTACATCAGGTCGGGATACATGTACGTGTTACATGTATCCATATCTTTAAAAGTATCATGACATTGGATTCAGTTATTTATGTAAATATCCGTATTTAAAGGTAGTATACACCATTGGTAATTTGTTGAATTATCAGGAATGGGTGGATTTGGGGGGTTGTATTTTATAGTAAATATCGTTTAACTGACCTGTCCGAATTTTTACATTCATGGATGCCGAGAAAAGCATGAAAAACAGCGTTTGTTTTCCACCGGCGTCGAGCAGTTATTCTTATGTTATCTTTGTTTTTTTCGCGCTCGCCGGACGGCGAGAATGAATTTTGGTTTATACAATTCAATTTTTTGGAACAATTACAGGATATCTAGGGCAATCATTTTGCTTGATGCCTACAATCATTATTTACTTTTAAATAAGTAAGATATTTCTTAATAATTCGGTAGTAAATTTTTTCGATATCTGCAAATGGTGTATACTACCTTTAAGTGTGGACTATTTGGGAAGTTTTAAATCATTTGTTTAATTATTTAAAAAAATTAACAAAAATATGATAATTTGTTTTATTTATACATTTGCAATACATATTATTATTGGCCCAACAAACAATAATTACCTGACGTACCGGTACATGTACCCTAATTATTTTCCAGGAGAAAAAGACACCGTATCAATGTTACATGTATACGACTAAATTTCCTTTTTTGTTTTTTATACAGAATGTCTCTAATACAGAGTTGAGTCCCTGAGAGTCCCTGCGAGTCCCTGCGAGTACCCACAAGTCCTTTAGTCTCAAGTCAAGTCACTAGGTGTTTAATGAACTGTTATTTACAAAAGCTTTCCTTTGTCATTGTTCAACCAGTTTACTTGTGACTGGCTTTATGAAAGGACTTGTGACTGGACTTGTGACTGGACTTGTCATAAGACTTGCAGGGACTCGAATACAACTCTGGTATTAGGTAACGTTAGGGTTAAAGTAATGTATTCTGTAGTCAAAAAATTGTCAGAAAATAGTTTGAAAAAGAAAAAAAAAAATCTTACCGTTTCACTTCTAGAATCTGTGTGGTTTTCTCCTGATCCTGGCTTGCCCCCGTTTGTCCCACCTTCTCGGTCCTCAATAACCAAGTCAATAGGCATCTTGCCTTTCAGACAGTTGATGTACCGGTGGCAGAAGTTATCACACAACTCATGTACCTGGTTGAGTGGCAAGGAGGGAAAGGTTGGATGAATAGGAGGAATGCAGCATGAGATAACAACAAATCAGGATTTATTTAACCCTAACTCACTCTAGAGGCATTTTCGCTACATGTGTGGGACGCACCCTCAATCCTGTAACTTCCTCCATTTCACAAGTGATCCGGCTGCCAGACCGTGCAGTGTGACTTTTCTGACCGCACAGGCTCCCTATTCTTCACGATATATCTATTATCTTATTAAACTCGGTCCCATTGCCCACTTTGTACACGAGAAGCGAACATGGGGATTAACGTTTTGGGTTTGCAACAGCAGAACAAGGGGAAATAACTATTAAGGTATACTGAATTTACATGGCATCAAGGTTTGATTTTTTTTCCCAACTTGACCAAACTGCATGTCAAACGCGAGGTCAGAAGGATTAGTAGGAAAAACAAAAAATGCGGAGAAAAAAAGAAAAGAAGCGAAGTTGGGAAATTAAAAGGCGGAAAACCGCAGAAACACAAGTCTCACATGAATCTCAAACGACTTATAGATGACTTTTGGCTGATTGTGATGAACACCCACTCAAGGATCACTCTATCCGAACTACATCAAAATCCATCAAATTATGTAGACAAAGATACATTTGAAGGGCCATTCCACGATGAAGTGGACAAATAAAATTAAAATGACATTTGTAACTATCTTGTAACTACAAGTGTGGAATTAAATTGAAGAGGACAACAAGATATTTTATTTGAGTGGTGTGACAGTGAGATGGAATGAAGTTTAGCATCATATGGGGGTAAAAATAAAAAAACTTGTTTTTGTTGTCAGTTATTGTTTTTAAGGCGTAGCAAAAGATTCAACTTCTGTACCAAAGGAGCTTTTTTGTTTGATTATTAATTTTTCTTTATGTTTAAACTGAAGGAAATCAATGGTAGGATAAACTGTAATGTTACTAACCGTCGAACACTCGAACACTCAAACATCGCGAACTAAGCGCTTTGATACACCCACATTGTGGGAGTCTAAAGCGCTATATAAGAACTAACATTATTAACATTATTATTATTAACCGTATCTTTACTAACCACAATTTGTTGGTCTCGCATCAAAATAAAGAAAATGGTTGTAAACAATTATCATCTAAAACATTTCCCATCAAGCAAGTGTTAATATAAATATGACACTTTGTTTCAGGTATATCTCATTTTAGAAAATTTTGTATGCAAAGACATTACATTTGTCTCTCTGTAGTTACTAACCGACATTAAACGTAACCATCACAACTCCAGTGTATGTTGAAATATCCATTTTGGTAGGCGGATTTTTATTCCTCATGTTTCAGTGATTTTGCCCTTTTGATTTGCACAGGGTTGTTGTGACCACACATTTTGGCGCTTCGCAAAGTCGAATTGACTTGGGACTTTGCAGGTTCCCTGGAGACCATCTGCAGATGTATCTTGAAGAAATCTGTGGCAATCGTCCAGAAACGTGTGATGTTATGTAACATTGGAAGATTAATAGTTTAATCTTTGAAAATCAATAACAAAATCAACCGCAAAAGCCCTGAACTTGACATTTGTGGGAATCGATGAAATAATCCAGGTTCTTCATTTTATCTTGGGTGCGTAAAATCACGTGACCTTTCCTTGCGGTGCATACCGGAACTGCCTCATATTTTTAATTTGACCCAGGTAGAATGGCCGGCCGCCACGGGCCGCGTGTATATTGTGAAACGATCACACAATACACGGGTCGAAACGTTACACGTGTAGCACAAATGCTGGTGTTGCGTTGAGTAGTGTGAAAAGGGTAAGGAAACCATGCTGAAATTTTAAGAAGTCTACACAGGTTGGACCCGTAAACATGCAGAGTGTGAAAAGGCCTTTAGAAGGGTTTAAACCAGTGCCTCAGAAGTTATATACATTGTACATGTACTGCTGGGCAAGTAACACCAGTACTTGAAAGTAGTTTTTGATACTCATATTACACGTGATGGTTCATCTAATCGAGTACTCATCCAGGCACCAGTAAAGCAAGTAATCAGCAAGAGTAGCAACTTGTTTTTAGTGTTGATTGAGAAAAAATAACTTCTGGTACATTGTACTCTGAGCTGTTTCTTCCCTAAAGTTTGTCTGGATGTTATCAATGAAGCTAGCAATCAAGGAATCATTTGATCCACCTCACTCTCACCAGGATTTCACGCTCAACAAATACATTTCGGGTAAATGAACCAAACTGTTGCATTATCTCACTGCTGAATAATAGGTTGTCACTTTACGTCGTACATACCGGTACATGTACTAACATGAATCAGTCTTTCTGCTCTAATGAGAAATATGTTAACTACCCGTGAATACTACCGGTAGACTAGTAATTTTCTTTGCAAGTACTTGAGTAGCATAATCCACTACTTGCAGAAGTTAGAACACAGTGCAACTGAGTAGTTGCAATGCAACTTTACGAGAGTCGAACATGGAGACTACCGTTTTTGTTTTGCAACAGCAGAACAAGGGGAAACAACTATTAAGGAATCCTGAACATGCTAGGACCTTGGGCGCATATCCAGCATGACATGCGCGCAATTCCAGGCCAGCAAAGTTTCCCTGTCACAAACTTCTAAAATGTAACAGGAACCAATTCATTATTAGAGTCATACACACCGCTATGATTAACACTGAGTATACACGTAAGGTCCCCGCTAAGCCCCCAATGAACCAACCGCTAACGACTGCCACTAACAATTTAACCCTATATGCAACAAAAACTGTTGGGCTTGGTTGAGAAGGGAAAGCAAGCGGGTCCCCCCCCCCCCCCCCCCCACCCCAATTAAAGCCAAAATTTGCCGAGAGACATCTTACTTTAGAAGATTAAGCCTGACAAGGAATAAGACTACTACAGAAATGCAATGCCACGAGGATCACACTTTCTAATTCTAGGGAAATAAAACTATTTTTCATGGGTGTGTACATTCAGTCGTGTTATACAAAACTACCGAAGATCCCTATTGTGTTTCCCTTTGTTCCTGTACTGTAACCTAAAAACCCAATTGCCTTATCGTACACTTCAACGACAGAGGACAAAATTCAACAAAAAGACGAACGCTCGAGGACTGAAAGGATCTCTTGTTTTTCTATTGTGCTTCTGTCCTCGGGGTTATGTAGTACACGTACACATATACATTAACATGATACAAACATTATAAATCACACAAACAGGACAAGACCACATTAGCACCAGCAAATTTCTATCATTCTTACAGAAGAGGTACACGGCTCCTTTCGTTTTCTGGATCGTGGTGGACATACTCAAGTTATACACTTGTTTTCAGACCACCCACAATTGCAAACACACTAGTTCGATCATGCCCAATGTCCATACTGGGCACTGGGAAGCGCTGATGTAGCTTCACAGATTTCTGTAAAGAAAAAGCACATCATTTCTGGGTAGTCTACCAAGACCACTCAAATTGCACGCAGCGCAGTTGAGCCACAGAACTACATGTAGTGACCTTCAGTTGACAGGTCACACAAAATGTATCCAATCGGAGCTCAAAGCTCGTCAGCGCTTCCCAGTGTCCAGTTTTGACCCTAAAGATATTTATAATAATTTGGGAGGCTAATCATCCTTACTCGCAGCTGGTGTGCTGAATTGCGAAGGACGTGGTCGAGTCGCTGGCACGTAAAGGCGCCTACGGCAGCCGGCCACATCGACTCATATATGACTACGGAGCACAGCCTGAGATCGAAAGTGTTTGATTTTTCAGGGAGGAAAACCGGATGACCTGGAAAAAACCCTCGTGGCACAGGAGAGAACCAACGCACAACTCTACTCACATGTCCGGGCCGGGAATCGAACCCGGGCCACATTGGTGAGAGGCAAGCGCTTTACACACAAGCCACCCATGCCACCCAGATTTGTCTGTAATCGCACAAAACGTCATTGCTTAAAGTTCGAAGCAGATGTACATGTACTTGTATCCTAACACTCAACAAACGTGAACAAAATGTGAGAGGAAATCTGACAAATCTCGGCAAAACTGTAGCACTCACGACCACATAGTTTTAATTTAATAAACGGTAATTTGACGACCTTGACTTAAAATCGGAGTGACACGTATGGGGTAAATAAAAATGCCGATAATAGATTTTGAGGTGGCACGCCTGCACATTAGGAATTACATGTAGTCCAACAACACAGTGCGGATACACACAGCAAAACAAGGATACATAATGATGAGTAATACTTGACCAAACTTTTCGGTCCCCATTGGACAGGATGCAACAGTTGTAGAAACAGTTGGGCCAAGGCTACAAGAGTACCAATAACACTGTCTTGCCCTGTCTCCCCCCCCCCCTCCCACCCCACCATTCCAAACCCCTTATTACTCATAATTGGGTTATGGTAGAGGTCAAGGACGTAAAGAGATAAAAGAGCATCCTTCAGAGTTGCTTTAACAAGGCAAGGGGGGGGGGGGGGGGACACAACAATGACAGAAGATGGGGGAAGAGAGGGCAGGTTTACAGATGGACAGAGATTGAGAGATGAAGGGGAAGCAGGAAAACGTGATTCTCTGACTATTTAGGTTCAGGGCATAACCAGTACAAGTCTGCTGGCATCTCAGGTTACAGGCAAGCCTCAAGGTTCAAGTGTCTGGTTACAGTCAATAAAACCAATATGGAAAGTTAAACCAATTGGGCAAACAAGCCGGCACATTTGGCCTGGTTCCTCTTCCCCCAATGGAACAGTGATAACCATAGTCATGTGTGAAGTGGTGGGTACAGATGGGTACCGGTACATGCACACTGTATGCATCCGCTAAGCATACAAAATGGTTGATGTCATCACTATGTAGACTACAGACAAATCCGGACACACTGATAATTTCGTCACGGAAGCCTGATGAAAGCATTGTGTCGGCTCCAGACGATGTGCCCTCTGTTTACATCTATTATAGCACACGCATCGTTGGTTTTGCGACATCGCAGGTCAGACTTCCTTGGAATTATGCAACCTCTGACCTCATCTCCCGACCAAATACGTGTACCCCCTCTATAGTTATAAGAGAAAATTATAATGTGCCACGCGTCGCAACTCGAGACACGTCCATTTCATGAAACTTGTGATGTTTTGATGCATTGCAAGTTCCTGGACAAAGGTTCAAAAAGGAAATTAAGGGAAATTAATTTGCAAGGATAAAAAAATAAGTTTTACTGTTCAGCATTTGCTATTTCAAATGGTAGTAAAGGCTTCATTGTAGTTGATTGCCTAGCCGAATGATAAATAACAATAGAGTCCCCATTGTGTGCACATGTAGGTACAGCCACACACTGAGAGCAACTCCTCAGTCGAAACGACTACCCATTTTCTTTAATAAGCAAGGCTTAATGACATCATAAAAAGGTAAGGGCTATCATTATGAAACTTGGTGGGTACCGGTAGGTAGATACTGTCACTAGTATGCAAACATTCGAATTGACATCATCGTAACATCGTCGATTAATTTTTCTTGATGATTTTCTATTCATAGCTAGTTGCAATTTCTCCCCATAGGATTTTGTACATATTTTCTTCATTAAACTTTGGCACTTTAGTAAATCCGATCGACTTGAGAATGGGCACACACCGTGACCACCACCCACAGATGGACCGGGAAGAAAGTTGTCACGGTGATGTAATCGAGTGCCTCGTAACATGTCATAACAGCTGAAACGGCTATATTGTTTGTCCACAAACATCTCTAGTTACTGTTGTTTGCTTGTTGCGTAATACATTCTACGTTACCATAATATATTACCGGCAAGCTTGTAACATGCCATTGACGTGGGTAGTTGGATCGGTTGAACTTGTAAGCCGATAGCCAACAACGGGAGTGTTTGAATAAAATCAAGTTGCTGCTTTGCAGTCAGTGCAGTCAAGGTTGCCCCGGACCCAACCTTGAAAAATTACTAGTAAATACCCAAAATTTAAATACTTAAAATTTAGAAAGCAAAAAGTGAATACTTTTAGTCTTTTATAGCAAAAACTAGTTTATATTCATACGACCCAATGGCACGACAGACTGTCCTACAAAACCTGACTGAGTAAGACTGTCTTGTTTTTTTCTCACAGGGTTCCATGCATGCTGTGTGTGGTTATCTACCCTAATTTTGTTATCCATGAATGTCTCATAATTGTGAAGGAAACTTCTTGCCATGGTCAATTAATGTCATAACCGAGCCTCAGCACCGCTTATTTCTTAATAATGTAAACCAGACGAAGAAAAAAAAAGTAGAAAAAAAAAGCAGAGCATGTGTCAATCAGTAACAAATATCCCAAATCCCACATCAATTTTTTTTTTAACTAGACCTAATTCTGACCCTGTTTAGCAACCAGGAAATACATATTTTTGTCGCTGCTGTATCTTAATTACTGCTAAAGAAAGTTGGAAAAAATGTCAAAGTTGAGTCATTTAGTGGGTTACACGCACTGCAGGCAAAACAGGGGAAGGAAGGGGTCTTGGCCTGTAATTTGTGACAAACATTTGAAAATTTTGCTTTGATGCCAGTTGGGAAAAGTACACGCAAACTGCCAATTTGTGAATCTTTACAAAGTGTATTAAATATACATGTACAACATTTGCAAACATAAAAAGAAAAATTAAACAACTGAATTATTATTAAAATACCCTATTTGACTCTGAGCATCTTGCAAAATCATTTTCAAGAAAAGCAGAATTTGTGTATCAACTAAAAACCTCACCATTTTCAAAAACTGTTTTTATTTACCAAATTTAGTCCACATTTTGTTTGCAATACGGTTAAATACATCTGTGAATACTGAATAGGTGCAATTCAGCTAGTCTGGTTCCCTAACTTAAATAATTCCCTGACATCTATACATTTCTCGTTTCATTAGAAGTATGGTCAATGAACCAGACTACAAGAACAGTATTTAATTTTTTTTCCGAAGCATCTATGAGCACAAAACTTTAAACAGGGCCCAATTTCATGGCAGTGCTTAACGATTATCAGAAACGTTGTGCGTTTTAATACTGTAGCAGAAAAACCACTATTTCACTGAATAAGCAACTTTTTATTTTGTAGTTAGACACGCTTTTCTTGTGCTTACTGTTAACAGTCTCTATGAACGACAGAGGCTGCGTTAAGCACAAAATCGGCTGTTAAGCAGCGCTTATAAAATTGGGGCTAAGGTTTTGCTATAAAATATAAATTCTTTTTTAAATTATTTAAAATCTATGTATATGGCAAAATCTAGCTGGCTAAAAATGTACATCTGCAAGGGTACAATTTGCTGGGAGATTTTTTTGTCTGTGCTGTCAGCCTCATGTACTTAACATTAATTACTGATTTATTGTTTTAAAATCCCACATGAATAACCTCTATCGCGGCTAAAATCCAAATTGCGGAGTTATAAGCACACGTAAAAAATGCATGAAATTGTGTACAATATGTAATTATTAACCAGTTCGCGCCGGGATTATTTTAACATCGCCGAGCTAACAGGCGGGATTATTTTTAACGAAACTCGATCCGAAGCGGGTTCAGGCTGATAGTGCCGGGAAGCACACCCACGCATTTCCGGCCTTGCGCGCTGCTGACATACATTTCCGAACTTGAACTTGGCGTGTTTATGCGTCATCCGTTTTGAATTTGGGAAAATTTTTGCGTTTATATACGTCATATGGCGCGAACTGGTTAAAACTGTTGACAATTCATCATGAAATTTAAAAACGGGCAATACAAAAGTATGATTATAAATAAAAATGTTAGAGTGGTAACAAATACGACACATGCAGCTAACAACAACGCCCTATAAGAACAAAAACAAAATGACACGCTCGTTTGTTTGAATAAGTTTTAGTTATTACGGAGCTGGAAAAGACAAGAAACTTTAAAGTTGAACAGAAGTTTTTTTTCAGGGGAGAGAAGTTTGTCAAGGAGGCTGTACCACCTTTGATAAGCACAGGCTCTGAACAGGTGTGCAGACCAATTTTGCATTGTCATATCACACTCACCAAACACCCCAACAAAAAAAATGTCTGCCCCCAAAAAACAACCCAAACAAAACACATGCATCCCAGCAACTGATTCTCTCAAGGACTTTACACACACACAAAAAACTTGCCGTAAATTCAGGAGCACCGCGCGATGAATCACAACGCTCGGTGAATAATTGCGCGAAGAAAATACACTTCCTGGGCTTTTTTTCTTGGCTAGCGGAGGATTGCGTCGCACTGCTAACGAACGTTACATCCTGTTGCGCGGGGAGGTTGGAGGGCAGTAAGGGTTTGCACAAACGGTTTGGCCACAGTTGTTTGCCCACTGGCTGCGGGGTTCTGCTTCAGTAAGTTGCACACATGGCGCGTATTTAGGTTGTGTCTGGGTACAGGTCACCGCCGGGAGAATTATTTGGTTCATGCCACACCAACATTTATCTCAACCATTTATATACGACACTAAATCGTTCCATTTAGAGCAACAACAAGAAGATTGCATGGTTACGGTGATGCCTAAAATAGCTTCACTGAATGTCACCGTTTGAACAGAAGTTTCTGTTCATGTGTATTCCAAAGTAACTTTACAGTTTAAAGTTTCTTTATCGCTTTATAAAATCAAAGGACGGAAGATAATCAACCACAAATTGGTCATGTCATGTCAAGATTTGGTCAGGGCATGACATTTTTCTGGTTGGGCCATCTTTTGCAAAGACTAGGGCAGTGCCCATTCAAATTGTAAAATCAAAGCACTTTGGCAAGTTTATAGAACCGATATCTTTTTTTGGATCTCTATATTGTTGCACGGGCTATCACTAATAAGTCATTTTTTTGCCATTTAATCCCCTCTAATTACGTAATTAAAAGTCCGGCCCCATCACTTTCTGCTGGGGATCCCTGCCGGTACCCGTGCCAATTATGAATGCTGTCTGGCCGCCGGTGTCGGAGGAAAATGCAGAGATACAAGCAGCGACAGAGGTCTCCTCATTTATGTGTTAGATATTTGTATTAAGTAATTTAGAAATCAGTTAACAGTGAAAACATGCGTGATCTCTTTTCACCCTTCTTTACGAAAAAAAAAAGGATGTAAATAAGAAAAGAAAAATTTTTCGGGAGGGGGCAGTCATCCTGAAAACTGCACACTTGCTTATAGACTTGTGTTGATGGCTTAAAACAAATGCGATTGCATTTCTCTGATAAAAAAATGTGTTGACATTGACGTGCAACCAGAATTATTCCTACGGAAAAAAAACAATATAAAAAAAATAACTGAAAATCTAGGAAAGGTAGATGTAGCCTGGGTCATATTATTCAGGCATCAAACCAGGAAGGCTGTTACCGTGACAGCTAGTCAATATGCAATACCATTAAGACGGTACATGTTGTGTTGGTACTGCCGATTGTGCGGTCTGGTTTCGAGTACCCACCGTATGTGCACACTAACAGCAGTAGGTTTATGCTGTACAAACTGTGCGAATTGCTGCTATGTACATGTATGAGATGTGCACTCGTGTGATTTATCTGAAAAGGACTCCATATCGATTAGGGAATGTTTTTTGACGAAAATTCTTGTTGGGCAAATTTGTTAACTTGTTTCTTTGAATTACATGTACATTTACCTCTTGCAACGATCCAAAAATAAACAACCAAATTATTGTCAAAAAGTTTAATACTTGATACATGTAAAGAATAATGATTCTAATATGACAACCTTTGAAATGATTCCTTCACGCATGCCGTCACTTTGAAGAATATAAAGGAATGTTATTTCCAAAGATGCTTCTTGAGACGCATTTTTTGAACATTTCAACTTCTAGGACAGATTTTGGGTGATACTCTTATAATTCACTGTTGTGCATAGGTATATATTGATACCAGTAGTAAACATAACCTTCCTCAATCCTCCAAAATCTTCCAAAATTATGGTCAATTTTTGAGGATGCAGTGTGTGGGGTTTGTAAGCTGTACCCAGCACTGTTTACATTCAGTCATGCATAATTGTGCCCTGCATTATGTTCGATATCATCCGCACTGCTTCTAAATGTCATCGGCACTGATTCAACCCAAAGCAGTGATTAGTGAAGGATTTCAGAGGATCGAGGCAATGGTCACCCCTTCAACTGAACAAATGCAAGAAATAATGGATGATTTTGAAGGATTGAGGATGGTTCCTTGCCAAAAGAGCCCAGGGATTAGTGATTTTACACTGTTTGTAGGATCCACTTATTGTTGAGAACCAAATCGTTTGTAATCAAGGGAAAAAGTCCTTTCAGTCAATCCTAAAACAAAACCTGTCATAAAAACCCTTGATTAAAAAAATAAAAATAAAAATAAAATAAAAACATACTTAACAAAATGCATGTGAATTGAATTAAAACAAAATCTAACTAATTCAGTAAACAGATATAATAGCAAGTATTGACCAAAAAAATATTAATTTAAAGAAAAAAATAACTCACCTTTTCCAATTCTAATAAATGAAACCGCAGTACCTGAATTGATTGAATCATCTGTGAATAAGAAAATCACAAACGAGAAAAGAAGAACAAAATTTAATAAGATGAGTGACAAAACTGATTTGAATCCCAATAAAGCAAAAAAAGTACACGAAGAAGGCAGGTGCCAAACGGTTTAATTCCTCCTCGTGTCCCAATTAAGAAATGGCTCGGGCGCAGGTCCCAAACACAACTTGGAGACACTCCAGTCTCGTCGTGTCATGTCTGGCAGAGACGGCGTGACGAGATATGGCAAGAAAGTCAGCCTCCGAGGAAAATTAGAAATCCTCCAGTGAATACCAAAAATCTATTTAGCGCACCCACATTTCAAACTCTGATGGATTTTTTAAGAGACACAAAAATATTCTTCTTTGCCAAAGTCTTTTAAAGGTAAAATGTAATACCTTTAGTACACTGTACTTGACTGCAAGTGAATAAAAACCGCAAGCAATCTGTTGTGCTGTATTTTGTTTAAGTGTAATTTTGGTCGGCTTACCATTGTTGAACAAACAAAAATCTGTTATTTTAAATACATGTACTGACCTCAAATGTACCACGCTTATTTATTGCACGTTTTATCTGCAATCAGAATGTATACTTCGAGAATGGTTTCCTGATCTAACAATTCTCTGACGTTTATAAATTGCTCTGTTTTTGTCGGAAGTAGGGTCAGGGAACCAGACTACAAGAACAACACTTTTTAACAGGTCGGTATAACAATACATATGTGACCTGTCATCACAAAATGAGCGTAAAGTCGCACGGAGTGATTTCTCAGTACGGCCAGTCAAAGTTAAAATTTGAAGGGGTGGTCGATTTTGAGATTATATGTTTTTTTAAAGACTAAACTGCATAAACAAAGCCGATATTGCGAAGAGGCTGGAGTTTGGAAAACGGCAGTACGCTTGCGCTCTAATGTATACTGTATACTGTATGTAAATGTACACTTTCCTTGTTTCCCGCGCGCGCGCTTTAACCGGAAGGCTGAGAAAGTGGTGTTTGCGTTGCGTAACCACGATGGCGTAACTTGACCAACTTTTCCGCCTGGGGAATGGCGTAACTTTCTCGTTTGAACGCAAGCATGTTTTGGATTAAAAACGGAATAACTTACCGGTAGTATTTTTGGATTAGCTTAACTTACGCCACCGTCTGAACATGCCCTTAGTCTGTCTATGCCTTTAACACAATTTCTCGCAAGAAATGCCTGTTTTCTCATAATCTCTGTATTAAGACTCTAGACTAAACAAAAACAATAACAAAAATCTTCCATTTCTGAAAATTACAGCACAAGCAAAATTTCCTTTAAGGGGTAGTGCATTTATTTGTAGAAAAGAGAGAAAAAAGAAAATAACAATGATTGGAATTTGACAACAGGTTTTACACCCATCCTAAATCAACTACAAACAGCGACTTCAATACATGTACATACGGTACTTCCATGATAACCTAGTTTAAGGCGCTTAGCGGTCAAGCTCCATTATACATCTCAAAGCTTTTTTGAACTAATGTTCCCCGCTGTTGCGGTCTTCGCGCTAACAACACCCACAGGCTGTCAGAGACCAGATCAAGATGGTCGTTGGGAGACAGGTCACTTGTGGTTGCTGCACCACGAGTTGGGAACACTCTCCCAAGAGACAGCAAAACATCTTCATCCCTACAGTGTTTCAAGTCTAATCTGAAGACTTGTTTGTACACCAAAACTTTCTCATAACTAGAGTGAACACTTCATCCATTCATTCATTGACTCAACTAAATAATATTGTTCTTTCTTCATTTTTCTTTTTTTTAAATGTGCGCCTTTGGTGTCCTAGAACAGATATGTTGTGCGGTATAATTGTATTTTATTAATTATTAATTATTATTAACAGGTAGTGCTACTATTTAAAAACCTTTTTTTAATATCTGTTTTGAGTTTGGAATGAATCACTCAAGCAATCAAATAGGAAGGGAAAAAGGAGAGTTGTCCCAAGAGAACGAGAACCAAGAAATACTTGCCTAATCACTTCCTTTACAGATCGTCCTTGGTATTTGCATCTCATAACAACTTTAAATGTACACATTAGCCTTGCTTATATCTTTTCCATTTGTCTTACTGTATAAAGGACAGGCAACAACATGCACTCCAATAGTCGGTTCCTACTAACTCACTGGTATGGTAGCACTGACACACTTCTTTAACCCTAACTACCCCAAACCCATCAAACTCCAACTGCAGGTTTTGCTAGGTTTTGGCAGGTTTGGTACCAAACCATATAGCAACTTGTTGTTGGACTTTGTTTGAATCAGTACAAAAGGCCCAGGGAGACCCTGTTGAATTATGTGAGGTTCAGGGCAGAAAGGCTCGAGACTTGTAAAAATGTTTGAATTTGGTGGAGTTTACAAGCCATTTCTTTGTGGGTACATGTACTGTATGCTCATTTCTTTGTGGGTACACAGTATGCTCAACCACGGTCCTTGGCACAGCTGTAAGTGTGCATACATGTACCTTGCCAAAATTGCTATGAACATTACTCCTCTGGATCATTTGATACCAGTGGCTCATTTTTTTAACCCAGACTGATGTCCTTTAACCACAAGTACATGTACCAACAGAGCCAGGCACACACACAGAGCTAAACCACAGGAGTATGTTCGCATGGCATTAGAGTAGAGTAGATATTAATGAAACTCAAAAACGGAGGATGCAGGCTCTGTCTTCAGCAGGAAATCCCAGTGTCATTCCGAATAAAAACAGTTGTGCTAGGTTGCCAGGGAGTTGGTTGCTTAGCTTGGGCAAGCCGGCCGGCTGCATGACTGCAACTCCAAGAACTCATTGAGAGGAAGATCACGACCTAATTTCGAGGTTACCATGAAATTCGGCACTCATTGTCTGTGCTTACAGTTGTACATGTAGCACAGAAAACCAACACTAACCCTACAGTATAAGCAGAACATCTTGGGGGGGGGGGGGGGGGGGGGTTATGTACTCAAACACAGGTCAACATTAACTCTCTCACGACATAGTAGGATACACCATTTGCAGATATTGAAATATTTCACTACCGAATTATAAGGAAATATCTTACTTTATATTTGAAAGTAAATAATGATTGTAGGTATCCAGCAAAATGATTGCGCTACCGGTACATGTAGATGTTCTAGATAATTGTTCCTAACAATTAAAAAATAAATTAAAACAATTCGCGATCGAAGTCCGACATACATGTAAGCACCACTGCCCGACACCAGTTGAAAATGAACAGCATTTGTCTTGCTTTCCCTGGCATCCATGATTGTAAAACTTCGGACAGGTCAGTTAAACGTTATTTACTATAAAATACAACACCCCAAAACCACCCATTCCTGATAATTTAAGTAATTACCAATGGTGATACAAGCGTTTATCTTTTTAGACAACAATTTTTCCAAATTTTTGAAAGGGAAATGTGTACATGTGATCCCAGCAGTGCCATTTTGTGGTTTGGCCTACAATGCTGTACATCTACACAAATTGGAATGCAACCTTCAGGCCAGTATTAACAACCATATATACACAATGAATGCTGTTATGTTAAGTAGCTCAGCTAAGCCCCAAATGACTGGTTTTCATTATGTAGTAATTCAAGCTGGCATACCAAAACTGATAAGCCAGTTTATTCCAAATTGTGCATGTGCATATCAAGTTTCAAGAATTTCCAGTTCTGGATAAAGACAGTTGATAATGCCAATAGGTGCAATGGTAACAAACAGGGTTGCGGGATTTAACTCTCGATAAGTTAAATCACGAATTTAATCCCAATGTTTTTGAAAAATATGTTTTTGTTTAAGATTTGTCTTATTTGTATCAATTTAGTAAATAAAAGCCAACTGGATCATACTTTTAAATGAAGAGGTTTAAAATATTTCAAAGAACCCCCATGACCCCCCCCCCCTAAATTTCACAAGTAGATGTTTATAATTACCAATCTTAAACAGCATCATTAATGACTCATTCGGACAAACTATTTTTCTAAACTATTTTTCTAAACTATTTTTCTAAACTATTTTTCTAAACTATTGAAAGGTAGGATACACCATTGGTATTTGCTTGAATTATCATGAATACTGTGTAGATTTGGGGGGTTGTATTTTATAGTAATTTTCATTTACACACACAATGTAACTGACCTAGATCCGAATTTTTACAATCATGGATAGCGAGAAAAGCACGAAAAACAGCGTTTGTTTTCAATTGACGTCGAGCAGTTATTCGTATGTTATTTGTGTTTTTTTCGCGATCGCCGTCTGGCGATCGCAAATTTTTCTTTATAAAATTAGATTTTTCAGAATAATTACAGGATATCTAGCGCAATCATTTTGCTGGATGCCTAGAATCATTATTTACTTTTAGATGAGTAAGATATTTCTTAATAATTCAGTAGTAAATTTTTTCGATATCTGCAAATGGTGTATCCTACCTTTAAAAGAAAGAGGACCCGTGCTTAACTCATTCTATATGGTGAGCCGATACATCAACTCAGTAAACTACCCTCTGTAGACGGAACGCCGATATATCGGCTCGCGTCCTCACCTAGCAACGTCATTGTTTTCCAGTATGCTGTGGCCCTTGTGACCCATATCAGCCAATGAAATATCACTATTTAGCCCAACCCACTGTCATCCACCAATCATTGTTCATTTTACCTTCGGGAATTTCCGAGATCATTCACACAGTGTTTGCTTTCTCTTCGCATTTAAAGATGGTGGCGGCCACACTAGGAAAGCAAGCTCCAAAACTTATGCTAATTTAGGCAATGAATCTCCTACATTTCTGACACTGAACGTGAAACCAACAATGACTCCGACTATACTGACGGTAATTGTAGTGACCACAACCACTTGGACTCTGACAAAACAAGTGACAATTATGACAATTCTGAGTCAGAGTCTGAGTCTGACAGTGACGATACAACGCCAGCACCAGCACCACCGGCTGCTTGCGATATGTACACGTGGGCCCTGTAAGCACACGCGTACAACTCACAGTGGCGTAGACAATGCAAATACCGGTACATCTAACAAAAAATGGAAAGATGTACATGTACTTCATCAGCTTTATTTTGATATATAAAGTGCCTTATACTAGGTCAGGTTAATGAAGCGTAAGACATAAATACATAGCTGGCACTACTCACCAAACTATCAAGTTCTTCATTACTGGAGAAGTACTGCTTGTCAGTCCTTGCCTAAAACAAACAAACAAACAAACAAAAGATTTTTTTAAGATTAACATAATGCATCAGAACCACTATTCCTCGTAAATATTTATTCGTGGCGCGAGAAATAGATTGTTTTTAACTAGCTATTTTTCTGCAAATACAAATATTTGTTGTGGATTATGATTTTTGATGGACTTGCATGCTATGACAACATCAGTACAGTACGACAGAAAAAAAATCAATACTTTTGGATGTCAGACAAGTCGACCGTTGAGACAACTCGACTTGGGACAAGTCGCCCGTTGAGACAAGTCGACCGTTGAGACAACTCGACTCGAGACAACTCGACCGTTGAGACAACTCGACCGTTGAGACAACTCGACCGTTGAGACAACTCGACTTTATGGAAATGTTTATGGAAAAAGTTGCATAAATCTGTGGCAGGACCAAAAAAATCTTATCCAAATAAACTAAATACGAGGTACATATTTTTAGAAAACTGTTTCAGACTGTTTCGATTCTTGAACTTGAAGGCGTTTAGATCATAAACTTTATAGCCTAGGGGTTTTTAATTTTGTCACGCATGTGAACTTGTCATGACTTTGATTCATCACGGACGGCACTACAATTGTCTCAAGCAACACAAATGGTTCATTGGCGAGCCACCGTATCATCTGTAAATAGAAAAATAATAAGTGTTAATGCATAGTTTGGGTCAAAAATATAAAAAGTATGAAATAATATTAACGCAATGGTCGGTCTAATGCGTGCGTGAACGGTACCGAATCCCAAACTGCATGCGTACCAGCGCATCAAAAACGACATCACCGTACGGTACGGCCTCGTTGACCGACCGGGGATGAGATAAGTTGGCGCACAGGCCCGGCAAAAATTATGCCACCGTGCACGCCTGCACGGTACGGCTACGTTGGCCGCGGATAAGTACGTGCGGGGATAACGAACAGATATGATATGATATGCAGATACATGTATGTAATGCCTAATGTACTCTTTAGTTTACAAGGTATTTTAACCCAGTTTTCAATTACGTTTGTACCATGGAGAAATTTCTCCATGTTTGTACATAGGGCCTACATGTAGTTTGAATGGGATAGCACCATCATTTTCCTAAACTAAAGCAGCTAAACCTATCAATCATCTCGCCCAGCGGCAACCCCAGCCGTATCAACCCGGCCCGAACCCAACAAAACTTTATGTATCATGACTCCCAAACGGCGATCGGCCGCCGTCAAAAGTCCCCGTTACTATCCCAAAAATATGCGAGTCGACTTGTCTCAACGGTCGACTTGTCTTTCCATTTACCGGACAAACGGTCGAGTTGTCTCAACGGGCGACTTGTCTCAACGGTCGACTTGTCTCAACGGTCGACTTGTCTCAACGGTCGACTTGTCTCAACGGTCGACTTGTCTCAACGGTCGACTTGTCTCAACGGTCGACTTGTCTCAACGGTCGACTTGTCTCAACGGTCGACTTGTCTCAACGGTCGACTTGTCTCAACGGTCGACTTGTCTCAACGGTCGACTTGTCTCAACGGTCGACTTGTCTCAACGGTCGACTTGTCTCAACGGTCGACTTGTCTCAACGGTCGACTTGTCTCAACGGTCGACTTGTCTCAACGGTCGACTTGTCCCGAGTCGAGTTGTCTCACCGGTCGACTTGTCTGACCCCCCTCCCAGCAGTGCTTTAGGCCTCCCGGCCCAAGTCCATCATAATCCATCAACATTTTGTCAAACCATAAAGAAAGGAACAGGCCCGCAGCACCAAGCCTCAAAATATCTCCCAAAATATGGAGTGGGTGGATTTTTATGGATTTAGAAATGTTAGAGTACAAGTAGATGTACATCCAAAATCCAAATCAAATAGTGGAATTCTAACCAATGTTAAAAAATCTGAATTATCATTTTTATCTCACCACTGCAAACAAAATTTAATTAATAAAACCCTCCCAAAACAGAACTATATATAAATTTCTATCTACATGTAGATATATCTATAGGTATACATGTACAGGTATTTATCAAAACCTGGTGAGTGTTACAATATTTTCTATAAGATACCGGTACTTGTACAATGTATATGTCCCCCAAATACATTTATTTATGTTGTACATTCCCTTTAACAGTAAATTATGCTCATAAAACCAGTACAAAGGACAATAGGCTGTGGTAGTTTTGTTAATTGAGGGTACCATGCCTTGACTGACATTGACAATGACAGATATGGTTAGTCAGTACTGGTGAGTGCCTGGCAATGAAGAATTGAGATCAGTAACAATGAATACACAAAAGGTTCAATCATCCCAGCAAAACAAAGGCATTGTCCTCTAAGATGGCTGCTATAATACAACCTGTATTCACAGCCACCCTATCTATCAAACCCCTTCATTAGGTTTATGACAGTGGTTTAACCCTAACGTTGCCCAATACTACAAAATAATACTTGCTTGAACATTCAATTCCACTTTTGTATTAACATAAAACTCTTAAGATCAGTGACATTTTTAAATTTCAGCTTGGAGCCTCCATGCACCGTTTAAGCATTAATTCCCTTCCCAAATCCCACCAAGAAAATGTTTTGTAGAAATAAAACAATAATAGTACATCACCATTCGACAACGCAGAGAATTTGACCGTTCATTTGCAAGAACAACTGGGTTTTTTAGACAATAAAGCATGAAGGTCCTAATCTTCATAACTCACTAAAAAGCATTCTAACCTTTCATTATTCAAATAGAAATTTAGAACTAGTCTAAATTTGTCCAATTACTTGAACTCTGATTTAATTTCCTATTGGGTTACTACTCTGTAGTCGGTATGCATGTGTCAACTTTTAGAGTATACCCAGCACAATATGTGGCAGAGGGGTACCCCCTCTTATCCCTATACCTTATACACACTCAACACTATTGTTACCTAACACATCCCCCCTTGAAACCTAAAAAAAATTCCTGAGATTCCGGGAACACAATGGTCAACACAAAAGAGAAGGGGGTTTCTCTGCCACATATCGTGCTTCATATGTTTTAGAGATTTGCAATATTAATTTGGCGTTAATGATTTATTCTTGTCTTTACAGGTAGTTTAACTGTCTTTAAATATTCACTACATTTGTGTCAAAGGGGATTCCTACTCGACAAGCTTTGCTTTTTTAATTCCCCTTTACATGTGTCTATAAAATCTAAATGAATGTACATAATTAGTTCATAACTTTAAAAGCCAATTTCACAGATATCTTGCATTCTAATGTGGTAAAAAATATTAATGAATGAATGAATGAACATGAGTAAACTATGCAGTATACACTGGCCTATGGGAATTGAGTAGTATTTTGTAGTACTGCATACTGTATCACAAATGAAAACCTAGGACATTGGGGTTAATCCACAGGGGTTATGTTAGTTAGTAATCAGTCTGTACAAAAGCTACAGTAGGAGAGAGGAAGTGGGTTGGATTTTTTTGATAGTTTGTGGTAGTTAAAACAGTAGGCAGCTTCTTATAGATGGTGATAGTATATGCATAGTATATGTACAGTGTATGTAAACACCAGCAATCTTGGACTAGAGACAATTGGGTTAGGGCATAAGGCGCCACAATTGACCAACCTTTCATGATTGAAAAATCGTGTACAAAACCTATGGGATGCCTTCTGGGTCCATGCTTGCTGGTGTTTACATTATGGTGTGGTTGTGTGGGCCTTACCAGTACCTGTTTGGCAAACACAGCTATATCTTCATTGAAGGACTCTGAGGAACACACGTCACCGCCTGCTACCCCTGGCTCACGCGGTGTGCAGGTCGCAAGCTCACACTTCTCAAAGATGAGGGCGAGCAGCGGAAATAAGGGATGGCTACAAAATCAAACAAAACACACGAACACAATAAGAGACGATTTGGTAGACTATGTTTTTGAGATGGACAAGTTTGGGAAAGGGAATATTACGATGTTAGGTTTCTGTTTATACGCGATCAATTGAAGAAAAAAATGTTGACTACACACTTTTGTCAAATACATTAAATTTGTGAAATACATTAAAAAAGTGAAAAGAATAATCTCTGACAATAGATTCTGCATTTCCAGTAACTTTAGGCCAATCTTCCACAACTTTGATGAAATGAAGTATGAATTCCCTATGTAAATATTTGCTACTGTATTGTGAATATATTTCAGGATGCAATCAACTTAAGGGCTTGTATAAATTTACGGATAGAATAGTCTGTCAAAGAATCCCAACCCTAAAATTCAATTCTTGGAAGTTGCTGGCTCAGTTGTTTTGTCACTGTATTTTTTAAGATCAAACAATACCGACAAATATAGAATTCAATTTTGAGTGAGTTGTCGTGGTTTGGGTTATTTTAATTCAAAATCTGATTTGTTCAGAGAAGAATTATTGAAGAGAGAGGAAGCAATTCCTTTTTTTTTAGGGGCCAATGAATGTATTAAGCCGTGAACCATAAACAAATATGCTACAATCTGTCAGTGGTTGTTGAGGTGATCGTTGCGGATTTTTGTTTTTTTGTGTTCAAAATCTATATTTTTCATTGTCTTTTTCACTGTACGAGAAGTCACTATGTAATTTGTAAAGTTGGTTCAGGTACTCGAGTGTATAATCTGGAACCAGTTCCTGACATCAACGGTCAGGTACGGGGGTACCTGGTTCCGATACACACCCCTCAACAAATTTCAATAAGCAACCAAAAAGACAAAATCTTTTCCGTCAAAATTCTATGTGGATTGATGTTTCCGATCAAGACGGCAATATGTCGCGTTGCTACTAAGAGTAATCCGTCACATCATTCTCGGTGCTTTCCCAGGGTCTGTACCTATTACTATTAGTTTAGTCACATAACTGGACTGATCAGAAGATGAGCGTGCACCTCTTTAGCAAGCACCCTTGATATTGGGGAGCGATCTGGCCAAACTAATAATACCAAATGATGAAGACCTCTAAGTCCTGCTCGCAGGGGGAGGGGGGCATGCCCGGTGTGTAAATTCAGAACACATTTCTCGGTTTGATATGATTCATTGGTTGACCCCGGGCCATATCCTATCAACGACACATCTGCTGTGTGTATACGTAGATTCACAGACGCTTATGCGCAGAATTCATGCCACGGATGTGTAGGCACTCGCAAGATCAAAAAAGAACTTAAGAAACTGCATGCAATTCCATTTTTTTTCAGACATCGTTCAAAACCTATGAACATTATTTTAATTTTTAATGGCATGTTTGGCCTTTTTTAGTACGATGGACACAACTGCAGGAAGATTATAATTACATGTACATGTACATGTATCTGATGAGCTTCTAAAACTAAAGGCGCTTTTGTTTTAACCACAACTTATTCACTCCAAAGATTTCAGAATATTTCAAAATATTTCAAAATGAATGGTATTCATGTCAATAGAAATATCCTGAGTGAAACGATATCCATAAGTCTGCAAGGCTTTTCTGGGACCATTTTTATACAACTGCCTTTCACATACACCAATTCTGAGAACAGGTAGGTTTTGTTGTCAGCCCTGTGTGCGACAAAGAGAGGGTGCGCACTGCAATTTGTCGAACAGTGCCTTTTTTGGTGGGTCATTCACTTCGCTGGTTCACGCACGTATTGCAGGTAATTTTGCACTGAGTGGATAGAGCAGCAAAAACCACTCAGCCAAAATCAAGGTGACTCAAACTTAATGTACATACCAATTAGACAGAATAGAAAAGGAACTCAATTGACACAAGATACTGTATCTGTTCACATTTGTTTAAATTGTAATGTGAAATACTATAGGACGAAGGGAAGCAATGTTCAGGTAGGGAGCTTCACTCAGTAGAGAGAGAAAATCATGGTATCTTGTATCACAAATTTATTTGTGATACAAGATACCATGATTTGGTATTATTAGTTTGGCCAGATCGCTCCAGATGGCTTAACAAGAAGAAATCTCATGTGTGTTAAACCATAGAATAAGGAACAGTTCACAGCTCATAATGGTTATTTTCCACTTAGTACCTTCATACTAGACATACTATGTAGGTAACAGATATTTTCCCAGGGGTTAGGGCCAAAAGTTGTGTGCAGGTACAGGTATTTCACTGTCCATTGCACTTCTGCGAAATAATTCAAAATAGGAAAATAAACAAAAACCCTCTTACCCATATATAGCATCTTTGTCCCTTTTGTGGATGTCTGTCACCCCCGTAGAGACCGGCGTCATGACATTGGGGGTATGACTTGGGTAGAACTGTGGGTGGCCCACGGCCGGGGCGTGGTTTAGCTGAGGTATGCTGGGCTGGCCATAGGCCTGGGAGTAATGCACTGCCGAACGAGGGGCGTGGGCCTCGTACATGGATGTCACTGATGATTCTAGACCGCCGTAATGGGGTAAACCATCCTCATGATACTGCAAGTAGAAAGTTTGAAACCAAACAAATGTTATATTATTTTTTTGTTACAGTGTACAAATTAGATTCAGCCTCAATCTTCCAAAATCCTCTGTAATTTTTTGATTTTTTTTAGTGGAGGGGCAACTATTGCAACAATTCAAAAAGAATTTCATATCTGGACATCACTCAAGTTCCTGTTTGTACAAAACAACAGTTATGGGCCACGACAAATCAATTTTAATTTAAGTGTCCATTGTGTAAAAGATGGGACCTTCTGATGTCCAGATATGGAATTCTTTCCCCAATCCTTCAAAATCCTCCACCAAACACAGCTATTGGTTGAGGCAGTGCCGATGACATTCAGAAGCAGTGCGGATAATATCGAGCATATTGTAGAGCTCATTTATGCATGACTGATTATAAAACAATGCTGGGTTCACCTCCACACAATGCATCCTCTAAAATCAACTGACACATTTTGTCATTCAGCCTTAAAAACTCTGAAATCCTACAAAACCACCCAGAGGATTGAGGAGGGTTAGGGTTAAGAGATTTGTTACCAATTCTTGTTTAGAGTTTCAACTCTTTTTTTCTTCTTAGAATCTCAAAATAACAGAAGTCATTTTTCCACAAAATGAAAGCCCTTTCAAAGGAGCTACACATGCCCAAACTCAGAACAAAGTATTATTTTTTTTTTAAACCACACTAACAAACTGAAAATTTGTTCAGACAAACAATTAGTTCTTCCCTTTGATCTTCACCCTAGACCCTCTCCTCGTGGTTTTACCCCTTCTGTTTTTGTTCCCCACCCAGGTTTGCACCCCCTTACCCCTTTGGTCTGTCTTTGATCCTACCATAGAGAAAGGAAGATCCTACCCTCTCTGACCTCATCTTTTATTTCCTTGGCCTAATTCTCCTTTTGTTGATTGTTCCAATCCACTCCGTTATTTCTCTTTTTTGTTTCTTCTCCCAACCATGTTGTGCATCATGCTTGTATACATGTCCCCCTTTCTATGTTTGTTTCACGTACACAGCCATTTTGTCTCTGAAGAAGATCTCGTTTAAGATCGAGAATTAGGCTCTCTTAACTTATTTGATTGGTATATTTTAGGTCATTTAAACCAAGCAGTTTGCAGCAGTTTTATTCTTATTCAATTTTTTGTTATGAGCATGGGTATGCAATTTTCTAAACTCCTTTGCAACCTATTTCAAATGAACTTGCCTTGTTTGGCATGTTCCAGTACCAGGAAAATGACTGTCCACATACTGAGGTTGACCCAATATAACCTCTAGAGGTCACCATGCATACATACATGTATAGGTTTTTTCCCTTTTGAATATTAAATTAAGTTATGGCACACAGCCAAGCCTTAGACAGATTAAGACATTCATTGTGCAAAGCCAAAGAGCCACGGGAGACAAAAGCTCTGAAAAAATTACAATTGTTACCAGAGGAAAATGGGATCTGTCATTTGTACCAACCCCCTTGTCTCTTGGCATTACACTGAGGACAACAGGCTGATTGGACACAACTATTATTTCTCACAAATACTGATACATTTTAAACCTATCTATTTTAAACCCTTTTTGAATAAGATTAAAACTGCTGCAAACTGCTTACTGGCTGAAATGACCTGAAATATAAGCCAAGAAGGAGTATCACCACGAAGGGATACTGCAACAGAGAAGTGGAAACATTAAACCCTTTTTGTTTGAAATATCATTTACAACAACACTGAAATCATAAATAACGGAATAAATTTCACAGGTAACAGTACATCGTAATTTTACATTCATTTATACACAAGACAGTTTACCCATTCCCATTGGTCGAAAGCCTGTCACGTGGCCCATTTCAAATGGATGACAAAGACATGGGTGGTTCGGTTGTAAACACTTTTCCAGTGTAACATAAAATATTGACTCCAATGAAATTCAGTGCCTTTTACTATTTTATTGGTTGAACATTCACAATGCGTGTACATACTTTGCTGTCCTAAATTCACAATGCATTCGCTACAGCTGCATAGTGCGCGACATCGCGCAGTATGTGCACGCCAATCTTCATAAAAGGAGTCGTTTTTTTGTCGTACTGAAGGTGTGTTTTGAAAAAACAAAGTAAAATTGTTGAACAAAAATTGTTGGAAAGTTTAAATTTTTGACTTGTTTCGACTTTTGGATCAAAAAGTTTATTTTTTTTCCGGAAAAAGTGTATGAATGGAAATTATAAAAATGTGGTTCACCGGTATTAAACAAGTACGTTTAAAACCAGCTCATGGGCCTGAACATTGTTATTGCCCTCACCATATGCCGGTTTTAAACATACTAAATAACCTGCTAACCACATTTTTATTCCCTTATTGAACAACCAAGACAAAAATAAGGCAGTGTTTATCACTTCCTAGTGCATTGTCCTTATTGTGCAATTCCTCACAGCTTGGAAGCAGTTTTACAAACAAACAAACAAACAAACTTTTTAAATTCAAAAATACAAGGCTATATTAACACACATGTTGACTTGCTCTGCACAAAACATGCAGAATGTACCATTCCGTGATAGCACTTGATTCAAATAACATAGCCACAAATACACTAGCAGGAAGAGACAAAATGAAATAAAATTTGGCAGATATCGTCTTGTGACTGTCTGCCGCCAGCGCCAAACTTCAATGGATGCGGCTTGAGTGAAATCAATCTGTAAACTAGAATCCCAGGCTTGGAGACTGGCTGAATGAGATTTAATTCATAATCCTGTCTCCTTATTATTATAGCTGGTGATAGTGGAAAAACATGTAAACGAACACAGCAGGATAGCACATAATCCATCCAAATTACAAAACTTCCCCCATGCAAGTCTTCATATTAAACAGGCAAGATTTTTGTAATGGATTCATGTACATTGAAGTTTAAAGATTTTTATTTCAAATCAAAACTTGCACAGTCACAATTTAATTTCTCATTGAATTCAGCATTCTTATTCAGTGTCACAAACTGAACCAACCAATAATACATAGCACCCACATTCCCTAATTTTCATTTAGTTAACCCTGGGCGAAGCTGATGTACTATTTTCTGCAGTAGTTATTTTTTTATTAGAGCGTTTATCTTAATTGACTTGTTAATTTTTATTTCATTTTCCCACAAGTTCCAAAGTCAGGACTCGCTCGAACTATGAAAGCCCCTTTAACCTCAGTTGTACATATCACAATGATATTCGAGCCACAAAACCCAGGCCATTTGGTTTTTGTGTACAAAGCTGTGGGGCTTTGCTGGGAGTTGGGGATTGTAGCAGTAGATTGTAATTTTGAAAAAAATCTGACTTTTCTGTAATTAATCATTTCTATAATTAATATTTTCAAAACGGATGACGCATAAACACGTCACGAGCAAGGCCGGAAATGTCTGTCAGCAACGAGCAAAGCCGGAAAATGCGTGGGTGTGCTTCCCGGTACCAACAGTCTGAACCCGCCTCGGAACGAGTTTCGTTAAAAATAATCTCGCGCCTCGGCTCGGTGATGTTAAAATAATCCCGGCGCGAACTGGTTAAAGGTAGGATACACCATTGGTAATTGCTTGAATTATCAGGAATGGGTGGATTTGAGGATTATCGTTTTATAACTGACCTGTCCGAAGTACATTATGGATGCCAAGAAAAAAGCAGGGAAAACAGAATTCGTTTTTTTAACCGGCGTCGTCAGTTTTTGTTTTTCTTTTTCTTTTTTGCAATTGTCATTCGGCAATCCTAAATATTAATTGTTTTAAATTATATTTTTTGGAACAATTACAGGATATCTAGCGCAATTATTTTGCTGGTTTTCTAGAATCATTATTTGCTTTCAAATAAGTAAGAAATTTCTTAATAATAATTCGGTAGTCATTTGTTTTCGATATCTGCAAATGGTGTATCCTACCGTACCTTAATATATGAACAGATGCAAACCTTTTTGTATTCCTCCATGGTTAAATAATACCATACAAATACACACAAAGCATGTCCTGGCCGATTAGAAAACACCAACAATCGCGGGGCTGAACAAAAACCCAAATCAAGCAAATAAGCGGTCTGGATTAGACGCCAAAGTACAATAGAATTGACTACCCACCCTCTGTGCCATCTGGGCCGAACGAATGCCGTGTGTGTGCGGTCGGTTTCACCGTGCGCTGTGTGTTGTCGGCGCCGTTCACTGCATAAACCATCAAACGGGGGGGATAAATTCCCTCAAATACTCATCCAAAGACAATATTCTATGCACTTCCTCCGTATCCACATCAATCTAAGAGAGCCACAGAGACCGATGGACTCGCAGATATGCCAGTAATCTGGCTGGAAATTGACAGTTTAGGCGGTTAGATTCGATCACTTTGGCCCGGAGAAAGCAGCCATGTAATTTGTGAATTCACATGCACACGTTCTTTTTCTGTACGTCCAGGGCATCCTATACAAACTGTGTGGTATTATAACTGTGTACAGGTGCATCATAATGAGACGGGCTATCTCTGACGGCTGTTGTATGCTCTCAAGAGGACAAAAAATCAATTTCTGAAAACCAGCGCATCAGTCCAAATTTTTAAGATTCTAAATTAATTTTGTAGTCAATTATTTGTATCTCGTAATCTAAGAGATTGATAACCAAATTGTTTTCTTTTCTTTTCTTCGTTTGAGTCAAACGAAGTTCCATTTACATGTACATACTGCACGCAACCTGCACTTTACTTGATAACAACCCAACTGCAACAGTCGTTGGGCGCACTTAGAGATTTACGATGCAGCTGCGCAGTGAAGTGAACAGGCCAGTCGGGACATCTGTCAATCACTACTGTTGTCATGGCACGCAAACCACGATAGATGACTTTTGTGAAAATGTCTTCTTCCATTCCATTCTGGGAAACCAATGTATTACCCGAGGCCCCCCCCCCCACGTTATGGGCGGAGTAAGTTGTGGAAAGAAGGCTGGGCTGGTGAAACCTTCTTTACTCAGTTGTGTTTCACAAATTTTGCCAATCGACGATGAGAAGTGGCAATTTTTTTTCAGCTGCTCACAAAATAAACTTAATTTGGATTTCCGTGGCCAGTAGGTCGAAAGAAAATGCGATTTGCAAGACGGAATTGATTCAAGCGTAAATGTTGTCAATGAGTTACGCAGTCATTTGCTTCCTCACTGCAGTGGTAATATTGTCAATATTACCAGTGTGTCTAAGGTTTGTATTTAGTCACTGTGGTGCAAATTAAATAGTACAGACTCCATATTAAGAACCATTACTCGTAACGTGTATATGTGTAGCTAATAATGTTTACTCATTTTGTGTTTGTTTTACCGTTATACATATTTTTAGTCAAGTTAAACCCTCGGGCGCACAATTTAAAAGTAAAAAACATATTAATTTTTTTTTTTGGGGGGGGGCGGTAGTAATATAGACAATTTGCTGTGTTAACGATTTTATCTTTAATTTTAATGAAACTTGAATAAGATTAAAACTGCTGCAAACTGCTTACTGGCTGGAAAGACCTGAAATATACAAATCAAATAAGTTAAGAGGACCTAATATTTCGATCTTAACAAGAGACTAAATGGCTGTGTACAAGAAACAAAATAATATATAGGGCAACATACAGCATGACGCACATCATGGTTGGCGGGAGAGATGAAACCTGTTAAAACTTGCACACAGTAGATGCAGGAGATTTGATTGGATATATTTTCTTCAAATTACATCGCCACTAGTAATAGTCTGGGTGAGAGTATTGGGCAATGTACATGTAGGCTCAACGTATTCGTGCATATTACCATGGAGGAATATTACTAGTACTGTAGTAGAAGGAGTACGGGCATCAACCACAGACATAAATAAACCGCCATGTCTGTGGCCTCAACTGGTCTCCATAAACAGCGCCCTCTTTTTTATCTCTGAAACTTTAGAAAGTTTCGTAAAATTGGCGCGATCTGGGCCGTTTTCCAAATCGCAGCTTCATCTCCGTCTGTGGCTTCGTTCATGCAGTTTGGCAATGGAATTTAGGCTTTCAGGTGATTTTTATTTCATCTGCTGCAGATTTGGGTTTTAGTCCCAAGACAGGAAAGAAAGTTGCAACTTGAAGCTTTTTTTTCTTTTCTTAAAGGTCTTTTAAAGGTCAATCAGTGCAATGTTGAAAAGACATGCATCTGAGACTGAGAAACACTTCCAATTTTGTTAGGAAATACTTTGACAATTTTCTCGACTCTCCATAGACTTCTGTAGTCTGTAAACAACCTCCGATGTAGCGTCAGGATACTACATTCTTTCCCAAAGATATACCCAATTTAAAGGGAATATACATCACTTCCTTCTATTTTTAGAAATGAATGGATTTGTGGGGTTAGTATTGTATAGAAATTATTATTACACTGACTTGTTTGAAGATTTTTGTTTGTAGATGCTGAAAAAAACAATAAAAACAATTATGTTCTTGTCGTCTGGTTCCCTGACCCCACTTAAGATTAAACGGAACAATTGATAAACGTCACAGAACTATACAGAAAGGAAACCAGTCTAGCTGGCTTGTACCAGTTCATATCAATCACATGAAGCGCGATATGTGGCAGAGAAAACCCCCCTCTTTTTAGTCCAGGAGCTAGCAGACTTTTATCGGTATTGTTGAGTACGAAAGGTTTGACACCTGAAATGAGTAGGACTATGTGTGGGAACCCCAACATGTGGATTCTCAAAATGACCCCCTAATTTTTTTATCGGTATTGTGGCGTACGAGGACCAATTTTTTTTCATATGTACTTCAAGGGAGTCTTATTTCAAAAAGCCAATTCTTAAGTTTTCAACTAATGTACTAAGCCACTTAAGAATGGCCTAATTAACGCTAATTTTATCGGTATTGTCACGTACGAGGACACATTTTGGCTCAAATGTACTCCAAGATATCCTGATTACGAATATCTAATTCTTAAGTTTCAACTCCATGTACTAATCCACTTAAGAATGGGTCAAAGATCGATAAATGACCTAATTACGTTTGGAATAATGTGACCCGCTCCATCGAAATAAGGAATAAGTCTCAAAAAAGTTATGGTCTGATGAAGATGACAGGTGTATATTTATTTGCCGAATCCACATTCCGAGAAAAACAGCTCTGAAATAAACAAAATTGACCAAAATCACACGGACAGCACAAACAAATACTTGGTCACGATTTTCACCCATGCATTCACTTCAACGGCCGATTGCGTAAAACGGCCTCAGCGACTTATTCCTGATTACGATGGAGCGGGTCACATATGCCATTTCTCCGGAACCACATGGGGTAGAAGATTGAAATAAGGTTTAATGTGAAGGTCTAAACATTGTGGACAAGGACCAGTTGTTAAAGTAGTATTTTGTTGGTGTCTTCATGGCTTAAACATGCAATTAGGCCTAAAAGTGTACCCTTTTGACCCACCACGTGTTTATAATTGTATCGGTATGATCGAGTACGTCCACAAAACTGATGTTCATCTGGCAACCCAGAATACGAAAAACTCGTTCTTAAGTGTCCATCTGATGCACAAATCCGCTTAAGAATAAGAAATCGGTCAACTCATGAAAGCATGTTTAAGCTATTATTGAGTTATTCCTCATGAAAAGGAGGCCTTCATCAAAAGTTTAATTTACCAAGAGCTTTTCGGAGTTTTCATGTGTATTTTAAGAATTGCTCGCATCCAATTATTAAGCTGGATAGTACAGTAACCATGTGTCTGTGTCTAGGACAATAAGACTATATATATGCCCTATTGTTCATTGTACCTTATAAAATAAGCACGAGCTCTCGTGACAGATGAGGGCACTTGACAGAATATATTGATTGAAATAAACTTTAATTAAAAATCAAATCAAAATTACGTGTAACACTGTCACAATACTAAACACATTAATTACAATATTGCACTGCACTGCACTTGAATTAGAATGAATCTATGTTAATACAAGAACTATAAGGATCTGCTTTAGTGTGACAAATTGCAAATATTGACCTATGATACAATAATGATCTGCGTATTCATCTCGAACAAGCCAGCCCATGCCTAAACATGCAAATACTTCTTTGAAGTACGGTGCAATATTGCAGTTACTGTATATTATTATTATTATATCTTAATCTTGGTGATTTACATTTCCCAAACATGTTATCCATGAATAAAGCTGCAGCGCCTTGCTTACATGGATGTAAGTTCCCGGGTGTGAGTTATTATATTTTTTTTAAATATATATGCATTTTAACTGGCAGACTATTATCATGTCAAAATCTACTGGTAGCTAAAGTACCATGGACATGAATAAACTCAAGTTGCATTTATAGCAACTTGTATAGATGACTTCAATATAAGGACAAGATTAATGTGATTTAGTAAAGTAAGGAATAGCCTGTATCATAAATCGCTACAATTTTGTGTATACCATGATTCATAATCCAGAAACTTAGCGTTTTAAAAATCATACTGAATTGGCAGAAGCCGACTATTTGCCCTGCGAACGAAGAATCGTGGTTGGCTGCAGTCTTTGTAGTTCGGGGGGTCTCCCCTTGGATAAGGGATCAGTTAGGTTTCTGTTCTACAAAAATGTTCATAGCGTCATGGAGAGGATGAGGAGGTTAATACTGATTCTTGGTAAGCAACATTCATCATCAACCACAGCTTATTAAGCAAAAGATTATCAAAAAAAGTGTGGAAATAACCTGTAAAAGGTTTCCGTATTGTTTACGGTAAAGGTATGTAAATATTCATTGTGAGTAGGCCTGGCCGTATAATTGCGAGTTACATTTTATTGGCACACCGCCACAATGAAATATCTCTCCGTCTCCTTTAATTTGTTGTGATGCTTGTAGTTTAGAAGATTTTGTAAATGTTCTATTCTTAGCTATGCAAAACATCAATAAGCATGATGGTCAGGGTATGGATATACACTCCAATCTGGTTTGAACTTGAAGGACATCAACTACTGCAAACCCTGGTATAAGAAGAAGATGAAATGAAGACTGACGGGAGTGAGGAAAGGCAAGAGGTCGCACCATCTGATGAAGAGGAAGGACTTTCCGAAGAGAACTAAATAACAGCTGAGTGATTCAATTTGAAACAAGGTGGGAATACACCAGCCGGGAATTGAATGATTCCATAATTTGTAACCATTCAAATCGCAAACTGAGAACATGACTATAATACATATTTTGATTTGATTTTTAATTAAAGTTTATTTCAATCAATATCTTCTGTCAAGTGCCCTCATCTGTCACGAGAGCTCGTGCTTATTTTATAAGGTACAATGAACAATAGGGCATATATATAGTCTTATTGTCCTAGACACAGACACATGGTTACTGTACTATCCAGCTTAATAATTGGATGCGAGCAATTCTTAAAGTACACATGAAAACTCCGAAAAGCTCTTGGTAAATTAAACTTTTGATGAAGGCCTCCTTTTCATGAGGAATAACTCAATAATAGCTTAAACATGCTTTCATAAGTTGACCGATTTCTTATTCTTAAGCGGATTTGTGCATCAGATGGACACTTAAGAACGAGTTTTTCGTATTCTGGGTTGCCAGATGAACATGTTGACATAAGTTTTGTAGACGTACTCGATCATACCGATACAATTATAAACACGTGGTGGGTCAAAAGGGTACACTTTTAGGCTTAATTGCATGTTTAAGCCATGAAGACACCAACAAAATACTACTTTAACAACTGGTCCTTGTCCACAATGTTTAGACCTTCACATTAAACCTTATTTCAATCCTCTACCCCATGTGGTTCCGGAGAAATGGCATATGTGACCCGCTCCATCGTAATCAGGAATAAGTCGCTGAGGCCGTTTTACGCAATCGGCCGTTGAAGTGAATGCATGGGTGAAAATCGTGATCAAGTATTTGTTTGTGCTGTCCGTATGATTTTGGTCAATTTTGTTTATTTCAGAGCTGTTTTTCTCGGAATGTGGATTCGGCAAATAAATATACACCTGTCATCTTCATCAGACCATAACTTTTTTGAGACTTATTCCTTATATCGATGGAGCGGGTCACATTATTCCAAACGTAATTAGGTCAATTATCGATCTTTGACCCATTCTTAAGTGGATTAGTACATGGAGTTGAAACTTAAGAATTAGATATTCGTAATCAGGATATCTTGGAGTACATTTGAGCCAAAATGTGTCCTCGTACGTGACAATACCGATACAAAAATTAGGGGGGTCATTTTGAGAGTGCCCCCAGGGGGCAGTGCAAGAGTGCCAAACTTAAGAATCCACATTTTGGGGTTCCCACACATAGTCCTACTCATTTCAGGTGTCAAACCTTTCGTACTCAACAATACCGATAAAAGTCTGCTAGCTCCTGGACTATTTGTGTTGACCATGTGTTCCCGGAATCTCGGGAATTCCTTTTAGGTTTCAAGGGGGGGGGGGGGGGGGGGGGTTAGGTTACAATAGTGTTGAGTGCGTATACAGTATAGGGGTAAGAGGGGGGTACCCCTCTGCCACATATCGTGCTGGGTATAATATCAATTGCTAAAAAATGCGGACTAATTATAGTAAAATTGGGGCAGTATCTAAAAGTTTTTTTCAACGCTGGTCAGCATTGAAAATGCTTGAAAATGATGGTACACCAGGTGCCATAATCTTACAGAATGCTTTAGACTGTCATTCAACAGTCCAGTAAGGTATTCCTTAATAATTTGGTAGATTTGATTTTTTGATGTTTGCAAATGTTGTATATTCCCTTTAACTATATTAGCTACCCAAATCGATGTGCCACTTTCGAGAAGACTTAACACGTCTTACAATTAGGTAGGCATACACCGAGTTATGGGGACACTTTCTTTTGTTCGAAAAAATCTGACCGAGTTGTGGGGACATTTTCGTTTCCCCATAGCATTTTGGGTCTCCAGTAGGGTTCTAAAAGTAGATTTGGGTTTAGGGTATAATGAAAGAAAAGGGAGAAGACAAATTAGAATGATTTCGAAAATTTTAGGTGGAAAGAATTTTCAGTTTGAGTTTAGAGAGATTTTTCTTAAGCACATGAACCCTATGGAATGTCCCTATAGCGTCATGTACTAAAAGATGATATGTACAATTGGACTTCAAAGGATACCAGAAAGGTGTGAAAATGTACATGTATTATGTAATACAATGTAGCTCAATTGCAGATGATTAAACTGTTTTAACCAGAATATAACTGCAAGGTATCTCATTTGTGTTGTGTAAACATATCTTTCTTCTATATTATCTACAGAGAAAATAATCAACCATGTGTAAAATGCTGGTATTGTTTAGGGCTTAGAAGCATTCTCTAAGTTTGAAACAAATCGCGTGACAATCAAGGACGTCCTCATAAGCCCGTTTTCGGAGTTGATGATCGATGAACTGCATAGGTTGACCATGGGTTGACGGCGCGCCTGTGACAAGCTGTATTTTACCAATACAAACGTTTTAAACCCTCAGAAGAATAAAGTCCATTCAATTTGACTATATTTCAAACATTTGTTTCAAATTTATTATCTTAATTAAGTCTAAATTTATTATCAATTCATTAATGGAAATGAATTCATGCTGATGCAAACAAATGGTAATAGTACAAGATTTACAACAATCAGTTCTCTATGATATGAAATCTTAAGAAAATGTACAACTGCATTTCTTTACTAATCTTCCATATTGAATGAAAATTATCAACTTAAAGGTAGTATACACTATTGGTAATTTTTTGAATTATCAGGAATGGGTGGATTTGGGGGGTTATATTTCATAGTAAATATCGTTTAACTGACCTGTCCAAAGTTTTACAATCATGGTTGCTGAGAAACGCAAGAAAAACGACGTTCGTTTTTAACCGGAGTCGGGCAGTTTTTCTTATGTTGTTTTTGTTTTTTTCGCGATCGCCGTCCGGCGAGAATTAATTTTGGTTTATACAATTCAATTTTTTAGAACAATTACAGGATATCTAGGGCCCTTATTTTGCTGGATGCCTACAATCATTATTTACTTTTAAATAAGTAAGATATTTCTTAATAATTCGGCAGTAAATTTTTTTGATATCTGCAAATGGTGTATACTACCTTTAAGTAAACATCCATATTCCATAAATAATTAAAGTTTCATTAACTGGTATACCAAAAAAACATTTCTAAATCCTCCGCTTTGCGAACAAACCAAGTGCACATTCATGACCAATTGTTGTACTTTTAATTCCATGAGGTATAAATCCTTATAGTAATCCTGTCAAATCCTCCAGGCCTCCTGCTGGATTTAGAAGGGCCAGGGTTAATTAGGACTAGGAGTAGTACCCTTTTTTGGGAGCCATTATTTGCGACTTCCATCCTCATATATAGATTTGGTTTCATAACTGCTGCTTTTTAGCAATATAAAATTAATCCACTTTCAAATGGACGTCAAACAAATGAATCCACCCATTTAGATATGGAATAATTTACATTTGAATATGAAAGCATAATTTCAACTGGTTGAAAATGTCCGAAATATACCCATTTTCCTGTATAAATAAACCATACAAAATCAAATAGCCGAAGCGCATGGATAGAACATTAACCCTAACCATTCCGACTATTCAAAGTCCAACTGCAGGTTTTGTTGGAATCTGTTGAAGCGAGTACTGCACTAGTTATCCGATTATTCCTTACATGGGTCAGGCCATACCATCAAGTCCCACAGTTGGTGTAGAGTTTACTATGATGTTGGAATTTGCAAGAGTGAGGAACGTTCCTAGTAGTCGAACTCTGATAATAAGAGCACTGTTAATACAACATCCTGCTTATAACAAGGAACAAATTAGGCCCCCAAGTTTTAGTTTTCTTTGTTTTCTATTAATGATAAATACAAGGTACCTGTTACAAAAAAGGTAATTTGTAAAGTCCCAAGGACATTGTTATAAGGGTGTTTGACTGTAAAAACTCTTTGTGGAGGGGGAAGGGGTTAGGGAAAGCTAAACATTGCACTTTGCGTTTTTGTTCCTTCGTTTTTATGCTCAAAAGGGTCTCTGCTGGAGACATCCAGACTGTAGACAGTTATGTACTATGGCCGCAGCCAGCTAATTCAAACATAGCCTATGTCAGCTGCATGCTCAGGTCCATTGTGCAGTGCAGATACTTGACAAAGGCTACTTTGCAGTCATGCATATAATTTGAGTGAGAAATACCGGCGGGTATAACCGGCGGGTATAACCGGCGGGTATAACCGGCGGGTATAACCGGCGGGTATAACCGGCGGGTATAACCGGCGGGTATAACCGGCGGGTATAACCGGCGGGTATAACCGGCGGGTATAACCGGCGGGTATAACCGGCGGGTATAACCGGCGGGTATAACCGGCGGGTATAACCGGCGGGTATAACCGGCGGGTATAACCGGCGGGTATAACCGGCGGGGTATAACCGGCGGGGTATAACCGGCGGGTATAACCGGCGGGTATAACCGGCGGGTATAACCGGCGGGTATAACCGGCGGGTATAACCGGCGGGTATAACCGGCGGGTATAACCGGCGGGTATAACCGGCGGGTATAACCGGCGGGTATAACCGGCGGGTATAACCGGCGGGTATAACCGGCGGGTATAACCGGCGGGTATAACCGGCGGGTATAACCGGCGGGTATAACCGGCGGGTATAACCGGCGGGTATAACCGGCGGGTATAACCGGCGGGTATAACCGGCGGGTAACCGATGTTTTCTTTGTTCCTTTGTTCTCTTGTGTGTCGTAATACCATGTAAGAGCACACATACAGACAAAGATTCCTGGCATTATTGTGAGTAGTCATGATTGATAGTCATGTTTTTGTTGTATTCCATAACATCTTTACATTAATTAATCAGCTAAATCTCTAACTTTCTAGACAAGATCCTACGAAAACTAATGAAGCTTTAACACAAATTTTCCTCAATTTATAAAACCTTCCACTTCTCTAAAGTTCAACCTTTCTCAATCCAGCAAAAATGCAACATCCTGTTGGATTTTTCAAGATAAATCCCTTATTGTTTGTTTAAAACAAAATTAACACGCCAGGTAAAAAAATCAACTTCTGTTTTTGTTATTTAGTGAAAGACGGTAAAATACCAATTTACCATCATGATGTTTCTTTGAAACCAAAAACTAAAAAAATATGAATACAACTAAAGATGGTTTGGCATTTTTCATAAAACACAAACATCGATTTATTGTAAAAAAAAAATAATCAACAAAAACAAATAAAACAAATCTTCCGACTCAGCATGCTATCCCGTCCTTTCTGATGCAGTTCTATGATGAAACCAGCACGTAGATCATACTGAATGCAAAATTAAAAAAAGAAGGAATACATTGTAGTTCAACAAATATGACAGAGAATTCCCAAAACGAAAACAAAAATCAGTATTGGTTGTAGTGACAAATAAGGAAATCAGCTGAACGGAGAAAAGGTTGCATGCCTGAAGACATACCTCCTGACAAAAACAAGGGGGTGGGGTGAGTGGGGTAGGGGTGAGTGGGGTGGGGTGAGTGGGGTAGGGGTGCGTTTGTATTGACCGGCAATCGTGGTCGTCGGACAAAAGAATTGGGAGGCAAACAATGGGTCCACGATTGACACAACGTCCACGATCTTTTCCCGTGTACAAATCCTATGGCGATCATCCAAAAACGTTCGAGTATAAACAAAAGAGGGAAGACGGTCGGGCAATACCCCGTCCACAATTGCCGGTCAAAACATAGCGGGGTGAGTGGGGTGGGGTGAGGGGGAAATCGGCTGCATACCCCACCCCCTCCCAATCAATAAGTGTACAAGGGGCGATTGATAAAATCCTCCTTTAGTGATCCGTGGAGTATTTCATTTCTCTTCGAGGGAAACGGAAGGCTCATCCAGATTATCTTGGCAGAGTTGTTATTACTATAACTCTTACATATTCACGATCGAGAGCCAAACTCTCACTGGTCCATTCATCATTACTATCATCATCATCAGTATTCACGCACGCGAGTATTCACGCACGCGAGTATTCACGCACGCGAGTATTCACGCACCCGAGTACTCACGCACGCGAGTATTCACGCACGCGAGTATTCACGCCTGTGAGTATTCACGCACCCGAGTACTCACGCACGCGAGTATTCACGCAAACGGTAAATAAGCATTCGTAGTAGACTAGCACACAGGTTACCTGAGTGCTAGTCTACTACGCATGCGCTTTAAGATGCAATCGTAAAACTAGCACACAGATGTAGAACGCACACACGAACACCAACCAGCTGTGAGCTACACAAAAAGATGGCACCACCCGTTAAAGTCATTTGTTAATTGGCATTTTTGCGAGCTCCCGACAATGCAGCTTAACTTGTATGAGGTATCGTTAAACAAATATAAAACTTTATTTCGAGTAGGTAGTCGATATAGCTTCTCTTGGTATTGGAAGTTGATAAACTAAATCCCTAGGCTTCGCCTCGGGAACTAGTTTGTCAACTTCTAATATCTCGGGGAACTAATATTGACTATCCGCCTTCAAACCATGTCATATTTGTATACTTCACCTTTTAAAGGTAGTATACACCATTTGCAGATATAGAAAAAATGTACTACCGAATTATTAAGAAATATCTTACTTATTTAAAAGTAAATAATGATTGTAGGCATCCAGCAAAATAAGGGCCCTAGATATCCTGTAATTGTTCAAAAAAATTGAATTGTATAAACCAAAATTCATTCTCGCCGTCCGGCGAGCGCGAAAAAACAAAGATAACATAAGAATAACTGCTCGATGCCGGTGGAAAACAAACGCTGTTTTTCATGCTTTTCTCGGCATCCATGAATGTAAAAATTCGGACAGGTCAGTTAAACGATATTTACTATAAAATACAACCCCCCAAATCCACCCATTCCTGATAATTCAACAAATTACCAATGGTGTATACTACCTTTAAATTGATCCCAAATAGTAAATTTTCTAGGATCTCTTACCTGTAAAGATAGTAAAAGAAGGAGATGAGATAGAAGGCTAGTTTGATCCAGCCTTCCCTCATACACCGTGACAGGACGTCGGCGTTCATAATCGTCGTGGGATCATACAGGCCTGGCGAGCTCATAACTGGGCGGTTGGCATATCTGGATGGAAAAACAGAAGGGAAAAAAGTGAGTAATTAACCCCCACTACAGAAAGAATGTTGCAACCCAGTATGGGCAGTGGGACTGAGCCAAGTTTAGAAAGTGGTTTCTAGTGGTGTTCAAAAGCATGTGCATAATTTATGACGTGCTACCAGTAGGCTCCGTGCTTCCCTGGCTTGGTAGTTGGTTTGCACCGCCCATACACTACACTGCCCCATGTCCGCAACTCCGTCAATGGGAATGCACCTACACTTACCTGTACATCGAATTGACAATTATTGGCCACTAAATTATTCAAATATGCATGATTCACTAGCTGGGAAAACTCTAAACCAAACAAGCTATACATGTACCTTTTTTACCTAAAAATGTAAATCTATGCAAATAAGGGCCAATAGAAAATATACAGAAGTCTAAACTTTCGGGTCAGTTTCTGTCAAACAAATTCTTGTTTTTTTAACAGAAGCCTCTAAACTCGTCATCAGTAAAACTGTTCAGCATGATGGTTTTTTTTATATGCACAAAAAACACCACTTTTTTGTGTCCTGTGCGTCGATGTTGAGTGATTTAGCAGGGCTCCTTTCCGCACAAGTGAAAAGAAATACCTGTGTGATTCGGGGTACCATCATCAAGCCATGTTACGGCAATACGCGGTGCGGATCCTGAACCAGACACATTTTTCCGTCTGCCTGACCGCATTATTTTGTTTCTGTACTGAAGGGGTCCGTAACCTAATAAGGCTCAGAGTTTTTTTTAACACACCAGCGGTATTACCCCTTTATTTTTAGTCAGAATGAGAACTTCTACTGGGAATATATTCAGCAGTGGAATAAAAACATTGAAGCGGCTTTTATAATTCCTCCTCCCATCAATTTTCAGTCAATGATTGACAGCCCAGGACGTAATAAGTACACGTTGTATTATTTTTTTCGGAGATAAGGAGTTCTGCTTCTGGTTACCCGATCGGCCCTAACTTTTTTTATCAGCAAATTGAAAAAGAAAAAAGAAAAACAATGACGGTGCTCATCAACATAACAATGGGACAAGCACAATAGCGGTCGTTATTGAGCTGATGTCTGGTCTATGCGCTGCAGGTAGAGGGAAAAACTTGGCCTGGCAAAAAGCGCCGCACTGCACCACAGCTGCTCTCGGCCCGCTGCGTAACATCCTATTGCCTTCTGCCCATAACAGTCTACTGGTGGATTTCACGAATGGTTTTTAGTTTTCTTGAAATTCCCAGTTGTTTCATACTTCGTGTTGATACACGAGTCCAAAATCCGAGGCGCAGGATTATTTTTAACGAAACTCAATCCGAGGCGGGTTCAGGCCAATGGTACCAGGAAGCACACCCATGCAGTTCCGGCCTTGCTCGCTGCTGACAGACATTTCCGGCCTTGCTCGTGATGTGTTTATGCGTCATCGGTTTTAAATCTGGGGATACTTTTGAGTGTATATATGTCCTCCGGCGCGAACTGATTCATCTATGTAAACCCCAAGCACATTGGCATTGGGAACATACATGTATGTCGACTTCTTACCTGTAGATATGGTAGGCAATGAGAGGAACGTTGAAGAGAAGCGTGCCAAACTGGAAGGCCGCAAGGAACAACACATTGTAGAAGATGTGAACGATATACTCAGGTAGCACAAGCTGCCAAGAAAAAAACCAAGCAGGGTTTGAATTTCCTACTGAACCGCGGAATGTCAGTCATGTGCAACCAATGATGAAACCAAAAAGTCCGGTTGGTCTAGTACATTTTTTGCCCAGAGTTATTCTGCTGAATAAGGCCTATTTTGACAACCAACACTATTTTTTGTTGGGGGGGGGGGGGGGGGGGGAGGAGATAATAAGAAAACAACACCCAAAACCATCAATTGTTACCTTTTACACTTGACTACATGTACACTTATTTACTACATTATGATTTGCACACACACAAATGTGCCCCTCCAAAGAATCTTTACCGTACCTACCTACATATGTTATTTTCAAATGCCATGTAATCGGAAGCAGACCTTTTTTTTTTAAGGGGGGGGGGGGGGGGGGGGGGCTAACATTGACATACTTGTAGCCACTAAAAACTGTTTAAAAACCGTGGGAACAAGGATGATCCTAGCTGTTGAATAGTAAATCCCATTCACCATGGGCAAATGGGACTTTTTGAGCCGTGGCGTGAACGGGAGTAATAATGAATGTCACATGATGTGAGTTCTACCAATCAAATGACAAGGATCTGTATACATGTCAGTTATATCTATACAAAATGAACTTTAAGCAACACCCATGCATGTTCAGTGTTGGTGTTTGTTCATCTTGTGTGAGAGTATCTCAACACAGACATCAATCTTAAATTCATCCAATGTAACAAACAAGAGACTGGCGACTACAAACCTAATGCTCAAGTACTTCAGCAGTCTTGGAAAAAAAAACCTAGTTTCTGTCGAGTAAATTTTATGAACCACTGGACCGGTAGTCCAAATTCAAACCTAAAAAACAAGGCATGATGTTTACAAAGTTGTGTGTTTGGAGATATAATACACAAAGAGGATTGAAGATGGTTGCTAGTAACAAGAGCCTAGTGGTTAGGGTTAATCCAACCTCATTACCATGGCTACAATCTTGCTGCGCCATGTTTATCATGCTCGATCTTAACCCCCGGAATTGTCTACTTTAACTGTGCCATATATTGGCACATTTAAATTAGAACTGCAGTCGATACGTTTAACGCGCGACGCCATGTTTAACATTTATAATTGCTATTTTGTAGAATCAATCCTTTCAAACATGATATTTTGACGTCGCGTTAATTAGCAAGGATTTATATTAAATGTACGTACCTCTGTCATCCATCTATAACGTTAGATACAGGTTTTGGGCCAAAAAAAAAAGAGGCTTCCAAAATCCATATTGTAAAGGCGCAGACTTGAAAAAAACCAAAAAACGTACGTGACGTGCGTTCAGGAACACGCGCGCCCATTACATTCAAGGCATGAATAGCCAGTAAGCGTCGTTTACGCATTCCTCAAGGACAGGGGTTAGTGAAGAAACGCGCGCACGCGCCCATGGAATCGAGGCTGGGGTTAACCCTCCTATGGTTTGACAGCACAAATATGCACAAATGTGCCGAGTCCCGCCTTTTGCATGTGTTTCTATGGGAAACACAATTCTGGTCACATGTTCAATGCACAAAGTCTACTCACAAAAATACACAGTGTGTGAATTTTGTGTGTTATTGAACAACTGACCAAATTAGTGATTTCCGCATAGGAGGGTTAACTCTAACGATCCCCATCCAGTCAAACTCCAGGTTTTGTTAGGATCTCTTAGGATGGGTACTAGACCTCTAAACTTATTGTCTTTTACAGTGGGTTAGGCATACCTCCAGAATCAGAGTCCAACAGTTTGCGTGTACAGTTTGCCATATGGTGTTGGGATTTGCCAGGATGGGTATGGTTCCTAGTAAATTACACTAGGGAGTTAGGGTTAAAGGTAGGATACAACATTTGCAGATATCGAAAGAAATTACTACCGAATTATTAAGAAATATATTACTTATTTAATGTTGACCTTAACGCCCTAGGATGTGTGCACAAAATCATATTGATTTTGGAAGATTGAGGACTGTTAGGGTTAAGATTCAGGTTCAAATGTGTCCTACCGGATTCAGACTGTTGCACTGATCAATCGGATTCTTGTAGTCTGTCTTCAGTTCATCAAATGCAATTATCTGAAAGGTAAAGCAAAAGGAAACAGCAAATTACCAAATCAACCTGGATGGCAAAGGTTCCAACTGGTGGTGGGCAGGGAGTGCATCTCAACTCGTGAAGCGCCCTCCAGGTGCGCTTTGCACACTAAAATGACGTCACGGGTCATTGGATTATAATCCAGCCTTAACTGCGCGTTGCACTCAGTTCGACTGAAAAAAAGATGCCCAAATTTCTCGAAATTTTGAAGGTAAGATTAAGCGCAATTCCAGATAGTAATAGCGGAAACAGGTCAACTCGTACGCGAACCAACTCGTACGCAGATTGGTCAATTCGTACGTGGGACAACCCGTACGCCAACCAACTCGTACGCCAGCCAACTCGTATGCGGTTCAAAATTGTGGTTCACGGGTAAAGGTGGCGTTAATCAATTTTAAAAAGGCAGATACTCTGGGCATCCAAGGCTAATCTGTACGATGTTGGGCATTATTATTAACCTTTAGCCTTGTATACATTTTCGTCAACAATTTTATTTCCATTAAATGTAACAATATAAAAGTTGCATGAGATTCAGTCTGTTCAGTCTCATCTCTTTCGGTTTTTAAGAATATTAGCCTATTGCTCAAGACTTTTCTTTGTACAAATACATTCGTGTAAAATTTGTGTACTATTGTTTATTATACATCTTGGTTTTAATTTCGTAATCATAGTTTGACATAACTTCTTTTAATAATATATATTTCTAGACTAATGTTTTCATTTGATTAGTATTTTTAAGATAACAAAAAAGTATTTGGCACACGTACGAGTTGGTCCGCGTACGAGTTAGACTGCGTACGAGTTGGTTCGCATACGAGTTGTCTCGCACGAGTTAGCTCGCGTACGAGTTGACCTGTATTCGTTCACTTTTTTTTACGACCCTGTATAATGCATCATGTAGAGAAGGTAGTTTTAGTTAAAGAACCTTTAAACATTGAGAGCATGGCGACGAACGTTATTGGTGGAAGTTAACCAGTTCACGCTGGGTATATTTTCTAGACTAATGATTTCATTTGATTAGTATTTTTAAGATAACAAAAAAGTATTTGGCACGCGTACGAGTTGGTCCGCGTACGAGTTAGACCGCGTACAAGTTGGTTCGCATACGAGTTGTCTCGCGTACGAGTTGGCTCGCGTACGAGTTGACCTGTATTCGTAATAGCTGAGAGATTAGACAATACACCCAGTATAATTGCGACTCCACAATTCCTCGCACAGAGTGCGCACGAAAAAGCAAAGTTTTCAACCAATTTTAGCGTGTGCCGATGTGTGACCCTGTATATCGCAGTATACCGGGGGCACACTAGTGGGACTATGACGCCTTCAACACACATCCAACCCAAGCTGTATGATATCGGCATCTCTGGATTGAAAGTTACTTCATGTCCAGGGTTGTCACCACGCCGGGCGGCGCCAGGCGGTGCTACCCAGCTCCCAAAATTTTCGCCCGGTACTCAAGGTCAAGTTCAGCCTTACCGCCCGGCACAAATTTCTTACCCTAACTCAGGCCTCAACCTTGTACTATGTATTCAAAAGTGTTAACGTTAACGTTGTGACTCATTATGAAAGTAAAATTGTACGTAGCGTATGCGCGCTCCCGCACACTGGTTTTCATAATGCTGCTTGCCATGGGTGCATGCCATGCATCGCGCACCGAAGTACTTACCTGGAGTGGAGAACCGAACGTGGCATGGCAACCATATCAAAGTAGTTGAGTTGTTTACTACTAAAAACACGGCACCAAACTACTCTCATGTATAGACTGGCTACAGGTCCCTACACTGAATTACACATTTTCGCACTGATTCTGTCTATTGAGATCTGTATTTGTAGGGGATGGGGCCGGGAGCGGGATCCAGTCTATTATCTATTATCTATTATCTATTATTTCTTTCGGCAATGAAACCGAGGATTCCTCAAAAAGCGCCCAAGGCACTGTAAGCTCCTACAGGAGGATGAACGAAATGCCTGTCGGTTGCTACCGACAGGTTAGTGAGCGATGATGGTTTGTCGCGATAGCGCCCTCTCGTGGCTGCAGATTAAGCAACGTCTTGCCCAAAGACTATGACGATCTTTGCAGAGCGTGCTATTGCATGCCGTCAGCCACGTGATGCGATTTTTCTGAAGGCGGGTTTTGATGAAGCGATCGCGTACATCTCCCTACAAGCACTGGATGGCGTGGATGGCGCGCGCGGCGCGCAGTTGTTATTGACGATCTTAGACCATCAATTGCATGCACAGAAGTAGAAAAAACACAGTTTTAGAAAAAATATAAAATATAAAAAAATATCGGGACGGAGCTAAAAATCGGGACGGACGACGATGTAAAACTTGTTATTAATTTTAAATGGCCTTAGGTGAGATTGTTTAGGCATATTACATAGACGTTTTACATGTCATAGGCCAATAAGTTGGCGTTGGGGGAATTCGTTTTCAATTTTCACAATCATATTTGCGTTTACATGTAGGCTTTTTTTTTGGGGGGGGGGGGGGGGGGGGGTTGTTTTCAATTTTTTTAAATTTTTCAAAAGAAGAGGGGGACACGCTTATACCCCTCCCCCAGGCCGCGGATCGATGGCACAAATTACCCGGCTCTATAAATGGTCTGGTGACAACCCTGTTCATGTCCACCCACTGCGCATCTAACTTAAAAAAACATGGTTCTCGCGTGGCCCTGCAATCCCATTCTATACTCCACAATTAGTCCGAGTTACTGGACTCTAGTTATCGCTTTTTTAACATTTGGACATCATCTGGCGCTACTAGAGTCCGAGGTCGGGCAATATAAAACATTCAGAATGTCTTAAATGTGATTAAAAAAGTCGCACAAATCCCTAACAAAATACCTTAAAATCACCTAAATATCCTTCCATGTGTGTCCAAGTATGCCGGGGTGGTCTTCGGGGGTACTCACGATCAATTATTTGCTTGCAAATCAAGGAAATTCGACCCAGTATTCGAGCGACTACTGCACAGTTGCTGTTCACGTCCTGGAGAGAATATGGACAGCGTGCGCGCGCATTATGTCAGTGACGTAACAGGTCAAAGTGTATCGACCGGGGGTAAACAACAAGCGCGCGGCGCAGCGACTGTTTTATGTCATGGCACAAGCAGTACGGTGGCTGCGTGCTGATGAGGAGACACCAATCGCTCTCGGGCGGGGATAGCGCACAATGCTTATTATTATTGTTTTGTTATGATTATAATAAACATTAGCCCTAACTCCCTACACAACAAAGGAAGTTGGAGGATTTTGAAGGAATTGTATTGTTTAATAACAATGGTGAGGGAGTTAGGGTTAATATTTTGCATTGTCATACTCCTCGCGATTGCAAGCATTGTGCGCTATCCCCGCCCGAGAGCGATTGGTGTCTCCTCATCAGCACGCAGCCACCGTACTGCTTGTGCCATGACATAAAACAGTCGCTGCGCCGCGCGCTTGTTGTTTACCGCCGGTCGATACACTTTGACCTGTTACGTCACTGACATGATGCGCGCGCACGCTGTCCATATTCTCTCCAGGACGTGAACAGCAACTGAGCAGTAGTCGCTCGAATACTGGGTCGAATTTCCTTGATTTGCAAGCAAATAATTGATCGTGAGTACCCCCGAAGACCACCCCGGCATACTTGGACACACATGGAAGGATATTTAGGTGATTTTAAGGTATTTTGTTAGGGATTTGTGCGACTTTTTTAATCACATTTAAGACATTCTGAATGTTTTATATTGCCCGACCTCGGACTCTAGTAGCGCCAGATGATGTCCAAATGTTAAAAAAGCGATAACTAGAGTCCAGTAACTCGGACTACTCCACATTATAATTAGTTTCGTACTATATTTGTTTGGTCTTAGTTATATGTTTGTCTAATCCTCTATATATTTGTTTCATAAATAAAGTTACAAAGGGCGCCTCATAGTCATACTATTTCGCACCGGACAGTTTTTGGCACGACACCGGTCCTTTAAGAAAAGAAACTCGTCATTTGTGTCGGAAACAAACGCCCACCCATTGCCACAATACAAACCAACACAATCAAAGGATACAATAAACTGCATCTGGCAAAATACTCACGTGAAATATTGCAAAAAATATCAAGACGGCTGCTAGTAGCATCGCCAGTAAGTAGCAAAATGCAACAAATGTAAATGCCATGATTTAAAACCAAAAATATATTACTTTTTAGACTTAAAAAGGGTTGACGTTTTTTTAACGTCGTTTGCCAGTTCGCTGGTACACAGCATCCGCTAAACCCGTACCCTATGCTTTGTTTAACTACTGTAAAATATTTGTCGGGTACCAGTTTACTTTTTGCAGGGCAGTTTTAGCGCTATTGTCGTGTAGATCGTGTTGATTATTTAGAAAATTAACAAAACTATTAAATGAAGACTTTTTTATTTAAAGCGATAAATCAGTGAAATACAACAAAGATACTAGAGATGGGGAGATAGGACAGTGGGTATCTATTTGTACGGTGACTATGAAACACGATGATGTAATAATAATTTTGCCATGGGAAAGGGCGCCTCTTACGGTAAGTAGGTAACGCGCCGACGCGCCTTGCTGCTATCGCAGAATCAACACGTGAATTACCGGGGTCAAAATGGCTGAAATAGTAGTATTAAATGCTTTTTACTTGCAATTGATTGCACAGTCGAATGGTTTATAACAATACAGTCTCTATTGTGTGTACGTACGTATACACACGCAACAGTGCGACCACGCTGACGTTAATGTTTGAATAAAATCGGAACCTCAAGTTGCTGCAATTCGCAGCCATCATGATGCCCTTTTCTGTCTAAGTACTAATATTGCAAGAAATTATCGGCCATCTACGTCTCATTTCCTTCCCCAAATTCAGTACAACTGATTGTATTTTAATCCTAGACATTTTAATGCTTGTATTTGAATTAGTAGTCACTGTTTAAACCTGGGCCGATATTCATAAAAGCCTGATAAGCCTAGTTGGCTGCTAAAATGGCCCCTAGTTGACAACTAAACCTAGTTGGAAGCTAAGTGATATTCATAAAACGTTGCTAAGCTTAGTTGGTTGCTACGTAAACTGCTAACATTAGAGTTGATCTGGGGTGTATCTATGCTAAGTAACTGGCTGACAACTTGCCTAATGTCCCAGCTGCGTGCTTAAAATATCTAGCTGTCAACTAGCTGTTAACACTCTTAGCAAAGTTTTATTAATACAAAACTAGTTGGTAACCACGGAGCAGCAAACTACAGATTTAGCGGGCTGCTAAGGCCTAGTTGGCTTCTAAGTTAGCAGGTTTTTATGAATGTCGGCCCAGGTGTCTAACTTCAAACAAGTACCGGTACCACAAAGCTTGTTTTAAGTTAGCCGCGTTTAAATGACCATTGGAGTTAAACAAATGTGTTTATAACAAACAATAGCAATTCTTAAACATGGTACGGGTTGTTTATAGTGAGTATCCTGAGCCATTTAGAAGCCAGATATGTACACAGAAAGGTAGAAAGGTGGACAGGATGGATGCGCTTCAAATCTTCTTAACTGCACAAGAGGAGGCCAACTAACAAGAACATCGTCATGGTCGCCAACACCAACGTGCGACACCAAGAGTTTTTAGGGACAAGGTGAATCCCTTAGAAAAGTATGACGAAAAACATTTCATCAGACGTTTCAGAGTTAGCAAAGACACGTTGAGCGATTTACTTGGACTTCTCGGATTGTATTTAGAACACCCAATTCTTGGTTGTCCTAGTTATAGCAGATCGGCTTTTACGGTCAGGAAACGAGATGAACATCTCTGAAGTGATAGCTTTCCATGCATCAGTTTTTTTCTGGTTGGCTTTAGTGTCACATCGTTTGTCACCAATAATGGAAATAAAGTTCCTCATGGCCTCAACGAGAGCCATCCTTTCGTCAGCAGTGAAACTGTCACTGTGTTGCCTTTTGGTATCAGCCATTATGGCTCAGGCTGTAGAGTATCTAAGTAAAGACCTGCTGAAGATTTATCTAGTCCACTGACTTACACACCTTACACTCTAAAAACAGATTGGTTGAAAATAACCAATATATTGGTCGATTTCAACCAATCCAGTTGGTAGATATGTGGATAACCAAAATATTGGTTAAAATAACCAATCTGATATTGGTTACCTTTTTAACCCATCCACATTGGTTATAACACCAACCAATGCAATGTTGGTTAATTTAACCAATCCACAATGGTAGGACTCCAACCAATTTGTATTGGTTACCACGTAACCAATCCATATTGGTTATAGCACTAACCAATACATAATGGTAGGGCTGCAACCAATTCATATTGGTTATTAGACATATTTTTAAAATGTTAAAAACAGCGTTTCCTAAATTTAGTGGGTAGTCGTTTATGCAATTAGTGTAGCGATATTATGTTAGAAATACTGCTCAAGTAATTATATGCATTTATTTAATACATTATTATTACTACTTATTACTACTAATACATACTACAACACTACAATACTACTCTTATGAGCTTGCCACTCCTACAATATAAGCGGTACGTAAATGGTATATATGTACCCAGTATCGCCGCCGTCTGTAATCACAGTTTGCAATTAACTTGTGTTTGTAATTGTTTTGTTTTCCTTTTTCGGCATTTGTTTCCTTCGAGACTTGGAGTAATTAAATATTACACAATTATCTCTATGAAAACACCCTAAAACATGTCGCTATTACGCGAAACATAACGTTCATGTTGAAAAAAGTGACAAAATTGTTTCACCAAGTGTTACCACGTCTACTTGGGGTCAACATCATATTGGTTATGAATGACCAATATATTGGTTGATACCTTGGTTACAAACTCAACCAATATGACTGGTTGAAGGCCAACCAACATATTGGTTATGAATGACCAATGGATTGGTTAATACCTTGGTTACAAGCTCAACCAATATGACTGGTTGAAGGACAACCAATATATTGGTTATGAATGACCAATATATTGGTTGGTACCTTGGTTGCAAGCTCAACCAATATGACTGGTTGACGGACAACCAATAAATTGGTTATAAATGACCAATAGATTGGTTGATACCTTCAACCAATATGACTGGTTGACGGACAACCAACGCATTGGTTACGCTTTAACCAACACATTGGTTAAAAACAACCAATATTGGGTCAACCAATTAGATTGGTTGGTCTTTTAACCAATCTGTTTTTAGAGTGTACCTTACGAATATTACCGAAGACCCGTGTGTTCTCATAAAGATGGTCATAGGCCTACATAATATCCGTGGGAGGTTATCGGAGCGCAGACTCCCATAAGATGGTCAAACATGGCGTTTTTAGCGTTGTTACCGTTTTAGGGCCTCAGTCTGCACAAAGTCTTCGGTGTGTCAGTGGTTTTTTTCAGATCCGGGTCCTCGGAAATGTAAGCAAGACAAACACAACCCCCTCCACCTTTTCTCTTTTTTCTTCTCCTCCTCCTTCTTCTCCTTTCCCCCCTTCAAATCATAGGGGGAAGGCCGCCCCCTGCCCCCCCCCCCCCCCCCCCCCACTCCCCCCTTTGTAGCGCCGCGCCTGGTCCAAGTTACACGAGGATAACTAAACAACCATTTAAGATATTTAGTAAGAGTTGTTTAATTCAGGTGTTTTGGAAGACGCGTGTAACTTGGATTTATCCACGTCCGTTTATATACTACACTCGCATAAAGATAAACAGGTTTCGTAGTTAGAGCCCTCCATCTTCCATGTTCATATACGAAAGCTCCTATTTTTTATATTAGTATTTGCTTCTATTTATTCAAGGTAGCCCCGAACCAAACTTGAAACATTTCGAGTAAAGACTGCAAATCTGAAGCATTTACATTTACATTTGCATTAGCATTTTTATTTATACCAAATGGAGCAAATACTAATATTCTAGCAAATGCTGGAAATTAAAAAGTAAATACTTTAGGTCTTTAGCGAATACTTTACAGTAAAACCTTTTGCTTCATTTGTATTCATACAGATGCTGGTAAAAGCTTGAAAATTGGTAGTAAAAGCAATTGCTAGTTTTTATTCATACGACCCATGGTCTCACCTTCAACAACCGTTCAGAAAAAGAAAATCGTAATTTAAAAAAAGCACGGACAACCCAACGTTAATAGTGGCAATTGCTTAAAAGTCTAACTTCCTAATTTAAATATAAATTCCTGTTTTGCCTTGAAAGAAATCAAAATATTATTTGTATTATTAAATCATTTTCCAAGTTTGAACCCATTGCTCATAACATAAATATAATGTTTATGTGATCCTCTTCCATTTGTTGACGATATAATAATAAATAACATTTTAAAAACACTTTACATTTTTAATAAAAGCACCTTTATACTGAAACAAATTCTTATAAAAAAAATTAATACATGTAATAATAAAGCCATTAATAATTAAATGTATTAGTTTAACAATTAATTTAAAAATAGATTGTTTACTTTAAAAGAATATACCCAGCACGATAGGAGACAAAGGGACTCCCCTTCCCCCTCCTCTTAGTCCCCAACACCTCTACACTCTCTAGACTATTATGACCTAACGCTCAACCCCCCCCCCCCAAAAAAAACCCCCAAAACCCCCAAAAAACAAACCCAACAAACAAACCACCACAAAAAACCACCACAAATGAGGGGGGGGGGGGGGGGGGGGGGGGTTTCCCTCATTATCATATCTTGCTTCATTATGTACAAGAATTATGTTGAGAGTAAGGCATCACAAATAATGCATAACGAAAAGTGTAAAGAATAGAGGGACATTTTTCGCACCATCACTGAATCCATACAGTACAATGTACATGTACATGTACAGCTCCCCCCCAAAAAAAAAACATGTTTAGCGTCCTGCCTGCCTAAAAAAAAAAGGAGGCCCGGTTTTTTTGTAAAGACCACCTGCCGGGCTATTTTTGTATTTTTGAAGATGGTCTCCCACAGACGTATGTACTAATGGACTATTTCAACAGCATGTACACAGTGATGCTAAAGTCTAAGAATACGGTCTTACTTTTTTCATTTTTTTTCAAAAAGATAATAAAATTTATCAAAAAGAACAGGAAAAGAACAGAAAAAAAAAAAGAGGCGACTTCAAAAAAGGGAGCGGGCGGGGACGCTACACATAATTAAATTTTTATTTGGCCTAAGCTTATTAGCATAATACTGTAAACCGTCAACAAAAGTTTTTAGGCATTTCTGAATTATTCACATGAGTGGTGCTATTATTCAGATAATAAACCCCTTTGAAATGCTACCTATCTGCGCAATTTTACTAAAGAAAAAAAAGTGTTTTATCACGTCGTTGAGTGTCATACCGAAGCAATTCAACTTTTTACCTACGTACCGTGCGAGGCGCCCTTTCCCATCGTTACTTCTGAGCAATTACTTCCTGTTTCACTTTTTAAGCGGCAGTGTCCCATCTTTCCCTCTCTACTGTTGAATACAAACTGTACAAAAGTACACAAAGATTTCACTCTTTCCCTAATATAAACTAAACGTATAGTTTGTGGGTTGTCCTCGTGGTCGGCTCGTCCTTGTGGTCGGCTCATAATGTTTTGACTCATCATTTACGTTAATTGGTACGGTGCAGACGACCGCTGATTTTTTTGCGCGCGTGCATTCTTAACATTCTGGTTTCTCTTGTGCAATGTCAATGACTCACGCGCGACGTAGTGAGAACATGCCGATGACACAAAGAGGAAGAATATTGATGTAGACTGATGGCTCTGCGAGTTGATTTGGGTTGTAAAAGTTGGGATTGGTAAGTTCTATTTCTTGAACTGATTTTTGTAATATGATCATTTTCCTGTTGAGTGTCGTATGTTTCTGCGTTTCTCCATACTAGTTTTGATTTGAGTGAGTGATGATGAACATCAAGGATGATGGATTGGATGAAGATGACATCATAATGAAAGTGAAGGCTGGATATTAAAATAGGGATGCTGGTGAAGATGAAGATGGTTTTTCTTATTTATTTATAAATTTTTTTATATGTAATTTGTTTATCTCTTTATTTCCCAATTTATATGTTTAACATTTGTTTCTTTTTTTCCCTATTCCTCAAATAATTAATTGAATAACTTTTGATACATAATTTCATAGACATTATTTTTTAACTCTATTCAATTATTTTGTATATTTCATATGTTGTCATATTGTATTTACTTAGTTATTTTTTTTATTCATTTAGGTCCTGTGTGTACATTTGTTATGTTTAATCTCTGTGTTGAAATTTTGAGCATGAATATATAGTGTACGTTTTTGTTTGGGCCTATGCTAGCGGTAGCAGCTTGACATTTTTTACGGTCTTTGTCCATGTCTACACAGTACACTTATTCACCCCAAGTCTCCCAACACCTCCCCTCAGAATTCTATATCAGGATGTTGTTTTTTTATGCTAAGAATATCCCAGCTATGTATGTTTTACCACAGCCACAGGTCTGTGCTTTAATTAACCATACCCCAGACCCCGGGCTAGGGTCCTCATTTTACCAGTATGTAATTGTCCTCGTCCTCAATTTTCCGAAATCATCGGGTATTTCTTGAATTTGTTCAGTGGAGGGGATGGCTCTTATGACCTTGACCCATTGCCATCCCAAAATCAACTGTCACTTTTGCCATTCATCCTCAATTCTCAAAAATCCTAAAAAACTGCAAGAAGGATTTTACCCAGATTTTTCCGGAATTCAAAATGGATGACGGATAAACCATGGAGGAATAAACTAGACTCCTCCATGAATAAACATGCCACGAGCAAGACGAAAAAAATATGTTCGCCACTGGCTCGCAGCGAACGAAGCCAGGATTATCAGGGTGTGCCACCCACATATGCCGGCTGAACTCGTCTTGGATCGTCCGAGGTTCGTGAATAATAATCCCATGCCTGGGTCCGGTCAATGTCAAAATAATACGGCGGAAACTGGTTCAAACCGGTTGGTGTTTTATCACCAGACTCACCTTTAGCTTTGTCAACAATTTCCAGATAAGATACCGGTACATCATGGCCAAGGTCGTCTCGCCTACTGCCAGTGCAACAGCCGGCGTCATCATGCGAGTCCGCAAGTCTTCATCCAAGATCGACAGACAGCTCGGAACGGGGCCTATGGACACCCCGGGCCTGCCCCCATTACCCAAAAGCCTCAGTAGTCTTCTAAACGCCAACAGCGGAACGTGGCGTGAATCGTTGCGCATACAAACCCACAAGAACATGATCCAAGACAACCTGTCCTCGTCTAAGACTGCGGAGGAGGATAATTCTTCGTTGTCTCCTGGGGTTGGGGGTGCCGCCGCTGTGGGATTAGGGAAGGCACCCCCGAAGAGAGGGCGACCCAAACGGGTGTCGGTGCCCCAGGGGAACCTGGATGGGGCTCTTGCTATGCTGAGGAAAGAAATGGTGAGATAGTCGTAATTCAAGGGGCTTCAATCACTTCACAAATTTCTCATTTTAGTCAGGGTCTTTAAGAAATATGAAGAAGGATGGTTACTTGTTAGCACAATTTCTGAACTACATGTACTTCCGACGTTTTTGTTTTGGCTAGGGCCGATTTCACGAAGCGCTAAGACGCATCTTAGAAAGAGTAACTCATCCTAACTCCAGACTCGTCCTAGGATTGATTTCACCAAAGTTAAGACGCGTTCAACACGTCCTAACTTAACGTGGCTGAACTCATCTTGACTCAAAATTGATCAAAATCTCATTAATATGTGTGTTAATTTTGTATAAAAATAATTGCATTATCTCATCATTCAAGACGAATGTCGGCCTAGTAGAGATATAGTTTGGAAGAAGAAACAGATTTGAAAAGATTTTTGACTGTGTATAGTTAAAAAAAACCATAAATTAGTTATACACCAACAACTAGTCGACTTTGTTTTACGTGTTGTATTGCGCAGTTTTGGTTCATGTTCTATGCATACGCACGCGCGAGAAGTTGATTTGCGTGTTTCTTTTCTACGACTGTTTTCTCTAGCAGTAAAAACAAACATGAAACAGCCATCAAATTGGTAGGTGTGATGCATCTTTTATACACGTCTTAACCAAAATACTCATCAAGTCAAACTCCTACACGAGGGGCCAATTTCATAGAGCTGCTAAGCACACAAATTTGCTTAGCATGACAATTTGTCCTTGGCAAAAACAAGGTTACAGACAAAATTTTCACCTGATCTTTATTGTTCTCGATTGATAATCAGCTGATTTTGGCTGGTAACCTGTTTTTAATGAGCAAGACTTTTTGTGCTAAGCAAATATTTTATTAGATCTGTTAGCTACTGGACCCCCAAACAATGGGTTATTTAGGCAGAGTCAGACCTTTTGAATCAGAGTCCAACAGTTTGTGTGTACAGTTTACCATATGGTGTTGGAGTTTGCAAGGATGGGTGTGTTTCCTAGTAAATTACACTAGGGAGTTAGGGTTAATGGGCGGAATTTAGTTTAGCCAACTAATCTGTCCGGAATGTTGTTACGCCATAGAACACGGCATGTGAGACAGCTGCACACTCGCGTCTATTGTGCAGTGCAGCTACTGGACAAAAGCGTATAATCCAGTGCATTGAGGAATTAATACCGGTGTCAAGCCAGTCAAGGAGTTAAAAAACATTAATTCGTAGCCTTTCAAATATCTTAGGTAAGATGGTCTAAAATCTGTATTTTACTCGTAGGTGGGACTGCGGCAACTGGACATGTCTCTACTCAGTCAACTGTGGTCATTGCACGAATCCATACAGGAATATAAAGTAGTGGTGGAGACTATGTCATGTATGTCTGATAGAGACAGTATGGATCTGGACAGTGAAGACCAGTCGCTAAGCCCACTCAGCCCCGGAATGCTGTCACCTGCGTCCATGGTTTGAACATCTCTCACAGGTTATTTTGTGTTTGTTTTAAATTATTATCAACAAAGCTTACTTGGATTACCACTATAAATTTCCACACCCCTTAGGGGGTTAGGGTTAAAAATTGTTATTGGTAGAGCACCGGAACGGCAATCTGGAGGTCGCTGATTCAAACCCAATCCAGTCAATTTCCTTGTTTCAATTCTCAAAATGGTATTAACTTCACCTGGTCAGTTTCCCTTGTGGTTCATTTGAAACGTAAAATAGTCAAGGACAGGAAACCTAGTTCAATCCTTTTCAGTGAACATCCACAATAGTTATGATACATACACGTATTAGGGGGGGGGGGGGGAACAGAATCCTCTACCCGGGTTTATGGTTGAAACAGAATTAAACCCTAACCCCCTCATGGTTCCCTAGGACTTGCCTGCTAAATGACTTTACTACTACTCAGTCCAACCATAGAGAAAGGTCTGTTCCTTTCTCTATGGTCCAACTCACCAAGTTGTTGGTTACCTGAACATATCAAAGGACTTTTGCCTGCTAAATCCAACAGGATCCAACTGTGTCTTATGGTTTTTTTCTGTTGGATCCAACAGAATCCAACTTGGCGTTATTTAGTACCAGTAACCCAACAGAATGCGATTCTGAATATCAAATGACTTGCCTGCTATTAACCGTGCAATATACCTTTTGCAGATATCCAAAAAGTAGCCAACCAAAATACTGTTGAAAAGCTTAATTCCGTCTGGCAAGCTGTCATTTTGAAGAAAATAACATAAGATTGCCATATTAAAATGTGCGTCTTAGAGACAAACATTCGAAGATTTCTGCAAATAGTGCCCACAAGTATTCAAACGACGCGCGGCGCACGCGTTGGCGCTTCTATTAGTCTGTTTAGTGCGGTGACATGCGAGTACATGTAGCTGCAATCTGCTGGCTGAGAACGCGCCCAGAATGCAGATTGTGGTCGCAATTCAAATTGCGACTAGACTAATTTTGAATTGAAATCAAAATCAAAATCTTAGAATATTGTTTTCTAGGAATATGCAGCATTCACAGAGCTAAACACTTCATCAGGTTGTTTGAGCACTTTTGCTGCTTCCAACGATAAAAATGCACGACTGACAGGTTCCAACAGGTTCCAACAGGTTCCAACAGGTTCCAACAGGTTCCAACAGGTTCCAACAGGTTCCAACAGGTTCCAACAGGTTCCAACAGGTTCCAACAGGTTCCAACAGGTTCCAACAGGTTCCAACAGGTTCCAACAGGTTCCAACAGGTTCCAACAGGTTCCAACAGGTTCCAACAGGTTCCAACAGGTTCCAACAGGTTCCAACAGGTTCCAACAGGTTCCAACAGGTTCCAACAGGTTCCAACAGGTTCCAACTGGTTGGATCCTGTAAGATTAACCAGGGTTAGGGTTAACAATTATCTGAAATGGTAAATAGGCATTTTTTGAAAATTAGCAGCTCTTAAAATTATTTCGAACCAATTTTGTTTGTGACAACTCAAATTAGATACCACGTTTCTGTTTAGGAAATTTAAAACATGAATGAAAATTGTATTTGGTCAGTAGACTAATCATAATGCCGTTAATATGATACTGTAGGTTTCACCAATGCACTTTGCAGTGAAGAAAATTGCACACAGATTTTGCTACAACGTGTGCCATGCACATCTTTTTAATTTATATTGCCATAGTGCGTTGTGCCTCTACATGGAATGTTTTATTAACTGCCTTAAAAATATAAAGCTTTCCTGTATTTTTGTTTATAAAAACAAATTAATCAAAGAGAAGTAGTTTACATGTGTGTAACAATCAACATAGTAGGGCTACCCCCCACCCAAAAAAAATCCAAAGAAATATATACAAGTATACAAATAAAATAAAATAAAATATAATGTGTAGACTTGGGGTATTATAAACTAACGACCTTAACTCTTTCAAATCCAACTGTCTGCAAGAGTTATGCATATTTTGTTGGAATCTGTCGGAGTTGGTACTGTACTTTACATGGGGTCGGGCATATACCACCATATTATTATTATTCTTTATAGTAATGAAACCAAGGATCCCTCAAAAGCGAGCATGAAGAAACCTGTAGAGAGAAGACAATGAGAGAAGACGGTACAGAAGATATGAGAAGAAGGTACAGTTTTAGAGGTGGGAGGAAAACCCCAGAAGAATATCCTGGGGAAAACCAACGAAGTCAGGCAGGGACTGAAAACCCAATCCACATATGTGACCCACTCCACAATAATGGGTATTATGTCACAAAATAGTGAAATTGTACATGGTTGGAAAGCCCACAGCGTAAGCTTCCAGTTGGTGTATAATAGAGCTCCATGCTGGCTACTCCTGTTCTGGAGATACATGTATGACATGTTTGCTTTTGATTACTTCCTTGGAGTTCAAATTACACAACTGAGAAAACAGGCTTTGAAAAAGCCGGCTTTGTTGTATAACAACAGAACGATGAACACAAAATGGGCGTGTTTTCCACTTTAATCATCAAAATCAACATTTCTTTGAATGAAACCTGAAAATATTGGTGTTGAAGATGTCATTAATGGCAAAAAATGTAAATCCCATTTTGATGAAATGTTTACCCTCTCAACTTTGAGTGGGCCATTACATGATAATGCACAGCGCGACTTAATACCTTTTTTTGTAGAGCCGGTCACATATTGGCCCAGGCCGGATTCGAACCCGGGTCATAGTGGTGAAAGGCGAGGAAAAAACCGCTACGCCAACCCGACTCTCCAATCAGAGTCCAACAGTTTGGTGCAAGAGTGAGAAAAAGTTCCTAGGTTAACGATTTGTTGTAATTCCCTAAACTATACACTAAGCTTACTATAGTTCTCTAAGCTCACAAAGAACTTAAAACCTTTAAAAGTGAGTCTGAGACATTAGGAATTGGTGGAATTTCAAACTGGGTTTGCAAGATTTATAATCTGCCCTTTTTGTTTTGGACAGAAAAATTTACAGTTCTGGTTCTAACAAAATTGTAGTGAATTGAAACAAATGTGTAAGATTTGCAAAAGTGCCAAATGTATGCTGGGTTTGACTTAAATTTAAGAGTTATTCGTGTGAGAATTCAGTACATGATGTACATTAATGATAGAATTTCTTTTTCTTTATTTTCTCAATTTTTTGGGCCAAATACTAGTATTTTTACCATGAGTTCACAAAAATTGAACGCATTTCATTTTCAACCTTAATCCAAAACAGGCTCAGGGCGGCATCTGTGGGAAGCACACCCTGATATTTCTGGCCTTGAATGCTGCGAGCCAGTCGCTGACAGATATTTCTGGCCTTGCTCGTAACATGTTTATCTGTCATCCGTTTTGAATTCCAAAAAAATTGCGAATAATTGTTGACATCAGTTTTGTTTAAAATGTTTGTATTTGCCCTTGAGAATGATGAGCCTTAAATGACAGTTTTGTGGTTTTTCTAAGCAGGATTGAATTAGTTTTGAACAGAATCTACTTCGCAATTTTAACAAGTTTCTAGTGACAATGTGTCAGGATCCCAAAATGGTAAGGTTGGTTGTAACGTATTGTGTTTAACACTTTTATATTTATTTGTACTATAGTGGCCTTTGAACAAGACAATCTATTATAGCCAGTCCCAAAGTACATAATCTATTCATAAATAAGACAGTTTCCATTCCTATCGGTCGAGGGCATGACACGTGGGTATGTTTAAAGGTAGGATACACCATTTGCAGATATCGACAATATTTACTACCGAAGTATTAGGAAATATCTTACTCATTTGAAAGTAAATAATGATTCTAGGCATTCAGCAAAATGATTGCGCTAGATATCCTGTAATTATTCCGAAAAGTAGAATTTTTTAAAGAAAAATTCGTGATCGCCGGCCGGCGATCGCGGAAAAACAAAGATAACATAAGAATAACTGCTCGACGCCGGTTGAAAACAAACGCTGTTTTTCGTGTTTTTCTCGGCATCCATGATTGTAAAACTTCGGACAGGTCAGTTAAACGATATTTACTATAAAATACAACCCCCCAAATCTACCTATTCATGATAATTCGAGCAATTACCAATGGTGTATCCTACCTCTAAACGACCAATGAAACATGGTCCAGCCAGTTTTAAACACTTGTTTAGTGTCGCATTAAATTGTGACTAAAGTCTGGTGCATGACCCTTTCATTGGTGGAAACCTCACACGACATGCGCAATACTACCAACGAGTTTCATATTAATAGTCTTAATGCGCTCTCCAATACACATCACGCTATATTGAGCAGCAGGCAGAATGAGGCGCAATGCGCAATCTCTGAGGGCCTGAACATTGTTAATGCCCTCGCCTTCCGGCCTGGGCATAACCACACCCAGGCCCATGAGCTGGTTCCAAACCTACTTGTTTAAAACTGGCCAACCATATTTATTGTCCTTTTCATGGATTGTAGTCTTTGTGTTGGGTATTCAGTAAAAGTTAATACATCTTGCAATGTTTGTTCCTTGCCCAGTTGACCAGTACTTTTCATACACAGAAATTTGAGATGTTATTTTACTTGGTACCTTAATAGGATTGTTTTTTTATACATATATGTTGGTTATCCTAAAAGGAGTATTTGGTGTGTGTTTTTATATATTTTGTATGCAATATTTATTCTTTTTTCTATTTATGCTTTTTGTGTTTTTTAAAATGTACTGGTTACATTGTATTTAATTTTACAAGTAATGGATTTTGTATGTAGACCCCGGATAGATATTTTGGCAATTTTTTATGTCGAAAGGTAAAAAGAACGCTTTGAATATAGGTGAATATTAAAACAAAATTATAAATGTGTTATTTTTTAACACTGTATTGTTTTTTGTTAGCTTGTTAATATGGTGACTGTTACCATGGTAATTGGATTTTAAATACATATACTTTTGACTGAAATTTGGAGGATAACCAATATAATAGGTGGAAATCCTTCAAACTTTAAGCATATAGATGTTTCAAGTACAGGGGCCAATTTCATAGAGCTGCTTAAGCACAACATTTTGCTTAAGCACAAACAACTCTTGCTTAGTAAATCATGTTAGGAACCAAAATTCCACACGTGATCGTTATGCTAAGCTAACAACAGCTAAATACTAATCGCAAATAATATACATCACATGGAGTTGCTGCTGGTAAGCTGGTTTTACTAAGCAAGAATATTTTGTGCTTAAGCAATTTTTTTGCTAATGCTACATGTAGGTTCCCACTGTCGTGCGATCCGTTACGAACCCCACGATTGGCAATTCGTAGCTGATCGTGGAATTTGTGTATCCTTTTCTGAAATTTCACGTTTGGATAAGAGTTGATGCGAGTCGAAACGTTCTGGTATGATTTGGTGCGCTTGGATGCAATTTAGTCCTGATGGGTCAATTTCTGGTGACACGATCTGTCACGATCTTGTCTCCCGTTCAGATACGATCAGATACGTTCCGATAGGATTGTCTCGATTGAGTCCACGATTGGGTCACGATCAGCACGATCGGGGTCCCCGATTCGGGACGATCTGGTACGTGTAGATACGTTCCGATACGTTCCGATACGATCATCACAAACAGATGCGCTCTGTTGCGATCGGATACGATTGTGGCCGCGATGTCTTTCACGATCGGGATCGAGAGTGATCACGGTTTGAGCCACGATTGGACCCCGACTGGTATAAATACAGCCCGACTGACCATAGACTTCATTGTTTCTTGAACTTCTATACAGAGTGAAGACTACAACCCACAATCAGATCGCAGCGCATCTCAACAGAGGTGGTGTTTGTCTTGTCCAAGGTTGATCATGATCACCACGATTTGGAAGCACGATTAGATGCGCTTTGTTACGCTCCATTACGATCTGATGCGATGATCAAGATTTAAAATTAATCGTGTTGATCGTAGAATTTTTTTGAACCGTCCAAACATTTTCTACGATCAACACGATTGCCACGACTGACCTCAAGATCTGATAAGATCTGATAGGATCACCACGATTAAGACCAAGATTTCAATCGTGGCGCAAATCGTGATAGTGGGAACCTAGCATTAAGCAGCTCTATGAAATTGGCCCCTGGACGTATCTGCTTGGTATACCATATACAAGATATGACCAAATGATGGCGTGGTTGGTTTTTTTTACAGTTGGTTATGTTAAGACTGCTGTATGTGCAATTAAGATTGAAATGCTATGGTGTTTTTTTTTTTTTCATGTTTGTAATAGTTACGAATGTATGCTTTAATATAATTCTATGGACTCTGTTCCCTTGCATGCGAGTTTAATACATGAAATGTTAACCCGTCTGTTCAACTGAAATGTTTTTGTTTTTTTCCTCACCCCAATTATATGGCAAAAGTCTTTACTACCTATGCGCTGATGTGTGATATTTATCAACATACCAACCTACTGTTTTCGCGGTCATACCTGTATCTCAAAAAGGTTATTTGAAATGCAGATCAATACTTCCTTATTTGCAATGAATGCCTCTCAGAAAACTCATGTTCAGTACTGTTTTTCCCCCGTTATGAAATCTGTCCCAACTATAAATTTGGAGAATAAACGAAGTGTATTACAAAAAATTGGCTGCAATGGATTCGAACAAGGAACATGGATGAGATTGTCAATTGAGAAAATAAGTCAAAAAATTGATTAAATACTGGTATTCTGAGAGTCATCAAAGCAAGAAGTATTGATCTGCAATGGGAATTATGCAAAACCATCATTGTGACTGTTATGGGACAATAGTTCTAGTGTCATTCCTATGTATGTGTGTATGTGCAATTTTTGTTAACGGACGTTAGCTTTCTTGCAGACGTGTCGTATTATGCTTCCTTGCCTCTAGTGGTATCGGTACAACTACCTTCCATATTTTTATTTTAACACTCGTTGGATTTATTTATGGGTATGTCTGCAGTATTTAGTGCATATTTTTAATACGCGTTTGGGTAAATAAAGTAATGGAAACGCATACTTTTAAATTTCTCTTTTTTTGCAATTGGATTGAAAGTTTTGATTTTTATATAATTTTTATTGTACAATTTTTTTGGGGGGTAGCAAATTTGCCCTTATATGAATATAGGCTTTACTGCAGATTGATTTCTTTTGATGCTTCGAGTATTACTACTACATGTACTAATAATACAGAATTCCTATATAGCACACTGTATCTACCAGGACTGGTACTCCAGGCACTGTCATTATTATCCCCGCTCATTCCAAATACCATCTCAGATCAGCTCCCTAGAAAGTATACAGCTGACAGCTCAATAATGCTGCCCTTTTGGTGCAAAGCAGCTAATAACAACCATCTCCAACCTCACAGGTACCCATTTATCAAACCATTGCTATGAAGTCGCTCTATTGTTAAAAGTGTGGATTCGTATGACACAAATCTAGTAAAGGTGGATTAGAGACTACGAATCCACGCATACTTTACTCAAATTTTCTTTACACAAGTAAAGTTAGGAATTTGCGCCTTTAATCTTGGCTGAATGTAAAAAATTATTACGAACCACTGCAGTTATATTTGTCCTCGACAGTACACTAACCCTCCAAGAAATTTGTTTGTACAATAAAGAAACAGTCAGTGAAGGAATGTTGACAATACATTGGTATGTTGGTCGGTCACACTAGGTTTGAAAAATGATGAATGGCAGGCTGTAATCCATTCGTGCAAAATAATGTTGCGAAAACACAATAGTGTGACATCGCAGGAGAGTGTCGAGTCAGAGAGTACACTGGCAAGTGCCAAATAAAGTAAGAATGGACATTGAAAACAACCCCCCCTCCTCATTGGTCATTGTGCTTGCTGAATGTTGCGGTTTTTCTAGCCTTGGTCAACGAAGAACGCACCTTGACCAAGGCTATGGTTTTTCAGGAATTCTGTTCAAGTTTTTAGGGGGTTGCATTATGTAACAATAGTCTAGAGAGTGTATACATGTACGTATGGGGGACTAAGGGGGCATTCACTCGGTCCAACATCTTGCTGGATATACACAAGTGTGGATTCGTAATTTACATATTCACGAGATGAGAATCCACACTTTTTGGTTTATTCTTCTTAAACTCCTGGGTGGGGAGAAGCAATGAGTGACAAAGTGCCCAGGGCACGCACAAGCACCGTAGTCCCAGGCTGGACGGGCACGCACAATCCCGCCCGTCGGCTCGGTGATGTTAAAATAATCCTGGCGCGAACTGGTTAAAGACAATTGAACGGGTCCAGATTTCTATATTTTTTTTTTTGGGGGGGGGGGGGGGGGGGAGAGAGAATGGGGGAGGGGGTAGCAAAGCTTCTTTTCTTGTATAAAAGCAACAATTCAATTCAAACATCAAAACATGACAAAGACTGCAAATATGTGTTTGTACAAAAGTCATTTGTTAATATTTTTTCAAATCGTATATTATCTCCAAGTGAAATATTTTCTGAATTATCTTCCAGAAAAGAAGATATAAAGTTTAATAATTATGCAACAGCACAATTACACAAACATGAGCAAGACCAAAAGTATTTACTTTCAGATTATTTCCACAAACATTTTGGTCCAGAGCAGTGGGAGCATTTTAAATGAGTACTTCCAAATTCAGTACAATTTCTATTTAAAGATATCATTATTATTTATATAAACAAAATTAAGAGCAACCTTACAGGAAGTTTTTACTAAATTTTCATACAATACAGAAACAGAGAAATGAAATACTCAGGTAATAAATAAATAAAAACGAAAGCTTTTTTCTTTTTAGACCAAAATCTTTTCAAGATATTCGGTATTCAATTAATGCACTTAGGGGGAAACAACAATAAGTTCCTTTAATAAGGTCACATAATACACAACACATTCATTGAATTGGTCCGTCCATTTTAAGTAAAAGGTTGCTGAAAATAGCAATGTATGAAAAAAATATATATTGCTATCAAATATTTAATTGATAAAAATGATGTCAAATATCAAAAAGATGTACGGTATCTGGCCCAATATCTTGGCTCTGCTAACCACAGAATTATGCGCTTACAGTCACTATTTTGTCACTGTTACATCTGAAAATTCATAAAAATTGGCGACTGTGGAATTTTGGACCCAAGAGAATGGGAAAACCAACTTAACTTTTTGGACTCGCCTCATTGAATGAATACTGCAGGATTAAGTTTGCGGAAAGAGCACAATTGTGACCCAGCACGGGTAAATGAGACACTTTGCGGCAAAAATAAAAATTGAGATTTTGATTTCATCATTTAAAGCTTGTTTAGCTTTAAATGATGAAATCAAAATCTCAATCTTCATTTTTGCCGCAAAGTGTCTCATTTACTCGTGCTGGGTCACAATTTTGATTTTTGAGAGACAATTTGAGGTAAAAACTTATGACGGCGACTGTGCAGTTACAAATAAACATAAAGAAAGTGCCCAAACATTATCGCTACTAAAAAAAATAAAAAAAATAATCAGCTTAGAAAGTAGCATTTTATTCTGTTGAAAACTCAAAACAATTTGGTCATAAGACTGCCCGATGTTGCCTAGGTCATTTAGGAGTGACAAATCTGATTTTCTTTAGAAATCTAAAATACCAAAGGTGTTCTAAGCTTCACAATCCCCAAAATTGTGAATTAATTGTATTGCAAGAGTGCGATTGGAGAAAACAAATCTTCAAGCAAACTTGCTGTACTGTAAAGATGGGATGCGCTGTTGCTGGGATGCGCTGCTGAATTGCTACTAGAGTGTAACGAATATCGATTGTTCAACCATAAAAACTGTATTTTAGTAGTGTCCGAGGTGCCCAAAAATGCTTTGAAATATGCTCCAAATATCCCTAGATTGCCGAGGCACCCGTTGCTATAGATCGCCAATTGGGACTGACAATTACAATGTACTGTAAGTGTGCTTTAATATATTTCTTGATACTACTAATTAGCTGGTTTAATTACACATGTATTTCACATTTTATGTCACCAGATATATTTTGGAAAATATGCCCAACCTGCTTAGTAAAGATGAACAGCAAGGTGTGCACAACACAGATAATTCAGTTTTAAATTACTATTCAATCTTTTTCCCTTACTTTTTAGTAATCTCCATTTATGTTTTTCAATATTTTTTACAAAAATCATGCATTTAAGGATGTATTCTATAACGTGATTTGGAGATCATTGGTATAAAAATCATGTTAAAAGAAAAATCAAGTTTCTTCACTCCTCTGGGCGAACAAGTTTTGTTCATTTGAACTGTCATTTGATCATTTCATACACACAAATATATAGTTATAAAATTTAAGACAAATTTGTCATCTTCTGCAAAAAAAGTATATTTTTGATTCTACAAGAAATTTACTATAGAGACATTCGTCCAAAAAGATAAATTTTATGGTCTTGGATAAACTTGGGATTGATTTGAAAATTCCAAAATAGACTTTCAATACAAAATTTTAAACAATGATTTATTTTTCAAAGTATAAAAAATAATGAGTTGATACTTTGTCTTTGTTTTATGGTGTAAATCTAGCACAAATTTATGTTGCTCTTCTGTTAACACCAACAATTATGTTAATAGGTTCTCATCAACCTAAAATAACCTAATTGACCTAAAATAATCTTCTTCTTTTTTTTTGGGGGGGGGGGGGTTGAATTGAATAGAACTTATTTTCAATATTTCAATTTTTTTTTAAGAATTGTTATCAAGATCCTGTAATTCCAAAAAAAATTGAATTCATAGTTTTTTGTTAAGAAAAAGCAATGAAAAATGTTCAAGGAATGAGGGGAAAATTCAATGTTTTGTGGGTTAAACTGCCCACAATAAAATTGCTAAAAAGTAGACTTAAAAATTGTAAAAGATTTGAATACTAACATTGGTAGTAGTTTCCTAAATCTTAGAATTTCCTTTAAATCAGGCATTTACACCTCGGTAAATACAGAGCACTTGGTCAAATGTCTCTACCATTAAAGAAAGAAAAGAATATAAAATTAAGTCCCGTGTTAAAAAACAAAACAAATGAGTTTATACACAAGATAAAAAGAAGAAATTAAACAAAAGAGTTCTTCTTTCGCGATAAATTAATGATATAGAATATGAACAAGGCTTAACTTACATATATATCATCTCAATAGAACACTATTTTAACACTGTGTACAAAATATACATCTGCTTTTGTTTATTTTCTTTTGTAGTACGTTTGAGCGCAGAATTACAGACTTGGTCTTTTGTTGCATGTGACAAGTCTTGTGATCAGTCATGTGATCAGTCACATGACAAGTGTTGCACCTCACTATGTGAGTTACACTCTCAAAGTCACCCCGGAGTTCTCGACTGGATCAAACATAAACTATTTTATTCACTCGCAGTGAAATCCAAGAACCTTTGCTCTAGCCCACTGCGGCACGTTGGGAGCTTTGCCACGATAAGGTCGAGAACTCATGTGTCCGTTTTCGATCTGCGTATTGCGTTATGCGTTTATCAGTTGCGTATCCATGATGTGTACTCTGAAACTCCATTTGTGCATATTTTTCTGCACACTTAACTGACGTAAAATCTCAAATAGAGAGCACGCAGTAGTTTTTGAGTAGAGTTGAATTTCCGTTTCCATCGCGTTTTCAGCACTCCCACGAAGTACACTGGGGGTCTGTGGACATTCAGATGAATATCGGGTGTGCACACATCACACTTACGCGAACCATTGCCTAACAGAGCCCCCTAGCCAATCCTGCACACAGTCCATACCACACTCTTTCTGATCTTATCCAAACACAAATTCTTTCTCCCGACTTAACATTTCTCCAGCTTCATTCGAGTAACGATGACTGATCACTCCGCGAGGTGAAAAAACACTGAATTAAGCCTTTTGCCGACAGACATTGGCCCGGTCGTGGCTTCAGAATGTAGGCATCGGCCCACCATGTCTGGCTTGTCTTGGCGTGGAGATGTCTCCTTGCATTCTTGGCTTTACAGACCTTGGTCCCTCCTGCCATGGCTAGCACACTGTCAGCTCGACATGCGAGGTGTTCTTCTTAGTTCTGTCGTGCATCTCGAGCCTGTTCCTCTGCGCTTCTTGCGTTTCCGCTTTGTAGATGTCCATGACGATGCGCGCTTTGTTCCTGCGCGCCCACTGCTTGACCGGTCGGTCGGCGTCCCTGCAACCGTGCTCCCTTTCCTCCTTGACCAGCGCCACGGTCGTGTCAGTGTCTTTGATCCCTGCGGCCTCCTTGGCCCGGGTACGGTTGTCCCTGCGTTCAAAGTTTGTGACAGCTCGGAGGTTCGTGGGCAAGTCCGGTGCGGAGTTCCCCTGGTTAGGTTGGGTCTGAGGAGGGGTTTGTGGCGGGGGCTGCTCCACATCGGATTTCGTCATGTAGTGGAAGCGAGCCCAGAGCAGGATTCCTCCCAGTAGTACCACCAGGACGATGCCTGTCAGACAACCCAGAAGCCACATCACCCCGGGACCTGAGGTTAAGGGAGGAAGGGGGGTCCAATTGGAAAACAATCACTCCACATGCATACATAATGGAATTTGGCACTGCAGAGACTCTCTTAGTAAGCTTTTACCTCCACCAGTATAATATTATATTCATAAGCACTGAATGCGAGGTAGTGTTTTTGCAGAAGATGGCCTCAGTTTGACCTCAGTACTTGACTTTTGACACAAACATCATACAAAGATTATAATATTGAATGCAAACCTGTTTCTTTGCAATTGAACTTCAAGTTTTCAAATGAGACCCATGAACAATTGCAGCTTGACCTCAAACAACCTTTAACCTTAGTACTTGACCTTTGACATGACCATGGTATAAAGGTTACATTATTGCATCCTGAACCCAGATTTGATAGGAAATGGACTTTGACTTTTGCATACCAGACAACTTTTTCGAAATTTTACCAAAATGACATACAGACGGAGAAACTACAGACTATGTCGAGAACTAGTGATTACATAGGCTCTTTCTGTACTTTGTTCAGGCGAGACAAAAACTGATATTCAACTCACCCCGTTTAGTTGGTTCTTGTGGTGTATCCTTAGTGTGTCTATTGACCGTTGTGATAGCCACCGTGATAGAGCTACTGGTGTCGGGTTGTCTCAGGTGATCTATGAGAGCATCTGCAATCTCCTCCGCCAGGCCCCTGCCTCCTCCTGATGTTTCCACCCACTAGGGGAGTCAAGGTACGAGACCATGTCAGTTGCACAGAATTCAAAAAGCTGGTTCATAGTTCAGAGTTCATACTTGGTTTGAATACAGATGCGAGCTGCCCTCGATCAGCAGCCATTTGTGAGTTGTTTTTTAATTCAGTGACAATGAATGCACGCACCTCAGAGATGGCCGAATTACAGTGGATCTGTTTGTGATAATATGTTAAACACATTTCAACCAGTGTATAGTAGTGGAAGTTTTAGATGACATCAAATTTGACGCACATTTCGGTGAAGTGCAATGTATGTAAAGACTGAGATTGTGGAGAATGAAAAAAATCCCTGAAATAATCGACAGTGTTTGAGGGTCATTGAGGGCCCTAGAGCTGCATGTACATGCATCTAGGGTCTGTGACATGTTTGTATGCATCCCTAAATACTCCTTTTGGGGGTTATATACGAATCTTTACCTGTGGTAAGATTTGAAGGTAGGATCTGCATGTTTGGAATAGCAATAAGATTGAGTAGGGGAAACTCGATGTTGGCCCAAAAGATAATATTCTAGGAAGTCAATACATTGGTTATGAACATGCTACTCTGTGTCTGAATAACCTTCATGACAGAATAACCACTCTGTGTCAGTGTTGTAGTCGAGACCTTTATGTTCGAGACCGAGACCAAAGGCTTTCGAGACCGAGACCGAGACCAACACTTCCGAGACCGAGACCAAAAATGAATAGAAATGTATGGTATTTTAGTCATTACCAAATCGAAATATCGGAACCAGTTTATGGTAAAACCCACACTTTTGAGACAGAGACCAGCACTCCAAGAATCGAGACTTTGCTTGAACGAGACCGAGATCTAGACGCGCACATTCGAGACCGAGACCAGCCCCCCGAGACTTTGCTTGAACGAGACCAAAGTCTTGAGACCGAGACCAGGTCTCGAGACCTCCATCACTGCTCTGTGTACGAACTTCGCTCTAAGTACGTTTAAATCTGGTATATTTAATGAGTGGTTTCCTAAATCAAAACGTTCACACACTGTGAATCTTAGATCAAGTACAACAATTGAGGAGTATCCCAGTTCATCCAAGAGGTTTAGAAATAGCCTAGTACCATATTTTATCAGACTCATCATTCCTTCTACATTCTAATTACTATTATGTTTGCTTGATTTTCTAGATTAATTAATTGTATTTGAGGATTTTAAGTGTTAATGTTTGTTTTATTGTGTTCATTTTAATTTAAATGTCCCTTTGTATTGTATATTACTCTGCAATTCAGCTTCCGTGCTGCTAAATAGCGAAAATAAACCCATACAATACCAAAATGACCTTTATTGGTATAATTTCACAAATTGCCCATTTGCCCAAGGGATTTTTCAACAATTGTGTCATATTCACCTTATGTGGCAATTGACAAAGACATCGTAATGATGTTGAAAGCTCCGGACACAAGCTTTTCAACTCAAGTTCCAATAATTAGGTACTTTGATAATTAAAAATTGATTTAATTCCTTAATGAGTTTAGAAACAATTTTTCATGTTATTAAAATGTACAGCCCTTGTTCAAAAGATTACATTTTGAAGAGTATTGGTCTATAACTGCACTGCAAAAATTGCACATCCATAGATAACTCTTAATGACATTGTATGGCGAGTCGATCCTATTCACTGACTGCCAGTATCCAGCAGTCCTAGGCATTTACAAGCTACACGGCACTGCTTACCAGCGAAACATACACATCATAGTGGCCTGGCTTATCTGTTGCAGTTACAGCGATACACGTCAGCCTTACAGCGTGCTGTCTGAAGTGGGCCTGTAGACCGGCAATCTGACGTAGGTAGCGACAAATATGCTCCACAGACACGCCCTGAAAAAGGAACAAACAAAGGTATAAAACAGTCATCCCGTAATGTCTTTTACCATTAGGAGTTGGTCCAAAATTGAATCTTACAATATCATTTCTCAGAGCTGAAACTTCATCAGGTTTAGTTTGTCAAGCACCTTCTTTAGATTTTTGCTACTTCAAACAATAAGAATGCACAACTGACAAACGAAATGCTATTAAACTCGCAGAAATCTTTGTTATCTAACAATGTTTTCATTACTTGTTTACGATGTTTTACACTATATAGGCCACTTTTTTTTCTTCCGAAAACGAGTTCCACACGAGCCGTAGTGTCTGTATTCTAATTCTTTTATGTATATGTTAGAAACTACGGCACCAGACTACTAGCTCATAGTAGATAGAGTAAGAGGTCACTATAGCAACACGTTTATTAATATAACAGCCCGACTGTATGTTGCAAAATGCTGGAAATTCAGCAACAAAACAAAGAAAAATATAAACCATGGCGAACGGTTGTTTCAAAACGGGAGATGGGATTCAACTGATTTGCGTATGATAGCTTTAATAGCCACGCGAGGTTGCTGTTTGCTCTTTATGTACAGTACGATGGGGGTGCATATAGCGGGGCCACTGTGACACTATCAAACACCTTGACCTAGGCTAGAAACGGGGCCGTATTGTAAGTACGGGGCTGTATCGTAAGTCCGATGCCTAATATGTCTGAATTTTCAGAATTATGAGGCGTTGGATTTATGAGGCATCAAGCTTAAAGTTTTCGGCATCATAGCTCCTATGCCTCATAAGTCCGAAGTCGGACAAAAAGTAAATGTAATTGTCAGACCTATGGGGCATCAGACCTACGAGCGGACCCCCTTGAAACAAGCTGGAAGTGCAGAATATCAGAAACGTTCCATTTTCCACCCTTTTTATGAGTACAAAACTTACAGATGGTAGTTTGGCTGTCTGGAATGTCAGTGTGAAACTGGCACAGCTCCTGTCCCCGTGGCAGACTCCCCCGACATCCTGGCCGGTTACGAGGCTGGGATCCGTGGCACCCTCCTCACCCTCAATGGCCACACACAGCCCCCAGGGCTGGCAGGGAGGGGTCATGCAGTCGCTAGGGTCCAGGAGTTGGCAGTATTGGTCGGGGCCGCAGGCCAGCTGGGTGGTGGCAGTGGTGGTCTCGTTGGTGTACTGCTCGTTGATTGGCGTCTTCGTGCAGGTCTGTGGTCCGCACCATACCTGGTCATTGAGTGATAAACATTTTGAATTGTGAAATACTGCAATCTCAGTGCTATTTGAGAACTTCATATACATGCAAACTTCTACCGATCCTATCTGCCGATTGTCATTACTGAGACAGTGCCACGTTCATGTGCATGTTGCAGCTGCTTTGAATAGACTTCTATTTTCAGATGTTGGAATAGTCGGCGAGTGATGTAATCTTAATGCTGTGCAATAGCTTAATAATAACAACAGCAAAATAGTCTAGAGGCTAATTATCCTCACTCGCAGCTGGGAAGCTGAATTGTTAAGGACGCGGCTACAACGTGGTTGAGGCAATGGCAAGTCGTCATACGACCCTATACCTGATCACGGAGCATAACCAACAATCTTCTGTTTACAATTTGTATCCCTGTTCATCAGGAACCAGACCATTTCTGCACCAGATCGAGATCAGCGCAGGTACCCGTTTATACTCTTGGTTGAAGACAGGCTATTCTAGTATAGTGTCTTGTCGAAGAACACAAGCACTATATTCCCATCGACATTTGAAACTGCGTATCATTACACATGAGTCGAACACTAAAACCATTGACCACAGCACCCCGGCTACATCCGATGTATATACCAACTTCTTCCAATTTGCCTTGGAAGATCTTGTTAAGATCGAAATATCAGGTCCTCTCAATTATCTGAATTTTAAATTTGAATAGTTGTAGGAAGAATGCTACGCAACATCCAAAAACCCAATGCCAAATTCAGATGGTACCCGATTACAAAGAAACACCTAAATAATAACATGAATAAATAATAATAAATAAATACCTCCAAATAGGCACTTGGGGAGACAATCCTATAGAGATGTACACAAACTTAAAACAGTCCTAACCCTTTTTCTCTAAGATCTTCGAGAGTTATGCTATTTAGACCAAAATCTGTCGTTCTAGGACAAAAATAACTTCCAAATATAGTTTTTTAGGGTAGCTAGACACTTAGGGAGACACTGAAATGTCTCCCTAAGTGCCACTGTCTCCTTATTACCTAAAAATTTGTCTCCCCAAGTGCCTATTTGGAATAATTCTAGCGATTATATTGCGCTTTCAATCGTATCAACGATCTCAAAGCGCTTTGCAATTTTTACCACGTTTATAGGCGCTCAAATGGCCTCAACCTTCACAGGTACCCATTTATACTCCTGGGTGGAGAGAGGCAATTGTAATTAAGTGTCTTGCCCAAGGGCACAAACACCATGTCCCTGGCTTGATTTGAACCTATGCACTATCGTACATTAGTCGAAGACCGTGCCACGGCATTCTACGTCTAAAGGTCCGCACGATAATACTACCACATCAGAGTGTCAATACAGCAAGAGATACAAGTGTTACTGAGCTTTGTAGGTTGACCCAGTTCGTGCCAGAGGACATATATGCGCAAAGTTTACCCCAGATTCAAAACGGATGACGCCTACCATATCTACAGGTAAGAAGTCAGTATCCATACATGTATATGTCCTGATGCCAATATGCTGGTGGTTTACATAGAGTAACCAGTTTGAGCCAGAGGACGTATATACACGCAAAGGTATTCCCAGATTCAAAACCGATGGCGCATAAACACGCCACGAGCAAGGTCGGAAATGTCTGTCAGCAGCGAGCAAGGCCAAAAATGTGTGGGTATGCTTCCCAGTGCCATCAGCCTGAACCCGCATGGATCGAGTTTTGTTAAAAATAATTCCGCGCCTCGACTCGGTGATGTTAAAATAATCCCGGCACGAACTGGTTAAGTGTCAACTGCAAATTTCACGATTGTCATTACAGTGAAATATATCTTGTTTTCACATGTAGCCTGGTTACATTTGAAAAACCAAACTGCATTAAAAACCCTTCTATTTCATCGTCTGAGAAGTTACTACACAATTTGTAAAGTTGGTTACGGGTACTTGATTCCATAATCTGGAATCGGTTCCTGACATCAACGGTCGGGTACTCAGGTACTCAGGTACCCAGCTCTGAAGCACACTTCTAAAAGGACAAGTTAAATGACTTGGCTATGGGAAGTGGCTTCACGAGCGTCTATAGGCTCATGTGTAATTCCAAGCACTAGCCACATCATTTGGATGTACCTTGCTGCACTGGACCACGCCCTGCTCACAGTGGCACGTGTTGCAGTCTTCCTTCCACGATTCTCCCTGGCTGTAGACTCGTCGGTCAACCACACAGGTGGGTATCATGCCAATCACTGAGAAGAAGAAAACCAAGATACATGGGTTAGTAAATGTCATTCATAAATTTCTGGGACAGTTTAGGCATTCCTATTGGTCGAGAGCCCGTCACGTGGCCAGTATTAAACGGACGATAAAGACATGGCTGGAAGTGTTTAAAACCAGCTGGCAACAACGCGATGTCGCATTATACCCGTCCCCAGGGCTCACTTTATTTCCAACCGTACCTCGTCTCCAAAAGTAAGAGAGGGTAGTGTTGAGCGCGTACAGCTCGACTCCCTGGGAACGAGGTTGCCAATGGCAGTAATAGTCTGGTTCATAGTAAATACGCTTTATTGCATGTATTGTGTAGAGCCACAGAGGCGGAAACATGTCATTTGACACACACAGAATGGCGAAACACTGAAATTTACTCGCGACAATTTTCCGGAATTTTCTGGGCTTTTTTGGCTGAATTTTACAAAAAAGGTATTTATGAATGGGAATAAATGCGTGTTCGGTCGGTATTAATCACTCTGTTTAATACCGCTTGGAGTCTGGGTGCTGATAATTACCCGAGCTGAAACTCCAAGCGATATTAAACAGAGTGATTAAAACCTCTCGAACACACATTTATTCCCTTATTAACGAGCAAATGTGTATCTGTACCTGTAGAGCAGGTAGCACCACTACGGCCTGGGGGGCATACACAGGTGTAGGAGCCTATGCCATCAACACAGGTACTGCCGTAAGCACAGGGGTTAGATGCACACTCATTCAAGTCTGTAAAAAAGACATAAACACAGTTATCATAAGACAAGTCATCACAAGGTGATAACAAGTTCATCACAGGGTTCATCACAGGGTGGTCACAAGTCACCACGAGGCGGTCACAAGTCACCACGAGGCGGTCACAAGTCACGACAAGACAAGTCCACAAGCCATCTTAAGCAACCTTAAATCATCACAAGGGGATCACAAGTTGATCACAACCAAATCATAAGCCATAATATGCCACCATATGTTATCACAAGTTATCACAAGGTAATCAGGAGTGAATCAAAAGTCACTCAGTCGAGTCACATTAAAACAGGCAGAACAATCTTCTTCGTGGGAAGCTTCACCCGAGTCGTGACTGAAGCTACTATTGACCTAAATGGACTCGGCTACGAGACGAGAGGCAGCTAGCCCACTTGCACATATCTACTCCCATTGTCAGGGCCCAATTTTGTTTCACTACTGGAAAGAAGAAAATGCCATATACCGCATGAATCTGTTATGTACATCAGAAACCCTCGGCTGAAAACGACATACAGGCCAAATAATCCACGAATAAACCAGGCTTCAGATCTTTATCTGTTGAGCTCAGTAAAATTGGCCTAGGAAAGCAAGTCTCTATTCCTAAGAGTTACTCTTCCCAAGACGCGTCTTAGCAATTCGTGAAATCAGCCCCAGGTGGACTCGGCATACCAACATGATCAGTAAAGGCCACACAAGACTTACTTGTCTACGGCTCACAGTATCACATTTGTCTATAGGGAATGGCTTCCACCACTCCCATAGAGGCATGTGTGACTGCAAGTCGTAGCCAAGTATAACGCAGACGTGGCCTTATTGACTTACTAATACGGCAGTCGGGTCCAGTGAAGCCATCAGCACACTGGCACAGGAACCAGTTGATACCATCAATGCAGCGGCCTCCATTGAAGCAAGGGTTACGGCTGCAGTCATCAGTGTCTGAAGAAAAAGAAGATTATCAATCAGGCCAAAAACAGATGCCTGTCAGGGAAGGTCTGGTTGGTTTGCAGAAGGTTAGTGTATGAAACAAACAGGGGCCAATTTCATAGAGCTACTTAAGCATAACAATTGCTTAAGCACAGAACATTCTTGCTTATTAAACCCAGCTTACCAGCCACAACTCCATGTGATGTATATTATTTGTGATTGGTACTTGGCTGTTGTTAGCTTAGCATAACAATCGCATGGAATTTCGGCTCCTTACCGGATTTATTAAGCAAGGTTTTTTTGTGTATATCAGCAAACATCATTTTTGCTTAAGCAGCTCTATGAAATTGGCCCCTGGCGTTAAAACAAAATCAATTGGCACCATTCCCTTCATTAAAAATGAATATTTAATGGCCAAAATATGCCAGCTTTGGAGAAAAAAGTTGTAACAATCATTGAAATTACTTACTCTTTTCACAGAGCTGGCCTTCGAACCCTTCTCGGCAGACACAGATGAAGGAATCGCCGGTAGGAATACACGTGGCTCCATTGTGGCACTGGTTGGCGCCGCATCGGTTACTGGTTGCTAGGGTAACATGCAAATGAGAATGAAGGGTTGTACATTTTGGCCACATTTGACGACTGTGAAACACGTGACATACATTACTGCAGCATTTCAACAGAACTAAATAAAACACAGTGTAGTTTTCAGGTGATCGTCTTGGCACCAACCACTGAATTGTCTAGTCAAAGACAAAATACAGTGTGTCTAAAAACAAATGCAACCAAATATAAGGGAATACCACACGTAGAATGTATAACTAACATCGATAATGTAGATAGGGTTTCTAAGATACTGGTTTCCACTTTAAAATGAGACATCAAACATCCAAGTCTGATAATGTCTGACAGAGTTATGAATAATTTTCCAAGAGGGGTCAAATTGACCATGGGACCAAGTTTTTCGATCTTGTTAGGATACTGTGCATGTGTAGACTTGAAATCAAGTCGTCAGACACTTTTGTCTTTTTCTGTGCAGGCGCCACTGAAATGAACCAGACCTGACGGCAGCGGGCATGGTGGCTCAGCGCTGGTTCATTTCGGTGGCGACTTGATTTCGAGTCTACATTTGCACAGTATCCAAACAAAATCGAAAAACTTGGTCCCATGGTCAATTTGACCCTTCTTGGTAAATTCTTCATAACTCTGTCAAACATTGTCAGATTTGGACGTTTAATGTCTCATTTTAAAGTGGAAACCAGTATCTTAGAAACCCTATCTACATTATCGATGTTAGTTATACATTCTACGTGTGGTATTCTCTTATATTTTTGTTGCATTTTATTTGATACACACTGTATGCTTGAATTTACCCATCTGCATCAATGATTGTACCTTTAATAGCTAACATAATTTTTTTTCATTTCAAAGTGAACAAAGAAAATGGCAAGACAGGACTTAAACCTGCGACCTCCGGAATACTGGACCAGCGCTCTACCAACTGAGCTATCTTGCCCTATGTTGGCGGTCTCGCAAATTGTCAGTATCTTTGTTCAAGGGTGCTAGTCAGAAGTCATAAACACAAGAATTCCGTGTGGCCAGGGATAACGCCCAATATTACGATACAACCTGGGAAGCGACATTGTGGGGATCACTCAATGAGGATACAACTTGTTATCTTATAATACACAAATAAACCACAAGGGAAACTGAATAGGTAAATAGGTAAATACCGGATCGGCGCTCTACCAACTGAGCCAATTGCCCTATGTTGAACAAAGATACTGACAATTTGGGAGACTGCCTACATAGGGCAAGATAGCTCAGTTGGTAGAGCACCGGTCTGCTATTCCGGAGGTCGCAGGTTCAAGGCAAGCTTGCCGATTTCTTTGTACACTTTGAAATAAATCTTCTTCCAATATTTGTGACCTAAACCCAACCCAACAAAATGAGTCGCAAGTCCCCAAAGTTACTTTTTAGTTATATGCCTTTCAACCTAATCCTACGTAACAGAAATCAACAGAAACAGTCAACAAATGTACCCAAATAACAAACTGTACTTCCTAAGGTTTCAACCTGAGTGATACACCAAAATGATTTTCTATGGCATATGAAAAACAAATGCCTAAAAACATGTACTCTTTCAAGAGATTCGGTCACATTTTTGTATTAGGGGGCACTGTACATGTATATATCCTCCAAAGATAACATGGGTCTTGGCATGTAGCATCCTGGATTCTGATTGGTGGACTTACAAAGCTGGCAGGAGTTTCCTTCCCAGCCATTGGTGCAGACACAGGTGAAGGAGTGGCCTAGGTCGTAGCACGTACCGCCATTCAGGCAAGTGTTGACGTCGCACTGATTGTCACCTGTGATAACCAGGGAAACAAAAACAGTCGTTAAAAACAAGAACAGCTTTAAAAAAAAAAAATTTTTGTGGTCTACAAATTTCTTGATTTCATACCTTTTGTGGATACCAAATTAAGCGCGCCATTTAAAGGTAGGATACACCATTGGTAATTGCTTGAATTATCATGAATGAGTAGATTTGGGGAATTGTATTTTATAGTAAATATCGTTTAACTGACCTGTCTGAAGTTTTACAATCATGGACGAAGAGAAAAGCACGAAAAACGAGGGAAACGCACGGCATTCTAGATAACAAAACATGACCTTTTGAATTGCACGCAGAAAAAAAGTTTTCATAAATTCTGAAGCAATGTTTCTAAGTTACGGCTGGTTCACAATTGTCTTAAGTGATGTTAGAAAATTATAACTTTGTCGTGTGAAAGCAAGGAAATGCTACCCGTTCATAAATTGTTTCCTGTGACAAGATTACAATGGAGAGAACTTCAAGTCCTCTTTACATAGAACCACGTCATGAGCATCTGACCATGAGCGAAATGGTCCAAATATCTGTGAGATGAAACTTACGTGAGTTGCACGTCTTGCCTTTCCATCCGTTGGGGCACTGACAGGCAAAGCCAGCGTGCATGTCTGTACACGTCGCATTGTTCCTACACGGTAATGGCGCGCAGTCATCCACATCTACAGAAATGGGGAAAAAAAATACCAAGTAAAACGTAAAGGCAAAAAATGACTAGGTACATGAATTGTAAAGTTAAACAAAGCAATTGACTGGGGCAAGGTTTGGATTTGTAGTTCACAGGTCCTGAATCCTGTTTTTTGTGTTGAATCAATTTAGTTGTCCAACTTTATCCCTAACCATCCCAAATCCTCTTAAATCTTCTTTGCGAAATGCAGGATTTTGCAGGATTGAGGTCACTTGGAAATATTTTGCAGGATTAAGGGCATTTGGGGTTTTTGCCACTGGAGGATAATGCAGGATCCAGGTCATATATATTCGGCCTAAACTAATGCTGGATGATTTTGCAGGATTGAGGTTAATTGGGTATTTATCCAAATGAGAATTTTGGAGGTTATTTGTTACTTTGTACTTTTACACTGCTCATGCTCTAGGCACTTTCTCCTTAGAGTTTCAGTCAAGTTGTAAGTTATGTGTCAAAGATAGAAAATGTCAAGAGTCATGTGTTTAGACCCTTGTTGTAATAGGGCACTTAGCAGCTGTTTGTTACATGTTTGGCTGCTATATAGCTCAATGGTAAACCCACTGCAGAATTTTGCAGAATTCAGGCAGTGGTCACCAGTAATAAAAATTGGAAAATTTAGCAGGATTCAGGTTTCATGGAGTTTTAACACTTTGGAATTGAAGAATTTTGCAGGATTTAGGCTATGTCTATGAAAAATGGGGTAGGGTGTTACGGTTAATAAATAAGGGGAAAGGTGTTTTGTTTTTTTGATTGAAATGCAGTTCACACTAGTACTAAGGTAGGACTTAGAAATTCAGAAGTAAGCCTTTGGAGGACAAAATCAGAATAAAAGTGGTTTGTTTTTTTGCTGGCTTTTAAGCAATAGTTTTTTTGGGATACTAACCAGTGTTCACATGACAGCATCACACAATGTAAGCCTCATTTGGCATGTTCTGTACTCACAACACTTGTGCTCCATCCCTAACTGAGCTCTTGGAAGTACAGTTGCAGTACTCCTGAAATCAAGCCCTTCATTGTGTAATTTACATAGGACAGGTGCGAAACACTATTAAAAAACAAAAACTCAATGTTTCATTTTTCACAGTTGTAAGACAAAAAGTAGAAAATACAATGTACGAGTAGTAGGAATTTCAAGAAAAAAGTAGGAAAAGTAGGAGCTAAGTGACAAAAGGAAAGAGGAATAAAAAAGAAATAAATACTTAGCCTGTATTTCAGTCTGAAATTTGGCAACAAATTAAAAGATAGGGCAAGTATTTGTATAATAAACAGGCCCACAGCTAAGCAAGCCAAACCAAAAAAAAAAAAATTTAATTCTAAATGTTTGGAAAATCGTTTCAAACCAAGTTATTTTGACCAAAAATCTAAATTTTAACAGGATCTACAAAACTTGGCACAGTGGCCCAAAAGTTCCCACCTCTTATTTACTACCATAGGAAACCAACCCTCATTGATGATGAACCAAAGGGTACAATTTCAAAGGCAGAACGTTTATCAAACTGAGTCAGTCTTAACAAAAAAAGGGTTTCAATTTAAAGGGAATATATAACTTTTGCTTGGGTAGTATTTTAAAGCAAATATTGTCCTTTTGTGTTCAAAGATGCTCGGAAAACCAAGAAAAACAAGCATGTTCTTGTAGTCTGGTTTCTTGACTTCCATTGGGCAAAACCGAGCAATTTGTAGACTAGTTCTGGTTTCTTGACTTCCATTGGACAAAACAGAGCACTTTGTAGACAAGTTACATGTAGCTTGCATCTGATTTGCAAATAAAGTGTGGACTAACTAAATTTAATAAATCGGGGGGGGGGGGGGGGGGGGGGGGGCAGTGTTTGAAAATAGTCAGAATTTCCAAACAGAGGTTGGCGGACCAGCATTGGAAATCGATACAAAAATAGCACATTTAGGAACCGGTTTTTTCACACTATTTTGGTCATTTTGTTTTGGGACGCTTGCAAATGTTGTATATTTCCTTTAAAAGACACACAATCTTCAGCTACCCTTTAGGGACGCAGAAGTCCAAATTTTCGACCCAATTTTGGAGTTATAGCATCTTCCTTGGGACCGTTTTCTGATGACAATAAGGTCCAGGATTTTTAGCACCAAGAGTCACCTTATGCATCGAGTAACTAAACCCTGCAAATCTGATAACCCTGGTGCGAGGGGAGTCAAGGGACCTAAATTAAGGAATTCTTGAGGGCATTCACCGAGTGAGAAGCCGACAACTTTTTGGAAACTTGAATATCTATACTACTGAAGATTTATTGGTGGTAAAGAAAAGAACCAACCCCCTCCAAAAAAAGGGACCAAGTTTATGACCAGAGCCAAAGTTTAAACACACCATAATTCAATTGAAGGGCTATGAAAGTGGGGCAAACTGATAGTTTGTGAAAAAGGTTCAGCCTGATTCAAAGGATTTGAATTATTTTTCAGAACAAAATTAAGTAATTTTGTAGCAATAGTTAGAATAAAACAGTTGCACATGTGGAATGATTCATATGCAATTTACATAACTTGAGGTCAAAGCTACAGGTACTAATGTCATATGCAAATTAACAATTTACATGCAAATCAAGATACTAACATAAGGTCAAAGTTTAAGAAAAACAGGAATAAATACATACTATGTTGGCATATGGTGCCTTCCCATCCCTCAGCGCAGATACATCTGAATGAGTCCAGGCCATCCACACATACACCTTCATTCTGACATGGATCGCTCTCACAATCATTGATATCTGGATATCAAAATGATAGGAAACAAGTTAATCAAAATGGAGACTGCCTCAAGTCCACCACAAATCTGCCGCAAGTCCATCACAAGTCCATCACAAGTCATGGACTCACTGTGTATGCGATAAAACCAAAAGTGCTTCCCATTTGAAACAATCATCCCTTGGACTTAAATGTGACCCACTCTGCAAAAATGAGTTTGATGTGTTAAAAAATGATTTTTTAAGTTTTACAGTTGGTCAGAAAGAGCAGGAAATAAGCTTTCATTTGACATATGGCACAACTCTGTAGTGTAATGCATTGGTCTTTTACGATTGTTTGAAATTTGCTTTTTCTCAGTTATAATAAAAATGTCTTTAAACAGAAATGAAGATTTATAATTGTAGAGCTTCATTAGATGCTATGGTTAAACTTAAGGATGACAAAAACCTTGATTAAATCTACTTTAGGGATTAAAACAACCTTTTCAAATTATCAGTTCTGGAAAAAATGTAACTAAAAAATGATTTGTTGACAGAAAAATCACCTTTGAGACAGCAGTCCTTTACGTGAAAATGTATTATGCAGCATCAGACTCATTTTTGCAGAGTGGGTCACAAATGTTGTTTGAACTTAATTGCCTTCGTCTTTTAAATGTAGGATACACCATTGGTAATTGCTTGAATTATCATGAATGGGTGGATTTGGGGGGGTTGAATTTTATAGTAAATATCGTTTGACTGACCTGTCCGAAGTTTTACAATCATGGATGCCGAGAAAAGCACGAAAAAACAGCGTTTGTTTTCAACCGGCGCCGAGCAGTTTTTCTTATGTTATCTTTGGTTTTTTCGCGATCGCCATCCGGCGGTCGCAAATTTTTCTTTATAAAATCATGTTTTTCGGAATAATTACAAGATATCTAGCGCAATCATTTTGCTGGATGCCTAGAATCATTATTTACTTTCAAATAAGTAAGATGTTTCTTAATCATTCGGTAGTAAATATTTTCGATATCTGCAAATAGTGTATCCTACCTTTAAATACGACTATATGTATAGGGTGTATAACAAAAATGCAACAAAATATAACAGAATACCACACATAGAATGTATTTACTAACAATAATAATGTAGATATGGTTTTAAAGATTCTGGTTTTCACTTTAAAATGAGACATCAAACGTCCAAATCTGACAATGTTTGACAGAGTTATGAATCATTTTCCAAGAGGGGTAAAATTGACCATCGGACCAAGTTTTTTCGGTTGTGTTTGGATACTGTGCAAGTGTAAACTTGCAATCAAGTCACCACCCAAAAATGAACCAGCACAAGGCCACCATTCCCACTGCCGTCAGCTCTGGATCATTTTGGTGGCGCCTGCACAGACAAAGGCAAAAGTGTCTAACGACTCGATTTCAAGTCCCATGGTCAATTTGACCCCTCTTGGACAATTATTCATAACTCTGTTAAACATTGTCAGATTTGGACGTTTGATGTCTCAATTTAAAGTGAAAACCAGTATCTTTGAAACCATTTATCTATATTATCGATGTTAGTTATACATTCTACGTGTGGTATTTCGTTATATTTTGTTGTATTTTATTTTTAGACACACTGTATATTGATAAGGGTGACTACTGACACCATTCATGTCTGTGGGTTGTACAGTAACTGTTTCAAAAGTCCTAAATGAAGACTGAGTTGCATTCAAGTATAGCATAATATTTCATAAGGTGCCTAATAGTAATAAGTCAATTATTAGTCATCCAAAAAAAATTTCTTAAAAGTAGGATACACCATTGCAGATATCAAACATTTGTACTACCGAATTATTAGGAAATATCTTACTTATTTAAAAGTAAATAAAGATTGTAGGCATCCAGCAAAAATATTGCGCTAGATATCTTGTAATTGTTTCAAAAAATTGAAAGTTATTAAGAAAAACACCAGAACAACATCATGCCTTTCACCGGTTGAAAACGAACACCATTTGTCTTGCTTTTCTCAGCATCCATAAAACTTTGGACAGGTCAGTTAAATGATATTTATTATGAAATACAACCCTCTAAATCCTCCTTTTCCTGATAATTCAAGCAATTACCAATGGATGTATCTTACCTTCAAGACTTAGTTGCATTCAAGTATGGCCTAATATTTCATACGGTTTCCGGGTCAATTCTTAGTCATCAACATTTATTTTCTTAACCCTCAAAATAATGTACAAATAAACTAAAGAAAAAAACCCAAAAGACTAAAATAAATTGCTTAAAATGTACTACTTGATTATGTACATAAGGCACCATATTGCATATATTCAAGTCTTGATGTAACTGACCTCAATTTGATCTAATACCAGAGTGAATCAATAAATAAACTAACAAATAAACATCAGCAGACACCTTATTCAGTATTGATCTGCGATGAGTAGCATCACATTAACCCTCAAATTAAAATTTCCTGTCATTATTCCAATAATCCGTCATATAAAACTCTCCTACTCAGACGATAACAGAAAAGCAATACCTTGGTAACTCCGGGCGCCATTCAGTGTGACCTGAGACAATACACGACCACCTGTGTAAGTTCCCACATTACTATTCAAAACCATACGTGCAAAGCTGGGGCCCTAAGACCCAACAACACGTCGTTATTAATTACATGTACTAGGTTGGTTTTTGGTTGCTTTGTTCAGCTCCAGGTATATATGCACTCCTACAATCGGCCACACGTTTTTGAACTTTATCTGGCCTCGTCTGACTCCAGAACAGCACTTGAGTCCAATTATCGATGGAAATGTGTTTTCCCCTCCTATATTATTCATAGCGTTGATGAACCATTCAACAAATATGCCAGACTGAGACAGGGTTGAGACTTGAGAAATGATATGGATTAGTCATATTATATATAATGAAGTACCTTTTGGGGGACCGCATTTTTGTCAACAATTATAAGAACAAGTCAAAATATTGTATATATTTTGAATACGCCATGATCGAGAAATGGTATAAATTCATGTTTGTATAGTAAAACACTTTTGTGATGCATTTTCCAAGAATGAGTTGAGTATTTTTTTTTGTTAATATGCCAGACGGGCTTCAATAATGGTATGAATTAGTCAAATCCACCCATTATTCTAAGAATGAGAATAATCCTCACCATTAAGAGGTAGGATACACCATTGGTAATTGTTTGAATTATCATGAATGGGTGGATTTGGGGGGTTGCATTTTATAGTAAATATCGTTTAACCGACCTGTCCGAAGTTTTACAATCATGGATGCTGAGAATAGCAAGAAAAACAGCTTTCGTTTTCAACCGGCGTCGGGCAGTGGTTCTTATGTTGTTCTCGTTTTTTGTTCTTGATTGCCGTCTGGTGTTTTTGTTTCCATTTCAATTTTTCGAAACAATCACTGGATATCTAGCGCAATAATTTAGCTCGATGCCTAGAATCATTATTTACATTCAAATAAGTAAGATATTTCTCAATATTTTGGTAGTAAACTTTTTTGATATCTGCAATTGGTCTATCTTAACTTTTAATATGCCGAACATGTTTGGGAAATGATATTGACTAGTCAAATACTCTGAACTTTCTTCTTCAAAATTCCAAAAACAGTTCAAATATTTGTGATTCCTTCTATTAAGACTATTCGCATGAGTGAATTCAAAACTATTTCACCAAATGTTTTATATTTCGGCATTCAAAGAAATCCAGACATCAGTATGATCCACAATGAACCACAATCAAGTTCATCACTGTGGTTATAATAGTGGTACTGAATTATACATACTACATGTACTTGTACACACAAATAAAAAAAAGTAACAGAAATTTCTTTTTTGTGGAAATGTGGAAATGTGGAAATGTGCTACATGTAAGTTTATTTGCATATGAACAGTAATATTTTCTTCTAAAAGCACTACTATTTTTTGTATTAACCAGTTCGCGCCGGAAGACGTATATAGTTTTAATACATGCAAAATTTTACACGAGCAAGGCCGGAAATGTCTGTCAGCAGCGAGCAAGGCCGGAAATGCGTGGTTGTGCTTCCCGACACCATCGGCCTGAACCCACCTCGGATCGAATTTTGTTAAAAATAATCCCGCGCCTCGGCTCAGTGATGTTAAAATAATCCCGGTGCAAACTGGTTAAAATATGTCACAAAGTAGAAAACATTCTTGTAAGGGGTATTAGAAGAAGGGGTACACAAAAAGGCTTAGCCAATTATAATGTATATTGTACATTACCAGACTTAATACACTGACCCGTGCATAATGGATATTAATTCTTCAGAAAGCCAGACCCAATGATGGATTTTGTAATTAAACGTGGACTGAATTTAAGGAATAACCAGCTGTTAATTGGTTATTATATTAAACACAGCTGACCATATTGTCCTTTGTTCTATCTTCACCAGATGTTTTGCATTGTTGGTAGATTATTCTATTGTTTCCTGATACACTTAGCAGACACACGTATTGAAGACAATTAAAACACACTTGTGGGCACACACATGTCAACTTTTCATTTGACATTTCGTCAATGAAATTGTGGTGTAAGAAAACTTCAATGGTGAATATGGAACAGCAATGACGATACAATAGACCAAGTATTAGACATTCAGCATTTTTAAAATTTTGTTTTATTAAAAGGTACATTAAAAGGACACACTATTGGTAAATGCTTGAATTATCATGAATGGGTGGATTTGGGGGGTTTAACTGACCTGTTCGAAGTTTTACAATCATGGATGCCGAAAAAAGCAAGAAAAACGGCTTTTGTTTTTAACCGGCGTCAGGCAGTGGGTTCTTATGTTGTTCTTGTTCTTTTTGCGATCGCCGTCCAGCGATCGTAAATTTTTAAAAATAAAATTTAATTTTACAGAACAATTAAAGGATATCTAGCGCAATCATTTTGCTGGATGCCTTCAACCATTATTTACTTTCCAAATAAGTAAGATATTTTTCCTAATAATTTGGTAGTAAATTTTTCGATATCTGCAAATGGTGTATTCGACCTTTAAATGGCAACGTCTTTAATACTACCAACGTTTTACGTTATTTTGTATTACTTTGGTTTTTTTTAAATTTAAATCCACGGTTATTCACTTACAGTCAAGTAATGTATTTAATAATAATTCACTAGTTTTTAGTTTTTTTGATATTTTCAAATGGTGTATACAACCTTTAAAGTAAACATGAGTACATAAACAAGAGGAATTTGACATACTTTCATGACAGTAGATGCCCGTGTAGCCACGGTCACAGATGCAAGAGAAGCGATCTGCTCCTTGACTGAGGCAGGTTCCGTGAGGCCCACAGACGCCCGACGGGACCACGGAGATACCACCCTCTCTCTCATTGGCTGGTAGGACTACCGTACAACTATCCACGACTGCAAAGAACACCCCCAAAAAAAAGTTCACTAAGAAATTTTGTTTTCTATTCTCAAAGAACCTCTTGTTATAATGGATAATGTGTAACCAACCGATAATGTTACACACAATGACCATTTCTGTATCATTAACCGATATTCATAAATACCTGGGACAGTTTAGACATTCCCATTGGTCGAGAGCCCGTCACGTGGCCGGTATTAAACGGACGATAAAGACATGGCTGGAAGTGTTTAAAACCAACTGGCAACAAAATACGTCACGCGATGTCGCATTATACCCGTCCCCAGGGCTCACTTTATTTAAACCGTACATCGTCTCCAATAGTAGGGTGGTGTTGGGCCCGTACAGCTTGACACCCTGGAAACGAGTTTGCCTTCGGCTCGGGTAATTATCAGCACCCAGACTCCAAGCGGTATTAAACAGAGTGATTAAAACCTCTTGAACACACATTTATTCCCTTAATGTAACAACAAATGACTGAAAGTGTAGTAACTTTTACTACACTATCGGTCAATTTTTGTTGAATTATTGGTTAGGACCGATTATGTAATATACCAGTACTTGCTTACAATTTGAGTGGCATCATCAAAGTTTGGCTAATTTCAGTTAAAATGCATGCAACAGAACAATGCCACACTCTTGTAAAATTGGATTCTCATGTTGGTATAACAACAAAGTCACCAACAAACCACAAAAACACATCTTCATTTGGAGGATACCTTGGCACTGTGGTCCGTGGCAAACCTGCTTGGGCTGGGAGCAGTTTTTCCCCTGGTATCCATCCGGACAAGCGCAGTAGTAGTCACCAAGAAGGTTGAAGCACTGGGAGTCACGGCGACAGGGATTGGGGTCGCACAGGTCTACATCAATCTGAAAGCAAGGTAATTTAATTTTAACAGAAAAAAATAAAATTACCAAAAAGATTGCCTATGTCTGGCTCTACTGTTTCTGCTGCAAGTTCAAGTTAAAAGGAATATACAACATTTGCAATTATCAAACAAACAAATTATCACAAAATACTTTACTGGACTGTTAGGAAATGGCAGTCTGAAAAATCCTAACAAATAATGGCTGCTGGTGTGCTGACATATTCAAGTAAAGTGTTTTTTAACCAGTTTGCGCCGGATGACGTATATAAACGCAAACATTTCCCAAAATTCAAAACAGATGACGCATAAACACGCCAAGTTCAAGTTCGGAAATGTATGTCAGCAGCGCGCAAAGCCGGAAATGCGTGGGTGTGCTTCCCGGCACTATCAGCCAGAACACGCTTTGGATCGAGTTTCGTTAAAAATAATCCCGCCCCTCGGCTCGGCGTTGTTAAAATAATCCCGGCGCGAACTGGTTAAAGTGGTTTTTGTATCAATTTTTAACGCTGGTCGGCTTTTTAAAAATACTGCTCCTAATTTTTCATATACCGGTAGTTAATCCACTTTTTCTTTGCAATTGATTATACACCTGTGAAGGGGCACAACTGATTCTCTGACCTTACAATTCCCAAATGTCTATAAATTGCTCCGTTTTATCCTACTTTTAAGTATTCACACCAACTTTACAACTTTACAAGATATGTGACTGGTTCACAGAAGTTGTGCCCGTTTCAAGATCAAATCCGCTCAAACTCACCTGACAGTTAGTCCCCGAATAGCCCGGCGCACATCTACACCGGTAACCGGCGACCTGGTCGACGCATTCTCCGCCATGTTTGCACGGGCTGCTGAGGCACTCGTCAATGTTTACCTCGCATTCGATGCCGGAGTATCCCGGCAGGCAGAAACATGAGAAGGAATTCACCAAATCCTGTCGAAAATCAGAAAACATTACAAAAACATTCTCTGTGTCGTCCTTTTTCATCTAATTGATATGGCACTCACAAAAATGATGAAATAAGTGATCCCATGTTAATTTTGTCCACCCTCAGCAAACAAAAAAGCAAATTAATGTAAATTTGTACACACTCAAAATTCACAAAAGGAAAAATTACTAACGTAAAATGACCACAATACTTAAATTAATTCCACTTTTCATGAAAATGACAGCACACCAAAGGCCAATTTCATGGAGCTGCTAAGCACAAAAATACGCTGAGCATGAAAGTTCTTCCTTGTCAAAAACAGGATTACAGACCAAATTTGTAGGTGATGTTTATTGTTTGTGACTGATATTCAGCTGGTGTTTGCTTAGCATGAAAAAGCACATGGAGTTTTGGCTAAAGACTCGTTTTTACTTAGCAAGACTTGATTTTGTGCTAAGCAAATTTTTGTGCTAAGCAGCTCCATTGGTGCTATGATTTCACAGGATGCTCCGAGATTATTTACCTACAGGCAAATACGTATAAAATATTTCATAATATTTAGTAGCTCCATTTTGTTTTCATGTTTGCAAAATAATGACACAGTGCCTTGAGTACCAGTTCTGGTTAATACGTGCGCCATACAAACCATCAAGTATACCGGTAACATTATTATTTTTAAATTAAATTTACAATGTCAACAATAAATATTCAATTTTTTGCATATTATAAATCCCAAGATCAAATAATGAAGAGAGAAGTAAAGATCTGCTGGTACAGGGTTGACATAAAGAGCATTGTACTTGTGTAGGGTTGATGACATTCTGCAAGCAAACATTAAAAATGCTATTGCCATAAACAGTGCAGTGCATTGAACACACAGGGGAAATACAATGACCTGAATGCGCATTTGTTGCAGCACAGGTACATGTACATGTGTAGGCTTTTAAGCAGACCCAGATGAAAATGTAAAATCAACAGTTTTGAAGAAAAAAAACCAGGACAAAGTTGGATTTTTGCAGGCTTGCAGGTGAAGTTTTCGGTGATACCGACCTATGTCCACAGCATCTTAAAGGTAGGATACACCATTTGCAGATATCGAAAATATTAACTACCGAATTATTAAGAAATATCTTACTCATTTGAAAGTAAATAATGATTCTAGGCATCCAGCAAAATGATTGCGCTAGATATCCTGTAATCATTCCGATAAATATAATTTTATAAAAAAAAAATCGCGATCGCCGTCGCGAAAAAACAAAACTAACATAAGAATAACTGCTTGACGCTGGTTGAAAAAAAAAGCTGTTAGTTGTGCTTTTCTCGGCATCCATGATTGTAAAACTTCGGACAGGTCAGTCAAACGATATTTACTATAAAATACAATCCCAAAAATCTAAGCATTAATGATAATTCAAACAATTACCAATGGTCATGGTGTATCCTACCTTTAAGCCTCATTTGTTATGCTATGTACTCTAACAAAAGTAGTTTATTTGTAAATTTGTAATTTTGAAAACAAGAGAAAACAATTCAGAAACTTGTTTTCGCCTAAGTATAGGAAATGAGGCTTTGCACTTCAAGCATGTTAGTTTAGCAATTATTTTAGTTAAATCCAAGCTAGAATACGGCTAAGTTTGATAGAAAAATAGCATTTAGTTCACCAGTGTCAAATGGTACATTATTTTAATTTGGCAATTTTGAACAATTTGGAATAAAAGCTTACCAGGCACGTTGCTCCATTTATGCAGTGACCCACACAATCATTCACATCTACAGATAAAAACAACAACAAACAATTAAAAATGAATTAGAGAGATTACAAAAGAAATAAGACTCAATGAACATCGGAAAAGGTGGCATTTCACTTACCGGTAGTATGGCTAATTACTGCAAGCATGTGCCACAAACGAGGTCAAGACAGGAATATAGCAATAATGGTCATTCTAAAAAACAACCAAGAGGGTTCACTCATCTGACATCTATGATTATAAAATTCTGATGTGCTCTTTAATTCCGTCATCCTCCAAGAGTGATTATGAATAACAAACTACCTACCTAGCAAATAAACACATTATTTGAAGTCATTCATAACTAGTTCGCACCGGAGGAGGTATATATACACGCAAAGCTTTTCCTAGATTCAAAACGGAAGATGCATAAACACGTCAAGAGCAAGGCCGGAAATGACTGTCAGCAGCGAGCAAGGCTGGAAATGCATGGGTGTGCTTCCCGGCACTAACGGCCTGAACCCGGAAATGCGTGAATGTGCTTACCAGTACCATCGGCCTGACCCCGCTTCAGATCGAGTTTCGTTAAAAATAATCCCGCGCCTTGGCAATGTTAACAAAATCCCGGCGAAAACTGGTTAACACTCTGAACACAAAAATTGTGTTTTGTGATTAAAAGTTTGTGCATGAGTTTTCACAGTTTTCCAACAAAGGTATTACATTACATCCACTGAGTTAAAACTTCAGCAGGTTCGTGTCTGAACATTTTTAATTTTAAGTGGTGTCATTACTAGGAATCAACACAAGTGATTCTCGGATCGCGAGTGTCGCTTTTCCCGTGGTCTTCTTTGACTTCCTATATTTTCTGATGAACCTCCACCCAAGGATCACCCCATCCAAGTTATATTAAAATCCAGCAAATTCAGTAGAAAGATAAACATTTGAAGCATATTTGAACAATGACCTCTAAGAGTCACTACATTCAATTTCATGGAAATCTATGAAAGCATGTAGAATTTGTTTTTCATCAAAAACTTTAACAAAGAAACGGTCACAAAGTCATAAAGAGATACAGGATTTAGGACTGGTCTGTGCCCCCAAAACTTTGTTTTGGCGAAATAAAAATTTGTTGGAAATTAACTAAAGGTATGATGACGTCATCATGACGTTACTCCAATTTTCATCTATAACACACCCCAGTCTACCTGTATACCACGTGTGAACGCGATGGGCCTTTTAGTTCTAAAGAAATATATGATACGTGATATGGGATGACATTATCATGACGTCAGAACGTTACAAACAAGATAAGTAGAGTCTCAGTATATGCAAAGTTTCATTACGATAAAAACAAAATGTTAAGAACAGAACAGAATTGATACCTTTTTCGCAAATTGCAAAAAAGCAAACTGAACCAACTTGTTGAACACTCTACTTACTGACATCACAGTTCTGGCCTGTCCATCCAGGCTGACAGTCGCATAGATAGTCTCCTCTCCTGTTTCTGCAAGCAAAGGCATACATGCAGGGCCTGCCCATGCACTCATTGGCATCTGAGGGACAAACACCACAAAGGCCCATCAACAAAATCAAATCATTTACATATAACAGAGTTGTTTTTGAATCAATGCAAGTTCCTGCAAGTCCATCACAAGTCCTTTAGTTTCAAGTCAAGTCACTACATGTAGCCATTCAAATGGACTGTTTATATGACGTGTTATGGCTGAGCGGTTAAAAGCACTTGGACCCAAGATCTGGAGCCAATTCCATAAAAGCATTCTAAGCCTAGTTGGTTGCTAACTTCCTTTCTATCTCTAGTTCCTTGCTAAATCTATTCCATAAAACCATTATACGCTTAGCAAGGTTCCTAGTTGCTTGCTAAAATTAGAATAGGTTTGGGGTATGTCTAAATCCTTAGCACCATTCTAAGTCACTTTCTATCTTTTATCTTTTGGGAATTTGTATTGACATCCTTATGCGCACAGTCAAACATAACCTTAAACTCCTCATAGCGTTCTGCAAGGAACAGATTTTCCTGAGTCGAGTAATTAGGCTTCTTTCCCCTTTTTGGAGTTGAAACACCCTCTGAATTAGCCATTTCTGAAACATGTGCTTAGGCCGATACAAATGTACATACCCTAAATAGGGTACAAAGGAATGCATTGACAATACAACCCACAGCATGACCTGATTTGAACTCTTTCCCTATTGTTAACTCAAACTGACCATGTACTTTGGCGATTATGCAAACCCCACACCATTCTAGCAAGCTGCAAGCAAGCAACTAGTAAGAATATTTCATAGAATGGTGTTATGGAATGCGATTTAGTTGATTGCTAGCAAGCAACCAAGTAGGCATTTGGAATCTTGCTAAAACCTAGTAATATACTAAGTTAGAATGCTTTTATGGAATTGGGCCCTGGTGTTTCTGATCAGCAGAGTGTTGGTTCGAGTCCTGGTCTTGACACGTGTGTGTCCTTAAGCAAGGCACTTAACCACTAATGCTTCGTCCTAAATAAAGATAAAGACTTTTCTGCCAACTGTAGTAATAACTTTGACAACAAACTACAACTTTGTTCACCAGTCAGTTTCAACCAAGAAAAAGAAATTTGTACCAAAAAATGTTACAAACCAATTTATCAATTTAATAAACTTCTGATATACCAAAATGTACAACTCTATAAAACTAGAGAAAGTAAACCCCCTAAGAATTGAGGCCAACTGTGTATAATAACCAAGATAATTCTGATCATGGGCCAATTTCATGGAGCTGCTCAGCACAATACTTAGCAAAAAAACAGGTTACCGGCCACAACACAACGCACTTTTTTATGCTAAGCAAAAACTAGCTGAATACCAGTCACAAGCATTATACATGTTATGAAGAGTTTATTTGCAAAACAAATCTGCTTTAAAACACCACAGAGCCCAAACCTGTGCACAAATGTGGACATCAAATTGTGAATTTGAATCACTGTGGACACATGGCATTGTTGTTGTGTACACAATTTGTAGATTGTCAAAATGTTTGTTCAAAATTCTCCTACTTGAACCGCAATTAATTACTTTTCTGGGTTAAAAATTTGAGTAAAATCTATATACACAGTACATTTATCTATTTTGTAAAATCCTTATAGAGACATATTCACCTACTCACCTATTTACCTATTACCCTACGGAGACATAATCAATCCTATTGTCCATATTGTGTTCAGTCTCCACAGGGTGTGGTATATCAGATCTACATGTACATATATTACATCATATCTTGAGAATTCTTGACAATTTTTATTTGCAAAAAAAATTAAATTGTTCAGGATTTTATTTTACTAATTAGGTGGTTTTTTTTAATTCTTTTTGGTAAAATTTGCTTTTAGCTGTTTTTTGCAAATGAACTCCTCATAGATGTAATTCACATGGAAATTGGGTCTGTAACCCTTTTCTTGCCAAGAACAAATTCCATGCTAAGCAATTTTGTGTGCTTAGCGGCTCTATGAAATTGTATCAGGTGTTTATGTGCCTACCAAACTGACAGACAGGTCCTTCCCACTGAGGCATGCACCGGCAGCTAAAGCTGTTGACTCCGTCGATACATTCGCCTCCGTTCTGACACGGTTGAGAAATGCAGTCATCGATGTCTAGAAGATGTCAAAAAGAGCACACTATGTTTTCTTAAAGGTAGGATACACCATTGGTAATTGCTTAATACACCATTGTTTTCAACCAGCGTTGGGCAGTGGTTCTTATGTTGTTCTTGGGATCGTGAATTTTTCAAAACATTTACAGGATATTTAGCGCAATCATTTTGCTGGATGACTACAATCAATATTTATTTTCAAATTATTAAGTTATTTCTTAATAATTCGGTAAGTAAATTTGTTCAATATCTGCAAATGGTGTATCCTACTTTTAAAACATTGTTTTTAGACAAATCAAGTACGGTAGCAACTGAATCTGCAATTAATTTTGTTCTCTCAATCTGGTCGTGAGGTTGAGACATGGGCAATACGAAGAAGTTTCCAGTTTGAGTCATACAAGAACTTCCACATTTTCCCCACTGGCTTTTTGGACACGCTGTATGCATCAAAATGTATTGAGGTTTACTACATGTAGTTCAAGAAATACATCTCTCTTTGCTGTCTCTATGACAAAGTCACTGAAATTCACCAACTTTCGACAACATAGCACAGCAGGCTTCCAAGCAGACCCATGTGAACAGAAGTAGAACAGTAGGATCAACATTGGACAAAATTAGAACTTAGGAGGCCAAAATCTGAGATAAAAGTAAAATGTTTGCAGGGTTTCAGGTGTATTTTTCACTGATGCTCATCTATGTCCACAGCATAATAATTCAGCCTCATTTAGCATGTTCTGTACTCATAAAATTTGCACTCTTTCTTTTCTTAACTAAAGCTCTTAAAAGTAAATCTTAGATCTCAAACAATTGACTGGACATCGCCGCTAGGCATCATCATACAGTTTTACTTTACGCAAGTGCCATGCAAGCGTGAAATTAAGGTTGTGATGGGAGGCGTTTTCCTAGAGCTGTCCTAAATTGGGATGATGATGTTTGATGAATAAGTCGATCAGGGAGCTCGTTCCAGTCTACAATCGTCTTTGAAATTGTTTGTCTACTTCTTTGTGGTCTTTGCAGTACTCCTGTTTTCTCTGCAGGTTTCTTAGGCTTGCGAGCTACATGTACAGTACCATGGGTACTTTTGAAGAATCCTTAGTTTTATTACCAGAAAGAATTAATAAAGCCAAGCAAAAAATAGTTCTGCTTACGATTACATGGCATTTGAAAATACAGTTGGTAGATAAATAGGATTTTTGTTTTTAATTTGGCAATTTGTTTGTGTGCACATCATATTGTAGGTGACATCTTGCAGTCAAGGGTAAGGTAGTAATTTATGGTTTTGGGATTTTTTACCTCCCCCCCCCCCAAAAAAAAAGTGAGGGTCGGGCTGTCAAAATAGGATACCGGTAGCAGGTAGGGTACCAGTTCTACCAGAAGTAGAACTACACTATAAGAAGTAGAACTATAATATGTTTTGTCCTAATAACAAACAAACTCCAAAAATGCCTTACAATGAGGAGATGATGCGTTTGTACTTACTCTCTCGGCACGTATCTCCTTTCCATCCCCGGGTGCACATACAATGGAAGCCCTGGCCAATCACCAGACAGGTCCCTCCATTACCACATGGCTGGTTCTCACACGGATGCTCCGCTGTCCAACAATCAATGACACAATATATGTGAGGGACAAAATGAGGGGCAGAGATCGAAATGAGGGTTTGCAGGTATTTAGGAAAGAGAATAAATTTCTCCTTACAATGCTGTTAGCTGCACAAAATATGCCTGTTTAAAGTTCAAAATGTATCAACATGTCGCAAAAGAAAAAAATTTGGGAAAAAGACCAAGTTTTGGGTTTTGTGCAAGTGATATTGAAAAATGTCAATTGTTTTTCCTTAAAAACACTTTTATTCCACTACTTCCATAGTATTTCTTAACAAAATATAGTTAGTAGGCATACCAAAGATTACAAATTAATACAAAAAACAATCACCCATTATTCATTATTTTACAGTTTTCTCCACCATGCCCTATGCCCAGTTCCGTCTCATTTTGCCAGAAGGCCTCACATACATGTACAGGTATGTTAATCTCCCTCGTCGGAGAAGATGATGCATTTGTGAACGCGCTCACAATTGTACAAGACATTGGTCGATGTTTTTTTTCGTCTTAACAAGACTTAGCTTATCAATTTTAGGTTTTATTGCAGGTTTATTTAACATTGACTATTTTATTACCACATTCCAAATATTGATTACAAGTAGACAAAATATCATGAAGGCATTCTGTTTTGCATGAAGTGGTGATGCAGTATTAGTAGAGCCTGTCACGAGCCAATGTGGCTCATCATCAGGCCGGTGTTTAACTCCGGTCTCTCTAGCATGAAACAACTGAGAATATATCTATTCCCCCTGGATGGGATGCTAGTCGATCACAGGTTACTTCCCAGCTAATGCCGGTACCTATTTATACTCCTGGGTGGAGAGAGGCAAATGAGGTAAAGTGGCTTGCCTAAGGACACAACATATGGCCAGCAGCTGGAATCAAACCCTGACCCTCTGATCATTAGCCACGAATCCTAAAAACTAGGCCACACGCCACAACGCTGTTGCAGTATAGAACCGTATTACTGCGATTTATTTTCCATTTCTCCTTCCCATCCCATTCTTTCCAATTCGCCTTCCCATCCCATTTTTCCCAATTCTCCTTCCCATCCCATTTTTTATATTTGTCCTTTCCTTTTTCTTCTTCACACTTTTTCCCATTTCTCCTTCTCATTCCATTCCCATTTCTCCTTCCCATTCCATTTTTCAAATTTCTCCTTCCCATTCCTTCTCTCCTCCCAATCCCATTCCCGGTTTTCCCCCTTCCTCTTCCCAATTTCTTGCACAGTCTCACCTTGTTCACATGTTGTCCCGTGGAACCCGGGCTGGCACTGGCAGGTGAACTCATTGGGCCCGCTGTTCGTGCACACTCCGTCATTCAAGCAGGGTTTGTGTCTCCCACAATAATTCAAATCTTTAAAACGAAAGGACCAGGAAAAAAATAAACGTTAAACAACAGTTGACAAAAACACTTATCGTGTGCTTGAATGTTGCAACAAAACTAGTAATGCACTAAAACTTGGTGACGCCGTAGGCTCACTAGATTCGTCTTACGCGACAATATACTGTAGAGTTATTTAGAGATAGCTCACAGCTTTTGTATGCAAACTTCACGCAGCTATTGCGATCAGTCTCATATCTGCAGTTATCAAGGGTTGTACTACTGTGATTTTGTTCTTGCAGAGTAAGTTGCAACTATGTGCACAATATAACAAAACAATTGTTGACTGCTGTGATGTGATGTGGGATAAGTCATTTTTAACCCCCTCAGGATGCAAATATTCACCTCGCGGGTGCTATATGCCCTGGCCCTCGGGAGTTACAATTGTCATATCCCATATCAGATGAGATTGGAAGGTTTGCATGGCAAAAAGGTAATAAGATAAGTAGTTTGCAGTAACACCATGTGGTAATTCTCTTTAGTAAGATGTGTGGTTCTGAAAGGAACCAGAGGGAACTCAGCGTTTCAGAGAGTACAATATCCCATATCACATCAGCACTCAACAATAGTAAAATATCCCCTACAAAAGATGAAACTGAATAAAAGAATCTCAGCTCAATCACGGTAGGTTGAAACATTTTGTGAAACATTCGAACATTAAGTAGAAAGTGTAAGGTACCGGTACTCTTTCTACTTAATGTTAGAATGTGTCACAGAATGTGTCACAAAATGTTTCAACGTATTTGAGCTGAGATTTTTTGTGTTAAGTTTTTGTAGGGGATATTTTACAATTGTTGACTGCTGTAAGATGTGATATTATGTACTCTCCGAAAGTGTTTGGTCCTTGGTCAATTTCACGGATACATACACGAGTTCATATGAAACATCACACAGTTTTGTTCTTTTCCTCTGATCATTTTAAAAATCTTGTATTTGCGTCCGTGTTATAAAAAGTAATAAAATTGAATCTTTTATAACCAGTTCACTCCGGATGACGTATATAAACGCAAAAATTTCCCCAAATTCAAAACGGATGACGCATAAACACGCCAAGTTCAGGTTAGGAAATGTATATCAGCAGCGGGCAAGGCCGGAAATGCGTGGGTGTGCTTCCCGGCACTATCAGCCTGAACCCGCTTCGGATCGCGTTTCGTTAAAAAATAATCCCGCCCGTCGGCTCGGCGATGTTAAAATAATCCCGGCGCGAACTGGGTAAACAATAAAATCTGTTCAGTCTAAATGCTATTTCTCCAGACTTGCCCCATTCAAAAAATCAGGATGTGTCAAAGCATGTCATTTCCTACACCATATCAAAAGGTGTTTCAGTGATCAACTTACTGCTTACAAAAGAAAAGGGTAAAGTTTTGTAAAAAAGACACAGCCGGATGTTTGGCCTTTTGCCAAAAACCCTGGGGGAATATGTTGAGTTTTCAATCGAACCAGGTTACAACTCTACTGCATGGGGGGAAATGATACCAGTTATCCATGTGGGACACACAACAGCCACTGTTAACTTATAACAAACAAACAAAAATAACAAGATCTCGGTGTCTTTTGACTGTAAATTATACTTAAAAAGTGGACAGAAATCGTAAGGTTAAGATGAGGTTTTGTTTGCGAGAAGAATGTGCGTATACAGCCTAAAACCTGTCTTTCGTTATTGATACACGTGTGAATGCATTGGCAAAAATTACACACTTACAAATGCTGGCTTCCTGAATACAACGCCAAATAAGGGTGGTTTTTCCTTGTACGTGTAACTTGAAGAAAAACTTTATCATTAAAGCTTAATCAAATAGGCTTGAGAAGATCTTATAAAAAATAAGTTTTTTCAAAAGCTTTTAGTTTTAGAAGGTTTTTCATCCTAGGATTTAGAAAATGCCTACTTTTTATAAAGCATACCGCTACTTTTCAGTGTACACAAACAGAAATTTGACTCCTGCTGTATGCGTTTGCAAAACAACTAACCGCAACTATTACCTCAATAATGTTTGAGAACAGGGCAGGAAACTAATTGACTGAAGGTTCACGAATCCTGTTTATTTTTACCATTTTACTGAACATGCCACTACATGTACACTAGTAAAACTGACATGCAAAAATCATGATAACAGATTTTGCCATCTGCAACGTCTAGGATACATTATTGCTTGAATTATCAGGAATGGGTGGATTTGGGGAGTTTTACTGACCTGTCCGAAGTTTTACAATCACAGATACCAACCCCCCCCCCCCCCCCCCAAAAAAAAGCAAGAAAAATGGTGTTTGTTTTCAAGTGGGGTCGGGCAGTTGTTCTTGTTCTTGTTCTTGTTCTTGTTCTTGTTTTTTGCGATCGCCGTCCGAAACAATTACAGGATATCTAGCACAATTATTTTGCTTTATGCCTAGAATCATTATTTACTTTTACAAAAGTAAGATATTCCTTAATAATTTGGTAGTAAACATTTTGATATCTGCAAATGGTGCATCGCCTACCTTTTAGATGCAGAATAAAGCATCCGAGTGTTTTTGGGGAAGGGGGCAATGCCCCAGGTCCCCTCCCCAACCACGGCAGGGCTTTGTTGTAACCCCCTCAAAAGCTACGGTACATGTAGATCATGAAAGCTACATATAGATCAGCCCCTGCTTTGCGTTGTATGTACTGTATGTCCCTCCTCATTTATGTTGATTTTTTCCCCCAAAGTGATCTCTTTAGTTTAGGGTTAATTAGATTTTTGTTATATTCCTCTTTTTGTTTCCTGTACCAGTAGTTTAACCTTAACCATCAAAAATATTCCAAAATACTCTTTGCAAATAGCAGGAATTTGCAGTATTGAGGGCGTTTGGGCTTTGCCACTGGAGGATAATGTTGATGATTGATGTTATTTGTTACTTTCGTACTTTCACACTACTCATGCTATATGCACATTCTCCATAGAGCTTCAGTCAAGGTGCAAGTTATGTGTCAAGGATAGGAAATTGTTTGCATAACCAAGGGTAATGTGTGCAGACCCTTGTTGTAATAGGGCACTTAGAAGCTGTTTGTTCCATGTTTGGCTGCTTTATTGCTCAATGGTAAACCCACTGCAGGATTTTGCAGGAACCAGGCAGTGGTCACCAGAAAAAAAAGGGTAGAGTTATAGTTAAACATACCTTGGTCACAAAGGATCCCTCCCCACTCCTGCTGGCAGTTACATTGCCAGGGGGAGTTGCAGCTGCCATGGACGCACCCTGGGAAGGACGAGCACTGGTCACATAGCTTCCCTTGCCAGCCGTATCGACACCTGTTCCCGTATAAATTGAAGAGGGGGATTTCAAATTGACGAGTTTCAACTTATTGGTGGGATCAAGTTCTTAAAATGTGAAGCTCCCTATTAAAGCCTGTCAGAGAAACACGCGTGGTGTATATATTCACACACATAATGTACACAAACCTCTCACCAGAGTAAGAGGGGAAAAAGTAAAGTACATTTCAAAGTTTCCTCGAGGTTGGTTTTGATTTAATGGAGCAGGCACCACGTTCTGATTGTTCCAATTTCTTTCAATGTTATCTTGGGGTTGGGAGAAGAGTTCTCGAACAAACACTGTGAGTTATTGTTTATTGTCTGAACCCAAGTCACAATACTGTTAATAATAAATCGACCAGCACAATGTGGTTTAAAATAAATAAATGGTAAATCGGGTTTCTGAATGTGGATTTCAACAAAGGCCTGTGGCCAATTGTTATTATGTCACCCATATGTCACCCGCAGACTCGGAAGAGTCTCAACAAAAATTGAACAGCCCACCAAAGATTGAACACACAAAGGAAAAAGTGTTCAATGGGTAAATAGGGAAACTTTCCCAGAGACACACGCACACAATTTTTCAATCATTACTGTCACCTAACCCATTTTCCCCTTTTTTCACAAATTTTGGTATTGATATACTTTTTGGACCCTGCTCTACAAATATAACACAGTAAAAACAGTAACATTTTGTCTCCTTCTAGTAGCTGAACAAATAGGGAGACACCTCAAAGTCTCCCTATTTGGAAAAGTCTCCCTATTACCGAAATATTTACCCTAAAGTGTCTCCTTATTGGTACATTTAGTGATATAATAATAATAATAAATTCCTGTATAGCACCAAACCCAAAATTGATGCTAAGCACTTCAGGTCAACTCTGGTTTACCTGCTCAGTCAGTTGGTTACTAAGGGGCCGTCCGAAGTTGTCAACATTTTTAAGGTCGTACAGAGAGTACTACTTTTAAAGACCCCCCTCCCTCCCCCCAAAGTCGTACTTTTCAACATTTTTTTTTGTGTTCATGCCCATACATTGTGTGCTGCACTGAGTACTACTAGCAATGTTATTCATGTTGCTGATGATCAATGCAAGTTAAACACAAATTCAGATGAACATTAAATGTTGTCAAAAACAATGTACACATACTTGTATTGTTTATTTTAAACATACAATCCTAAAACTATCAACTGGACTGCAACGATCGGACTGCAACAAGTGCGACGCCATGATCCTAGTATAAAGTGACAACCTCGTGTGAGTCGTGCCAGGTGTACAAACTCTAAACATCGGTAGTGCGCGGTGGGGCATTGCGTGCACGATGTCCATGTACAGCTGTGGGAACGATTGGCAGTACTGTCGTGTCAAAGGTTATTCATTCACGCTTGGCACATTCGCGCGCTCTGTTCAGCTATCAGGGCTAGGGCACAGTCCGTATTGATGTATGCGTGATTCGTACGTGTACACGTCATGGTTAACGTTGCGCTATACAAAATCATTGCCAACTCAGCCGCCACGACGTGTAGGGCGCGCGGGCGGCGTCGTACGTATAGCCAGAGACGCATCAGGTTTTTCTCTTTTTCGTAGTTGCACAATAGCTGTTACCAAGGTAAACCTGCCGAAGCAATCCTTTTGGAACAGCGAACTTTGTATCGCTTCTGATTTTAATGTTGGAAATTCTTTCGAGATAAAAAACGAAGAAAAAAACAAAATTATATAATTTTCCTTGGCTGATTGTACGGTACAAAATCAACATTTAATTCACCATTTAAAGTTGTACGCGGCCTCCGACCCCCCTCCCCCGTGTCGTACGCTCTGTATGACCATTAAAATGTTGAAAACTTTGGACGGCCCCTAACAATTATTTCAATCAAACTTTTGTTGTTATTGTTACAGTTCAATACTGCATGGGTTTTTCCCTTCACCGATGTATTTATAATTTATAAACACTGTATGTACTCAGTGTTGTCCTGAGAGATAATTAGACAAAATGTTTCATAATAGTTGTAGAAAAAATCAGCTTGGTGTCAGACAAACTCAAGACTAGGTGTTTTGTTTTTGTTTTAATAATTACGTTTTTAGTTTCAACAAAATAAAATTAATAAGTTCAAAACGATATACATACTTATTTGATTTGTGGCATTTTGGATTTTAAAAAAAGTTTGACACTGAGGTTTCTAATTCTGTGAACATTTAAACACCCCCTTGCATGCTGCTTTAAAATGCAATAAATTGTGTATTTTGGTATTATATGGATTTCAAATGCACTTTAAAGTATTAACCAAGGGATAAAGATCAATTCCATTAAACAAGGTTAAAAAAAATATACCCCTTCGGATATCCCAATTCGATGTAATTATTTGACTAGTTTTTCACACGAACTTATCAGCTGGGCACACATTGTTCAAATGTGTGACATCATCGTTTAGTTGTTTTTATCGGTTCGACTATTACATGGAGGAACATGAAGTGTTCATTTGAATATCACTGCTGGGTAAACAGAATAACAACAGTGGTGTCCAGAGATCAAATATGATCTAATTGGTGCGTAATTTAAAAACAATCAATCTATTTTGTTCAATCAACGTGTATTAACCCTAACTTTCTAGGGTGTACACCAGCAACATCATATTGAAATTGGAGGATTCAGGACTGTTAGGGTTCAGGACTTTAACCCTAACCACCCTTGATCTATACAAATCTATTTCGAGTTTTGGAAGAGTTTGGCAGATTCAGAATACCTCCATATTTAAGGAAAGCAAGAAAAACAACGTTCATTTTCACCCGGCGTCGGGCAGTGGTTCTTATGTTATTATTGTTTTTTTCGCAAATCGCAGTCCGGAAATCGTGATTTCTTTTAAATAAAATTCATTTTTTCGGAACAATTATAGGATATCTACATGTAGTGTAATTATTTTGCTGGATGCAAACAATCATTATTTAATTTCAAATAAGTAAGATATTTCCTAATAATTCAGTAGTAATTTTTTTGATATCTGCAAATGGTGTATCCTATTGTGTTTGATATTCCTGTATGGTCAACATGTTTGGTACAAGAATCAATTAAACTAATGTGCAGAATAGCTAGCTCAGATACTGGTACATGTAGGTAAAAACCTTTTAAAGTAACATTGGTTCATGACATTTTGGGTCCCACACAAGTTTCAATGGTGGTTAAAATAAAATGGAGAATTGGGAAAATTACACAAATTGTTTCAACTTACAGACATTCTTCCGGCTGGTTGCAATATCCATGGATCGAGTCGCATCCTTGCTTACAAATGGCTGTGAGAAATGAGTATCCACAAAGTATTGAACAAGTTGATTCTCTCATTATTATCCTCAAGTTTTAGTCCAGTAAATAGTTACATTTAGGCCAGTAAATAGTTACATTTAGGCCAGTAAATAGTTACATGTAGGCCAGTCAATTGCAACAGTCATGTAGGCCAGTCAATAGGTTTTAAATTGGCCAGTTCGGTATTCCAATTGTGCATTTGTACATAAAGATTTGACGAGATAAACATTTCATCGTATGTCTGCAAAAGCATAGCATTTGAAGAGATGTTCATTTAAAGAATAACATTTTCCAGAAAAAAACAACAACTAATGTTTAGAAAGCAAAGTGTTTTCAGGTGTTTTTCGTGTCCAAACTTTTGATATAACAAATTAGATTGCACGAGAAAATACACAAAATGCTGATTAGGTACCACGTCACCCATCTGCCGTGTTTATCCCAAGAAAAGAATCTTGGAATACCAAACTGGCATATTTGAAGGAAATTGGGCTCTAAAATGGCTCAATGTTCCAATGGAGTTAGAGATTTTTAAAATAGCAATGAACTACTATATGTAAACAAATTCCAAAAGGCATTGGTTAGGCTGAATCCAAAAACTTTTTTCAAACCTACATGTATTAGAAGTGCGGGCATTTATCATTGGGTCTAAAGCAACTCTTTTAATAGTCCGCACCCTTATAGTTGCTTGAATGGGAAAAAAAAAAAATGAAAAACATCAAATTATGTGCGTGCATTTGCAGGGACTAAACAAAAATGATAATGAATGTTGACGATTCAATATTTGTAGCGACTTACCAGTTTGGCAATTTTCACCCGTCCATCCTTCGTGGCACACTTTATCTCCGCTGGCGTCGCAGGCGTAATGCCCAAAAGTGTCGTCCCGGGACCGACAAAACTTGACACACGTGGTGTCGTAATAGTTGAGGTCGCACAGGACCCGAATTCTGTACAAAAATCTGGCGTTAGCACCGTTGTGTCGCAGCGTGGTCCATGAGGGGTCCGGGGCAATAATGCCGGAATGGAAGGCACGCTCTATCAAACAGCTGAAATCTGGGAATGGCAGGGGAGAAAAACAAGGTATTAACAAGGACAAATAAGACAAGGCAATTACATGTAACAAGGAAAAAATGAGGCAGTAGCAAGGAAAAAATGGGGCAGTATCGGTAGCAAGGAAAAAATGGGGCAGTAGCAAGGAAAAAATGGGGCAGTAGCAAGGAAAAAATGGGGCAGTAGAAAGTAAAAAATGAGGCAGTAGCAAATAAAAAATGGGGCAGTAGCAAGAAAAAAATGGGGCAGTAGCAAGGAAAAAATGGGGCAGTAGCAATGAAAAAATGGGGCAGTAGCAAGGAAAAAATGGGGCAGTAGAAAGAAAAAAATGGGGCAGTAGAAAGAAAAAAATGGGGCAGTAGAAAGAAAAAAATGGGGCAGTAGCAAGAAAAAAATGGGGCAGTAGCAAGGAAAAAATGGGGCAGTAGCAAGAAAAAAATGGGGCAGTAGCAAGGACAAAATGGGGCAGTAGCAAGGAACAAATGGGGCAGTAGCAAGGAAAAAATGGGGCAGTAGCAAGGACAAAATGGGGCAGTAGAAAGAAAAAAATGGGGCAGTAGAAAGAAAAAAATGGGGCAGTAGAAAGAAAAAAATGGGGCAGTAGCAAGAAAAAAATGGGGCAGTAGCAAGGAAAAAATGGGGCAGTAGCAAGAAAAAAATGGGGCAGTAGCAAGGGGAAAATGGGGCAGTAGCAAGGAACAAATGGGGCAGTAGCAAGGGGAAAATGGGGCAGTAGCAAGAAAAAAATGGGGCAGTAGCAAGGAAAAAATTAGGCATTAGCAAGGAAAACAACATGGCAACAAGGAAAAAACCAAGGCATTTACTGTAGCAAAGAAAAAACCAAGACATTTACAGTAGCAAGAAAAAAAACATTTACTGTAGCAAGAAAAAAAACCCAAGGCATTTAGCAAGGAAAACCAATAGAAAAGAAAAAACCAAGGCATTTAGCAAAAAAAAACCAAGGTATTAGCAAGGAATAATCACGGTATTAGCAAGGAACAATCACGTTATTAGCAAGGAAAAGACAAGACATTAGCACGAAAAAATCAAGGCATTTAGCAAGGAAAAAGACATTGACAAAGAAAAACAAGGCATCAACAACAGAAGTAAAAAACCCATTAAATTAACTGCCTCAAGAATTTGTGTTCAAGAACCTCCCTGAATATTTAGGTATCTGATGTTAATTACATCCACAAATTTAGTTGGTTACCTTCATGTTTTATACTATTTGTTACCTTGTGCATTTAAAAATATATCACATTTTTTAATCAATTTTCCTACAAAAATGAAAACATGACATACGTGTACAGTATGTTTACAGTGTACGTAAAAATACAAACATATGAAAGTCCAGACGACAGATATCAGGTACCAATGAAAAATGGATATAAGCAGGCCACCTTTTTTAATCCAACATTATTATCTGATGAAGCATACAGTGTACGAATAAGAAAACAAACTTACATGTATTATCATAATTCAGAAGTACCTTTCAGTTCACTCAACAATCAACCTCTCCATATGTCCACCCTATTCATGTCCACCTTGTTAATTCCATCCAGAGTATCTATTATTCACAAGTGATCAATAAATACGCTTTTTGGCTCTACAAGTTTTTCGGCCGTCCCGGGTATTGCCTAGCAAATTTTATTGACAGTGGAGAGACTCGCGATCGGCCAATATCAAGGTCAATTTGAACAAAAGGTTGGGTTTTTTTCCCTTCGTTTCCACAGCTGGAGGTAGCCTAAAGACTTGGTAATCCGCCAACGCGGCAACAAATGACAACAATAGACGTGGCTGCCTAGGGGTTGCGGTCTATAAGCTGAAATTTGTCGAGAAAAAAAAAGTCAGACAAGTTGCTTTGTTGCAGTAATTTTCCAACACGTCAAACAATGCTGCATTGAGCGCAAACATGTGCACCACTGATGACTGTTATTCAATATTAAAAACATTCCCCGTGGCTAAAGTAAAACTCTGTTAAATTGAGTTAAAAGTTTTTCATTTGAGACAGTTGCAATTGGATGTTGAGGGAAAACACATTCGAACAAGACATTAATGCCGAATTAATATGTGGGACGTGCACACAAAAGTCTATTTTAGGAGTTACTGTACATAGTTTACCTCCGCGACCGATCACGCGAGCGAGGGTATTTTGAGGAACAGAGTTGTTTAAAAAAAGGAGTGTTAAAAAAATATGAAGTATAATTAACAAAATGGTTGGAAACTTATTTTAGGCTTGAATAAATATGGTTGGCCGGTAAATGTAGGATTAAAACCGGTTTATGGGCCTTTGATAAGTCGGCCAGGCCCATGAGCTGGTTTTAAACGTACGTTTAAGATCGGCCAACCACATAATTATTATCTTATTCAACATTCGAGGCGTTTAAAAAAAAAAAAATCATTTTCTAGCACAAGTTTGTACTTCAGCTAATGTCCCTTTCACAAAACCCTTAGCATATTAATATAATTAAGCATGGTTTGATGGATCGTTTAACTGAGACTAAATACCACTTAATGGCTTTAAAGGCTAAGAGCCGAAATCTTGTTAAAACCCACTTCTGCGATTACACATTCAGTCATTTTCAAGTACCGGTATTTGTACAAACAAAAGATAACAAATATAAAAAAGTTATGTGCTTTTGAGTTGGAGCTTTTTGCCAATAAAAATACCGTACATTTCCCGAACATGATGCATTAATACAGAAAATATTCTGGAAATTTGTTTTATTATTTTAAACACGTTTGTACCAGCTTTTGACTACCGTCTTTAACCAGTTCGTGCCGAAGAACGTATACGCAAAGTTTTCCTCTGATTCAAAATGGATGACGCATAAACATGTCAAGAGCAAGGCCGGAAAAGTCTGTCAGCAGCGAGCAAGGCCGGAAATGCGTCGGTGTGCTTCCCAGTACCATCGGCTTGAGCCCGCCTCGGATCGAGTTTCGTTACAAATTATCCCGCGCCTCGGCTCGGTGATGTGAAAATAATCCCGGTTCAAACTGGTTAATGGGAAAAAGGCATTTTTCTAATTTTACATGAAGAATGGTCCTAAGCCAAGATAGTTGACAGAAAGAAGAGAAGTGAATAAGTCAATGTGTTTTTTAAGTTGACAAACTGTTAATATACAGGGCTGGATACATGTAGCTTTACATGTAGTTGGTAGAGCACCGGAGTGGTAATCTGGAGGTCGCAAGTTCAACCTCCGTTCCAGATAATTTCAATTTGAAATTTAACTTGAAATTTACTGTAAGGTACCTAGACATTTGTTCCTGGTGGTTTATTTAAAGGATTTTGTTTTATATTTTAAATACGCTCTAAAAAAAATTTCAGAAGATTATCAGTAATAGATAAACCATGGATAAATATTTAAGTTCCTTATTCCTCCATGGATAAACTATGATTTCAGTTTTTAATCTGTTTTGTCAATTTGTCAGATTACCCAACTAGTCAATTTAATTTTTAATTTTTGTGTGTGTGTGGAGTAAAACTGTTTCCCACAAGTGCTTTGTGTAAATCTGTAAACACAGAGGACAAATACTGGCCAGCCTGAGCAAACAAACGGGGTCATCTCCAACACAAGATCTGATCAAATTTGTTCAAATGCCACCACAATGGATAGCCTTCTTGGTTGAGTATTCTCGAGTGGGGGGGGGGGGGGGGGGGGGGGGGGGGGGGGGGGGGGATAAAGGCAGAGAGTTTGGCAAACATACATATGGCTGTGACACAGGTGTGGAAAATGCAACTGCAATTCAAAGGCTTTGAGAATAGTTATATTTTGGGATACTGTTATGATTTCACAAGTGCACTATTTCATCAGATACTTCAAACTCTGGTGTATATCATGTCACCAGCTTTTTCTAATTTGTTCACTTATTCTAAAGAGATTTGGGTCATTATGCCAAGGGAATAAATACCGATATGTGCCGAATGTGGGAGACATTATCCACTACCAGGCATAAAAGCCATTTTTAAACTTACTTGTTTAAAGTTTTGTGCCTTTTTATCGTTTGAAGCAGGAACCGTTTTAGCTCTAAGAATTCAAAGATGCACATTTGGACTTTTTTTTACTATTTTCTTCGTTCAATAGCAAATACTATAGCTTTTGTAGTGCAACAAAAATAACAATTTAAAAAATTTTTTTTTTTGGGGGGGGGATGAAACTAAAAGTTACCACAGGGAATTGTCAGATTTAAGCCATGTTAGAATTAACATTTTGACCAATTTTCTCATGCATGGCACACGTGCAAACGTAACGGCTACTTCTACAAGTTACTGAGTTGGTACAAACAGTCTGCAAGTTTGCGGTTTTAAAAATATCTTAAAACATAAAGTCTTAGGAAGTTTGTTTATAATCTTATTTGTTCAAATTGTTCCAACATCGCCAATTTAAAGATGGGAATCGCAAACAAAAATGATGTACATGTATCCAGACAGGTAAACAAAATTCCCCTTCTCCGATACAAGGCCCCGACAAACAAAGCTTTGTATTTAACCGTGTATTTAACGGTCGATTAACCGTGTAACCGTTGCAATGCTTAGTTTAAACAGACTTATCATTCATGATTTTTGCACAACATTTGCCCTAAAATTGCTATGATACTGGTTCCTTTTCCCCCTTAAAATTCTAGCTTCCTAATTAAACTAAAAAGACATTTTATACAAAAATGTGCTGGCTCATTCATTCATTTTTGCCTTTTAAAATGAAATAGCAACATTTGGTTTACAAGAAATAACATTTCACACATTCACTAAAAAAGATGAGGTCCTAAAATTAAAAGTCCACTAAAAAAAAATTAAGAGGTATTTTTTAAAAATTGCTGGCCCTCAGAGGCACACCTAGTACTTTTGGGCAAGGGGTTGGTACCGGTGTGTTAGATACGCAATAACCTGCCGCCGCACGAGAGTGTTATCGCCAGAAACAACATCCTTGAAACTTGCTATTAAAAACATTTCCCTGAAAATGGGGTTAACTAGTGCACAGGATAAATACATGTAAATGAAGAAAACGTAATGTTAGGCTAAACAGTTGCGTGTGTATAACACTGCCGCTATCAAGTAAGACGTTGTTCTTGGCGATTCTTGGGTGATAGAGTTTGTCGCGATAATGCCCTCTTGCGGTGGCAGTTTATCTTAGGCCGTGTCCGAAACGAGTGTCTAGAGCTACGGTCTACGTCTACAGCTACGTCTACATAGGCGCTAAGGCAAATGGAATTCAAACGCGGCTACGGTAGAGCCTACAGCTAGTTATTGCGCCGTCAAGCGATGCTTGAATTCTTGTTTGCAAAGCTGTGATGTAAGAATTCACAGCAATTACCGTCTGCTAGATGTTACGCAATGTTTGTTTACTGCCAGTCGTAATACCTGACGATATTGACGTCTTTATCGGTTTATTAGTTGCAATTCAATGCGCCATCATTAAAATATAAATAAAAATCTGCTCTAAAATTAGCGTAAGTGCTGCCGCCATTTTGTTTTGCCTGCTAGACAACTTCTCTTACGGCTAGATTTGTGTGATGTTGTAGCCGTAGCTCTAGACGGCATTTCGGACAGCGCTTCAAAATAGATGACGCAGACAATAGCCGTAGCTGTAGCTCTAGACACCCGTTTCGGACACGGCCTAATCTTGCCCAAAGAATAACGTGACAACATCTTGCCCAAAGAATAACTAGGGCACACCCATTAGGCAAAGTTCATTCTAAATTTCACACATCAGATATTTTTTAGGAAAGTCGCGCCAGAGTGATTTCAAAAAAGGCTTCTGTCGCCTAGAGTAACCACAAGGTGTGAAATCTAAAAAGATTGCTGTATGTGTGTGTCAGAAAATAATGAACCTAAATACAGCTTGTGTGTTGCATGATTGCGTTGTTTATTGTTCCGTCTCGCTCAAATAACCCAAACATCTCGTGATAAATGTTTGAGCACTCCCTGAAAAGTAACAAATTTGTAGCATCTCTTGTAATTGGTACATGTACTTGGTAGCCGTTTCCTGTCCAAACTTGTAATCAATCACTAGAAATGATTTTTCACACAGAGGACTTGATTTATATACCCGTACATCATTGCAACCAGTTCTTTACTGTTATCTTGATACTGTACTCATTTATTGTCAAACAAGGCATGCTACACCTTGGCTCCAGTGAACTTCCACTTGTTAAATTATGAATATTTTAGAAAATCCCTTACCAAGCAAGTTGAAACACAGTGAGATTGAGCGCAATTACGGCAAAACTGTAACATTCTGGTACATGTTTCCCACCTCCATGATAATACATACATACTACCGGTACATGAATACTGCCACAGGCTGCCCAGTATAAAGCTTTCTTAACCAGTTCGCGCCGGAGGACGTACATGTACATGTATACAATCAAAGTTTCCCCCAGATTCAAAACGGATGACGCATAAACACGTCACGAGCAATGCTGGAAATGTCTGTCAGCAACAAGCAAGGCCGGAAATGCGTGGGTGTGTTTCCCGGTACCATCGGCCCGAACCCGCCTCAGATCGAGTTTTCGTTAAAAATAATCCCGCGCCTCGGTTCAGTAATGTTAAATAATTCTGGCGCGAACTATGGTTAATTGAGACTACAATCTTTTATGTGGCCAACTGCTTGAAATTGAATAGAGTGCATGGTCTATTCTGTAATTGGCAATTTCAAATGTTATTGTGGTAACCAAGGGTTTTCATTGGTGCTCCTGTGTTTAGCTATAACTGGAGAGTTCGAGTCCTGCCAAAATGTAAGCTTGCCAAACAAATTCTCACAAGCCCTTGAACAACACCGAGTATTTATCAAATACATTCGCAAATGGCAACATTATAAAATTGTCCTCTCTCAACAACAAATTCCATCTTATAGTCACAATGTTCTTATCTCAGCAGAGAATCACATTCACATGGACGTCATTCACTTGATTTACTGGGAACAAAATGTTAGTTTGGATCATTTTTTTCCCGCAGCCAAAAAAGGAAACAAAAAAGATTAGCCAGCATTTCAGGTGTTAAACATTCCAAAGCCTTCCATTACAAAACAATGCAGTACTGTGTTCCAGTTTTGTTTAATACAGAGATCAAGCCATCGCATGCAAAGTAAAACAATCATCCTTTTTTATACACGCGAGAGACAGCCATACTCGTAAATTGATCGGACCTTGGAGATTTGCGATTGAACAACTTTGAAATTTGAACCTGTTCAGTGCTGGACAAGTGCGCTCCAATTCCAGAGCTCCTGGCTTGGTTTTTGTGGGCGAGAACAAGGGTGGTCCTTGTACCTTTTGTTTCCAATACTGAGGAAAATGAGAAACCCTAGCTCCCCCCCCCCCCCCCCCCCCCCCCACCACTCGTAAATAATGTGCAGTGAATAGTGGGAATGGAACAGCTCATTTCTGCGGTGTTAACAGCTGCCCCAGAAGCATGGGAATGGGAATTTTTTCAACTGTATTTTTTTCTCTCTTCCAAACTACTGGAATTTCACGGTAGCTAAAGACAACAATATTTTGTTTAAGGTATAATACATTAGTTTTCCCTTGAATTACTAATGAGGAATGGGTGATTTTTTTTTTTTGGGGGGGGGGTTGTATTATATAGTAAATATCGTTGAACCGACGTGTCCGAAGTGAATGCTGAAAAAAGTATGAAAAACGGTGTCCGTTTAAAACCGGCGTCGGGGAGTTTTTCGTGTTGTCCGACGATTGTAATTTGTTTTATAAAATTAGATTTTTCGGAACATTTAAAGAATATCTAGCACAACAATCATTTTGCTGTATGCATACAATCATCATTTACTTTCAAATAAATAAGATATTTCCTAATAATTTTGTAGTATTTGGATTTTTGCAAATGGTAGATCCTACATGTACCTTTAAATTCTACCACTTGTCCTGGGACTTTGGTGTATAACCACAGAACTAAGTGTTGGGGTGTGTGTCCCTAGGGTAGATGCACACTCTGTACCCCAAAAATTACTGTTGTGTTTTCAATTTAGAGCCCAAATTTAGCAATGGCTTGGAGTAGTGCCCTTTTGCATTTTAGGGGGTTTATTTAATTCAGTGACCCAGGGACAGTTTTTTGTTCAGCATGCCGGGCTGTATAACAATTTTACAGTGTTAGAAAGAGAAAAAAGTTACAAGAAATAAAAAAATTGTTTAACGAGTTTGCATTGGAGGACAGGATACGTGTAAAGTCTTTCCGGAATTCAAAACGGATAAACCATGGAGCTATAAAAAGCTTGGTACCAACACCAGAAAAATCACATTTACTGAAGCAGTTTAGTAATAAAACAATGAACATTGGAAAAATTGTACATTTTGAGTCGAAGAAATGTGTAAACCAACATTATCTTCAAATCACATTTGATTGTAAACCCCAAAAATTAGTTTACACCGCTCGCTTCATTCAATCGTTCGCTTCAAGAATGATCTGCTGAATTCAAACGAGTTGTGTTAGCTAGCAATTTATAATGAATCTACAAGTGCACCATTGGTAATTGCTTAAATTATTAGGAATGGGTGGATTGGACGAGTTGTACTTTATTAGTAAATATTAAGCCTGCCAGTTTCCGGTTATTAAATTATCTGTGTAACCGTACGTTTTATGGTTACGGTTAACCGTAACCAATGTAAAAAATAATAATAATTTTAAAAAAAATATATAAAAAAATATTTTAAAAAAATTAATAAAACAAAAAATTAATAAAAGAAAACAAAAAACAAAAACAAAAAACACGGGCCTGTAATGCATATCTAATTAGCGCTGCTAATTTGCGTAGACCGAACTGGAAAAATGTAACCGTGTAACCGTTGCAGGCTTAGTAAATCATTTAACCGATCTGTCCGAAGTTTTACAATTATGGATGCTAAGAAAAGCAAGAAAAACGGCTTTTGTTTTTAACCGGCGTCAGGCAGTGGTTCTTACGTTGTTCTTGTTTTTGGCGATTGCAAGTTTGTTTATATAAAAATTTTCAGAACAATTACAGGATATCTAGCACAATCTTTTGCTGGATGCCTACAATCATTATTTACTTGGAAATAAGTTTAAAAAAATCCTAATAATTCGGTAGTAAAAAAAATTGACATCTGCAAATGGTGTATCCTGACCTTTAAGCCGTGTTCCCATTGGACCTTTTGGGTTAATGTACCTTGACTTTTCCAAAATTAAATCCAATGGGAAAGCACGGTAGACTAACATCCCTGTCAACATATAATGTGATGTAAAACTACCAGACTGAAAGTGGTCATGGAAAGTTTCCGCTCAGCTGTGGAATTTAGTTATCAGAGACTCTTAACAAAATCTGATCAGAACCGCCCCACGCTTCCAAGAGCACCGTGACTCCGCGTAAAAAACACTTTGCACTAATACACAGCTTCAAGCCGCAGTGTGTGCAAAAATGGTACATGTACATGTAGTATGGTTCCCTGTCTTCTTTCTGACAAATGTAGCTGGGATGTTCGTGGCATCAGATTGGGGTAGCTGTCTAAAATAATTTTAGCGAGGGGAAAAAAATACGTCGCGTCACACGTTATATCCTGCTTAGGTCAAAGGTGACTGTGCACAGTGCCCGCAATGTATGACATTCTGCCAGTCTCGCACGGTGAGTAAATTGTCGCGGTAGGTTTTTGCGAGGCCGTGGAAGAAAGAGTCCAATGGGAACACGGCTTAAGCCAAGCCTCTTCATCTCAACATTTCCACCAAACTTATTTCCCATCTGCTCTGTGCATAAACTTACCTATGCATTCTTGGTCATCTTTGTCCAAAGCCGATATGATCAACGTAAATGTTTGCTGTAAACAAGTTGGACAACAAAGAAAAGAAACAATTTAGATGGTCTGTGAAAAATGATGTAATACTTGCTCTACAACAAGAACAAAATGGTGGCTTGTATTGACTTAAAGTTAGGATACACCGCTGGTAATTGCTTGAATGATAACTAATAGGTGGATTTGGGGGGGTTGTACCGGTATTTTACAGTAAGTATCGTTTAACTGACCTGTCCGAATTTTTACAATCATGGATGCTGAGAAAAGCAAATAAAACACAGGCTTTGGTTCTTATGTAGTCTTGGTTCCAAGACCTTCGTGTTGTTTATTCCGCGATCACTGACACAAACCACCGATGTTATAGAGGGCGCTATCTACAGACGAATCGCACCCGCGAACTCAGTGGACTCACTCGAAGGTCTTGGACAAGTTGGCACACAGGGGGCGTGGTCAGACTATTGTAATATATGCATTATTCATATCACGTGATAATGATGGACGGTTATAGGCAAATTCGTGCGAGGGTTACGCAAAACGTTACACGCCGCGATTGACCCGGCCGTGATGTGCATGTACTATACTGTACATGTATTCGCATTTTTGTATCACTGTGGACGGAGACATGGCTTCCCTTACCGAACATGACATGTTCTCGTGTACAAAATGGTTAGAAAGTCGAGCACTTTTTTCAAAATGCTCCCATTTTAACCACAATTATTTTCCTGGGTTGAAATTTCCAACCAATATACCCTATATTGTACCCTAACCCAAACACTAACCCTAACCCACATCCTAACCCTAGCTTTTGAGTAATTTAAGGAAAATCTAAAAATCTAATTCGTGAAATTCCTAATGGAGACCTAAATATAAATCACCCTTTGGAGACCTTTTTACTCCCATTGTCCCCATTGTGTTCACGTCTCCAGAGGTACCGTATTTCGCACCATACAGTACATGTACATATGTACATGTACATGTACTTTACATGTACATTGACACAGCAAATCATAGCTGCCCCGGCGTTTATTTGTGACTGCGGGTGAATTTGTTGATTGAAACAACTTTGCTCTATGGTGAAAACCTCCAAAGCCCCAGTCCCACCGAAAGCCGGATACGCTACGGATCAACCCGGATACACTACGGTTCATATCCGGGGTCATCCGGAGTGGAACCTTAGTCAAACCGTGATAATCCGGGACTATCCGGGACTATCCGGGGCCATGCATCCGGGACCATCCGGGGACATCCGTAGTGAGTCCGGGAAGTCGAGCGTCACCCTGGATCAGCATCTAGCATCCGGAGTGATCCGGGGCCATCCGGGAAGGGAGAGGGGGGCGGCGAAGAACCGTAGTGAAACCGTAGTGCGATCGTGATGATCCCTAGTGTATCCGGGATAAACCGTAGCGTAACCGTAGTGTAACCGTGTTTATCCGGGATGAAACGGGAGTTGGTTCCACTACGGTTCCACTACGGATCACCACGGATTCACTACGGTGTCACCACGGTATTTCCCGGATGAACCGGGATGAACCGTAGTGTATCCGGGGTCATCCGGGGTGAACCGTGGCACATCCGGGATGAACCGTGGCGCATCCGTAGTGAAACCGTGGCGGAACCGTAGTGAATCCGTGACCATCCGGGGTCATGGGGGAAAAAACAGGCTTGAACCAGGGTGATCCGGGCCCATTCGTGGCAGAACCGTAGTAGAACCGTAGTAGGATCGGGGAACATGTCACTTTGTTTTTGATTGCCTTCCCGGACCACCCGGATCAAACGTAGTTTCATCCGGGGCGATCCGGGGCGATCCGTAGCATATCCGGCTTCAGTGGGACTGGGGCTACTAATTTATATGGTGGCCCTGAGGGATATCAAAAGTCGTAAACATTTTCGCGACAAATTTGCGACTTGTCGTTAATTTATTTGCGACTGGTCGTAAATATTTTTGCAACTAGTCGCAAATAATTTCACAACTAGTCGTGACAAAATTTGCGACTAGTCGCGAATTTTGTCACGACTAGTTGCAAAATTATTTGCGACTACACTGTAGTTGCAAAAATATTTACGACCAGTCGCAAATTAATTAACGACAAGTCGCAAATTTGAGTCCTGAATTTTTTACGACTTGTTTTTTGCGACTAGTCGTAAATATTTTTTCGCGAATAGTCGTCAATATTTTCAATTTTCGCGAAAAAAATTCGCGACTAGTAGCGAAAAAATATTCACTAATAATCACGTATTATACGACTAGTCGCAAAAATATTAACAACCAGTCGCGAATAAATTCACGACAAGTCGCGAATAGTTTCACAACTACTCGCAAACAAATTCACGACTTTTATGTCCCTCCATGCAGAGCCACCATAAATTTCCCCTTTTATTTCAGGGAAAGGTAGTTTTTGCAGGTAATTAACTGTTTGCCAAAATGAAGCACGACCTCACTAGATTTGAGGCTAATACTGACGTACTGTACGTTCGATACACTGGAATACAAAAAAACGCACCGCGCTGAAGCACCATAACATAGCGATGCTGCAGCGGGCAGACCCGCGGTACGGTACCGGTGGCTGTAGCTAGCTTGCACTGCCATGCCCCGGAAGATCGGACACGTACATACATATGTACAATGCTATTAAAAGTCTGCACATTTCGCGCAATGCACGTGCATACAGTCACCATCACATACACGTACACATGTACATTGTACATGTACAATGTTGTACATGTACACTGTCTTGTGTACACACACACAGTATCTTATATTTGTGTATAATGAATAATTCATGATGAGGCTCAAACTCGGTCGCTGATTGGATCCCTCGGAAAAGCGAGGGAGATTCGTCGAAAACTAAGGTTAAAGTTAACAATTGATTGCCAACTAGTGCTAGACCCATTGGGGAATCCAAAATCATGTACGTTTGTCAAACGTCGGCTCCAGTGCGAGTATGGATCTAGCTGCATTATGTAAACTACGCATGCGTGAGACACCAACGCACACGAAGTCGGGATTTGAAAAAGAGACAGCGTTAACGAATCTGCGCGCGTGTGCGCCGAAATAACACAAGGGTCTAGGACTAGACTAGTTCTTATGTTGTTCTTGGTTTTTTTCAAGATCGCTGTCCGGCGATCATATTTTGTTTTTATCCAAATACAGGATATATACATGTACATGTAGCGGTGCAATAATTTTGATGGATGCTTAGTCCGTTATTTACTTTTAAAAAGGTAAGATATTTCGGTAGTAATTATTTTTCGATATCTGCCAATGGTGTATTCTACCTTTAATGGGTTACAACAAATTAGAAGCCATTACATACTTTAGTGGTATGTATGTACCGTAACATGTAAGCGTTTGTTCCCCTTGCTCCTTTCACATTACAGGCTTTCAAACAGACCTAGGTTAAGAAGTAGCACAATATAGTAGGGTCAAAATCTTTAAGAAATGTCCACAGCTTTATAAGCCTCTAACCAAATAGTTTGCGGTAACATTGGGTGGTAATTCTAGTGAGTTGTGTGGTTATGTAAAGAACTGGAGGGAACTCAATTTTTCGGACAGTATGCTCTGCGAGTTGTCAGGAAACTGATGGATTCCAACGGTGAGTCAGTGGGTCAGTAAAAAAACTCAGATTTGTCATGCACTCACTAAGCTCTTAGAAGTACTGTTACAGTAAGGGATCAGGCCAACTCGGACCCACGACCAGGTCGGACCCACGACCAGGTCGGACCCACGACCAGGTCGGACCCACGACCAGGTCGGACCCACGACCAGGTCGGACCCACGACCAGGTCGGACCCACGACCAGGTCGGACCCACGACCAGGTCGGACCCACGACCAGGTCGGACCCACGACCAGGTCGGACCCACGACCAGGTCGGACCCACGACCAGGTCGGACCCACGACCAGGTCGGACCCACGACCAGGTCGGACCCACGACCAGGTCGGACCCACGACCAGGTCGGACCCACGACCAGGTCGGACCCACGACCAGGTCGGACCCACGACCAGGTCGGACCCACGACCAGGTCGGACCCACGACCAGGTCGGACCCACGACCAGCTCGGACCCACGACCAACTCGGACCCACGACCAACTCGGACCCACGAGGACCAACTCGGACCAACTCGGACCAACTCGGACCAACTCGGACCAACTCGAACCAACTCGGACCAACTCGGACCAACTCGGACCAACTCCGTCGAACCAACTCGGACCAACTCCGTCGAACCAACTCGGACCAACTCCGTCGAACCAACTCCGTCGAACCAACTCGTCATCGTGAGCATTGGGGGAAAACAAACTTTCTTTCGCAATTATTTTGTGTATGCCAAAACCAAACCAGTATTAGACTAGATAGTATTCCGTATACGATTGTATAGGTTTTTATAAAGAACACAATGACTAATTCTGTAAAGGAAAAAAGGAAAAAATCTGAAAAATGTGCCGACTATTTTGTTCCCTGTAAATTTGTAATGAGGCACTTTTTCTTCCCCCTCAAGCAAGGCCCGCTAGCGCAAATGCATCAAACCATTCTCACGATGGGTATTTGAGTCGCCAGATCAAGTCGGTTGGTGAATAAAAACCTCAGATTTTTCAATAAAACTGCGAGTGCCATGGTCCACAAATAATCTCGTAATATTTACTCTTCATGAACTGTAGAAAGCTCTCATGGCCGTTTGGGGAGATTATTGTTTGAGAAAGTGGATATATATTTTTTTTCAATTACAAAGGGCCGGACCTAAACAAAGCATAGTCAAAATCTCATTAAGTTACGAAGTCCCAAAATGTTATGAATTGTAAGGTAAACAAAACGGTGGGGGTAGGAGTGGGAGTGGGCATCGGGTGTGGGGTGTGGGCGTGGGGTCTGGGGTTATAGGAGGGGTGTTCTTTTATTTATTTTTAGATTTACATAAAACTTTACACAAAAGGCTGCGTGCTGCACTGCCATTTCACAATTCACTGATGTTTCCAGGCCATTAATTGTCAAAAAACTGCCGCTTAATATTCTCGGTTGCGCGCGCCCGAGACACATTTCCATTCAAGACACATTTCCATTCAGCAGATTGCAGCTAATGGTGCGCGAAGCCACGCACTGAAACACACGCACCTGTGCATAGCAGCAACGCTTTCATGCACCCATTCATAGATTCGTTTTTTCAACATCCCTTGTAATTTATCTACAATTACCTTATAAAAACATACTTTCCATTTCGCGGTCAGTTAAAGCAGAGGTTTGTATAATAAATCTTGCAACATGACAAAAAGATATAAAAGAGACTTTTTGTTACATTTGAGACATAAATTTGTCATTAAATATCAAATTTCTCATGAAAACCAATGTTTGAATGGTACAAAACTTGCCGAAACCATCCACACTGCACAATGAACAGCAAATTTATAGAGACAGCATACAGTACATGTACTTACCACCCATCCAAATTCAAAGGGAAATATCATTGTGGCAGCGTCCTGCCTACTGTCCCAGCCACTGCCGTCCGCGGCCTCGTCCTCTGACGGAATGCAAAAGGAATTGTTTCCGAGCACCGGCGACTGGCCGCTGCCAAACGTACAGGGTCCCTCCGGGGTTGTCCGGGACTGGTACTGCCTCAAGCATCCCTGGAAGAACGTGTCGCATGAATCCAGGCACACTCCCGAGGAGTTCTCCGCTTCCAAGAGACGGGTCCCATCACAGCAGTCCCCGTTTGCCAGTTCCCCGGAATCGTTCTCGATGGACAGGATGCCAACTTCCATATATCCCGAGGCCTCACAGAGCTGCACCTATGTAAATTTGTAAAAAGTCACGAGAATACAAGAATGAAATCTTAGTTGACTTAACAATATTTTGTTCTCAAATAGATCACAAAGAAAAACTGGTCGCACGATGAAATCCATAGAGCAACTGGGTACGGCTTCAATAATCTTAATAGTACAGATTTGTTTATTTAAACAAAGACATTGATTGGTGAGGGTCTTGAACCGACGACCTCCGGATTGTCATTCTGGTGCTCTACCAACTGAGCTATTCGGCCCTACGTGTATGTTGGTGGTTCCTTAATATTTCTATCTGAACTCGCTACATTCAGACTTGAAATCCCCCCCCAAAAAAATTTTAAAAAAAAATTAAAAAAATCCTACCCTAGATTTGTTAAAGATATCTTAAATTAATTTAGAAATATCTCTAAATAACTCTAAAATAGCGTTGCACAGGTTTTGTTAACAGGTTTTGTGAGCTGCCATTACCAAGTTTCAGTGCATTACTAGTTTTGTTACAACACCATCAGTGAACACACTCAAAGCAACAATTGAAGAAGATGCACCGGTTAGAGTCCCACTCAATTTTAGAAAAAAAAGCTGTGTCCAAATTATTTATGGCATGGCTATGGCTAGCATAAACAGAGAGGGGAAGTGACCCCAAGCCCTAGCCAAGTAATTAAGTCAAGGTTGATTTCGTTTTTCAATAACCCTAACATAGAAAATACAATGTAGGTCAATCTACCGGGTATAGGTCAGGGGTGCTCCTTTCAATCCAACCAAATTCAAAAGTCAAGTATTACCGATCAAAAATATAATCATGCTAAACTTACAACTTTTTTTCTGATGGTTTGCTACATATTAGATTGTTTACAACAATTTTACCTTTTGACATTTGACTGTACAGAAAACATCAAGTCAACAACCACTTACTCTTCAATGGACAGCCCCCCCCCCCCTCCCCCCATCAACCCCTCCCCCTCTACCAATCAGCCTCCCCACCCCCCAACAAAATAAATAATCTTAAAAGCCTTCATGCATACCGTCGTACCTAAGCTCCAAATCTGTTCCTTTCTCTATGATGAAACCGATTCCAAACTTCAAAGCCCCCCGATTTTGTATCTCTGGGAAGTTTACACAGATTATCAAAGTATTTTTCTGTACTACATGTATATGTACATTGTGTAAAATAATCCCTGGCCTTCACCCCCCCCCCCCCCCCTCCCAACACCAATCCAGCTAATTACAGGCCCTGTGCTTCCCCCTAACCATGGAGGCTCCATGGCCTAACCCAACTTGAAAACAGGTAATCGAGAAGTTGCTATTAAGTTCAAAAATATGTAAAACAGACAGTTATCCATGTACCGGTACATGTATCAGTGTAATGATGAGGTCCATTGTTGTTTGTTCAAAGTGTGACCACACTGTGGGCAAGACCGTGGGAAAACTCTCCATGATCCTCTTCACTTCTCCCAGCACAATGGGTGTCCTTTTAGTGTGGGTGATCCCGGACTACAAACGCGCATACCTGGACCCCTTCGTAGGTGTCTATTCATAGACACTAGGCGACTTGTTGACTATTGCTGACTTTTAGCCTAAACAACCCTGCATTTGGGGGTTCTCCCCCCCCCCCTTTTTTTTCTGGTTTTAGTTACCTGTTTTACTCATTCTTAAAGGTAGATATGCCATTTAGAAAAATATTTTTTTTACTAGCGAATTATTAAGAAATATTTTACTTGTATGAAAGTACCTAATGATTGTACCGTCCAGCAAAATTATTGAGCTACCCGGTATATACTCTGTAATTGTTTCATATAAATTTCTTTGTACCGTACAACTTAAGCCAACAATTACTAACACGGCAGAAATTGTCTCCAGAAACCTTGCAAAACAGTGCCTTTTGGGCGTTTCCAGTTTCATATCTCAACTTCTGCTTAAAGTATGAATTTAGTTCATTCGCCCAAATAAAGAGTAATTCTTCATCTTCATTACAGTACTTAAAATGTATTACAAAGTTCTTTAAAACTGTCGTACCAGGGGGGGTTGAAGATGGTCGGTTATGGCAATTTTACTGTACGCATGTCACTTTTTGATCAACTCTGCGAATTCAATGCGGTCCCTTCTTGGTCGTAACTCAGCAACCAAACGGCCGATTGCTTTAGTTCGAGCGTTAAAATAAACGTTGGTCCCCTAAAAAATAATGATGTAAAAGTCACGCTGATTGGCTACTTTTTTCTACCGTACTTGGTATGCTGAATCCAAGTAGCAAATCAGAATGGTCGTTTGAGATCCCGTTGAAATACACGACCACGGCATGCATCGTCTTCCGACAACGATGGCCACGTCGAATCAGAGCTTCTTTTCAAGAGATAAATTTACTTTTTTTAAATTCTTTATAATGCTAAGTCTTTATAATGTAGGGGAGCCTGATTAATGTATTATATTCACATAATCGTTTTTTTATTTTGATGTCGTACGATTTGAAACAGTAGTAGTCTTGTAAAAAGTGTCTCGAAAATGAAAAGTTACGTCAAGTTGTATGTGGAACCCAGGGCCACGCTGCGGTTTACACAGGAGTAGTTGCAAGGTTGAACGCACAACCCACACAGGCCTCTTGGAGATACGAATCTATGTACAGTGTGTACTAAGGTACATGTATAGGATACACTAAAGCCGTGTTCACACTGGACTTTTTGGGGGAAAGGTTTACTGAGACGATGGTAAAATAAAAAATGGTCAAATGTTACCACTGTGCGCACTTGGACTTTCGACACGGGAAAATTTTACCGAGAGTAGCCGAGCTGTCATTATAATAACTTATGAGGGCGCTTTGCGTGACCTTTCTGCATTGACCACAGTGTACCCAATTCGCGTGCGCGCTTTTGTCCGATCGATCATTGACGCCATCAACTGTATCAATTATAATATCTGCCATAATATTGACCAAAGGAACAGGAACATCAGCGTGCGCGCACGTAAGCAATGCAAAGAGCGCATGCGCGGTGTCTTGTGTAGCATGACCTTGCACTAGGGAGCGGGATGTACGTTTTCCTGAGCCACTTTAACCGACTCGCGCTGTTCGCACTGGACTTATCGTCTCGGGAAAAGTTACCTGGGAAGCAGTTGGCCGGTAAAAGTAGCCACTGGACTCAGGAAAAGTAACTGAGAGGAAAACGTCCTAGGCTGTCCGCACTGGACTAAAAATGGGAAAAGTACCCATCGTCTCAGTAAGTTTTATCAAAAAAAGTCCAGTGCGAACAGGGCTTTAGTGTGCAAAATGTGCAGAGAAAAATTCATATGGAAAAATAAAAAAAACAATTATATACAAAAATCACGGCGATCATGAAAAAAATAAGAATAACACAAGAACCACTGCCTGACGCCGGTTGAAAACAAACGCCGTTTTGGGGGCCTTTCCCAGCATCCATGATTGTAAAACATAGGACAGGTCAGCTATTAAACGATATTTACTATAAAATACAACCCCCTAAATCCACCTATTCATGATAATTCAAGCAATTATCAATGGTGTGTATCCTACCTTTAAAATACTGGATCTGAATTTGTATTTGTTTATTTGCCTTTTGTTTTCTTAGCTACAAATGTAGTTACCGGTAGGTATTATTGACCTTCTCCAACACTAAGCGTAAGCGTTCTTTGTAGATTCGGGTTTCGGTGGTGTGGGAAACTAGGTTGTTGCCTCACCCTGTGACCTTTTAAGTCACAACTGAGTAATAAATACAGAGCTATTATTCCAGTCATTTGCCAAGACCCCAACACAGTGGCAACTGGAGTTAAAGGTGTTAGACAAATTAAGTAGGTTTCAAAAGGTACTAAATAGTAGTAATTAACAAATCAAAACAAGTTCAGTCTTCAATTTAATGTACAAATTTAAATGGCTCTTATTTTAATTATTTAAATTTGGACTTAGTCCAAATTTAAATAATTAAAGTTAAGGCCCCCCCAAAAAAAATGTTTCTCTTCTGGATTTTCCAAAAAAATAGGAAAATTCAAGGCACAATTTAAAGCCAGCGTAAATGGGAGGAATATTGAATGTCACATGATGTGAGTTCCACTAATCAAATGACAAGAATCTGTATGTCAGTTATAAAATAAACTATCACCAATAAAAGAATTACACAGCCTGCACAAACTACATGCAAAATGACCAGTTTCGCTTTAACGCTTGTGGTGGTTTCTGAATAGTGGAAGTCATGGTGATGAAACTTCAGAATGGAGTAACTGCCATTAGTTCTATTGCTTCCTGTTGATAATCTCTGAAGCGAGCGCACTTTATTTTTCAGCTCTGCATTTTTCAATTGTGGGAACTCAGAAACTACAACGTTCTCATTGCCTGTCCTTGTTTGTTTGTTTCTCTTTTCCTTTGACCAGGTTCCAACTGACTGTTTACTTGAAAAATGACAATTTCCTCTTATATATTTTTTTTTCATTTTTGAGTTGGAAAAAGTGCCACAAGCAAACAGTAAATTCTATGTTGACTATGCAAAATGAATTTTATGACTGGCAAAATTCCAAACCCGTTGCCATGGATAAACAGTTTCTGCCAGCACAGAGAAATTGAGCATGCATAATAAACATTTATGGTGATAGCAATAAAAAAAACAAGCAACAAGTTTGGCATTGAAATGTTCAATTGATGTCACCAAAACAAATTTCAAGTTTCGTTTTTAGTTGTGTGTATTTACATGTAAAGTCCACAGAACCAGTGTGAACAAGTCTGCATTATCCAAGTTGCAGTTTCACTTTGAAGTCTCGACACAATAGTCATTATTTTGATATACCCTTGAATCCAACAGGATCCGACCAGTTGACATTTCAGTTGGAGCCTGTTGGATTTAGCAGGCAAGTCATTTGATATATTCTGAAACGCATTCAGAATCGCATTCTGTTGAATTAGGGGTAAATAATGACAAGTTGGGATATGTTGGTTGGATCCAACAGCAATCCAACAAATTAGACAGTTTGATCCTGTTGGATTTAGCAGGCAAGTCATTTTGGTACCCAACGACTTGGTTAGTTGGAATATGTTGGATTAAGCAGTAACTTTATAGTCATAGAGTCACCGTTGGACTCTGTTGGACTTCGCAGGCAAGTCCAACCCCCTAGGCCCTTTTTGCTAACAACCATCCTCAATCCTCCAAAATTCTCATTTGTTTTTTTTTAAACCTCATTTTTTGAAAACCCCATTTAGCCTCAATCCTCAAAAATCCTCCACACTTGAAACAACATCATGTGCCTCAATTCTCAAAAATCCTCATTTTTTTTAATCCTCCAAAACTGCAATGAGGATTCTAGGGAATGGAAAAAGTCAATCCTCCAAAATCCTCATTTTGTTAAAACCCCATTCAGCCTCATTCCTCAAAAATCCTCCACACTTGAAACAACATTGTTCCTCAATTCTCAAAAATCCTCCACACTTGAAACAACATTGTTCCTCAATTCTCAAAAATTCTCATTTTTTTAAAACTCCATACAGCCTCAATCCTCAAAAATCCTCAAACTGCAATGAGAATTTTTTAGGATTGAGGAGCATTAGGATCAAGTTTTTTTCAGGTTTTTTCTGTTTTATTTGGGGCATTGTCTTACATCTAGGACTATAATACAAAGTCTCATGGGGGCTAAAAGGCAAGTTAGGACAAGATTTCCTTCCAGAGCAATTTCGAGCATTAGTGCATTTTGTTCTCCTGAGGTCATCAACTCTTCTAAAACAAATTCCTTAAACCCATTCTTTGCACCCTTGGGGCTCATAATGTGCTATGGAATGTAGGAGAGTCCCAATATCCAGTCCATTGTGGATTGTATGAGAATTAAATGTGTTCTGATGAAATCTGTGTGTGCAAAATTATCAAACTTAGTAATGATCTTATTCTATTGGAATTTTAAACTTGCATCTAATTGACAACATACAAATGTACGTAGTTTGCCAACTTTATACATTTGCTTTTGCTGTAATTTTCAGAAATTAATGGATTTGGGTGGTTAGTATTGTATAGCAAATATTTTGACATAGACATTGAAATGTTTGAAGGTTTGTGTTCATAGATGCTGGATGACCAAACAAACCAATCTTGTGTTCTTGTAGTTCCCTGACCCCACTTAAAGGTAGGATACACCATTTGCAGATATCAAAAAAATTTACTACCGAATTACTAAGAAATATCTTACTCATCTGAAAGTAAATAATGATTCTAGGCATTCAGCAAAAGGATTGCGCTAGATATCCTGTAATTATTCCCAAAAAAATGATTTTTATAAAGAAAAATTCGCGATCGCCAGACGGCGATCGCGAAAAAACAAAGATAACATAAGAATAACGGCTCGACCCCGGTTGGAATCAAACGCTGTTTTTCTTGCTTTACTCGGCATCCATGATTGTAAAACTTCGGAAAAGTCAGTAAAACGATATTTACTAAGAAATACAACCCCCCAAATCTACCCATTCATGATAATTCAAGCAATTACCAATGGTGTATACCACCTTTAAGATGTAACGAAGCAATTAAAAAATGTCAGGGAATTGTACGGTAAGAAAACCAGTCCAGCTGGATTGCTAACAAACTGTGGACTAACACAATTTTGTACATTGGGGGTACTTTTTGAACAAAGCCAGTTTTCGCAAACGCTGGTCAGCTGACCAGCGTCTGAAATTCAAATAAACCACTTTTCTTTAAAATGACGGTACACAAGATGCCATAATTTTACCGGATGCTTTAGACTGCCATTCACCAACAGTTGAGTCCAATAAGGTATTTCATAGTAATTTGGTACTTTTTGAATTGTTTGCAAATGTTTTATATTCTCTTTAACCCTAACGGTGCTCAATCCAAGTTAAATGACGTTTCACACAATAGGAGGGTTAGAATTTAAACAAAAATGAAAGTTTTATAAATGTTTCTGATTGTTAATTCCTTTTGTTTGTACTATACAGCTTTAAGGCTGACTCAATTGTTTGGGTTTTTTTGTTTTTTTCTTCAAGATGATAAATGGATTCATCAATTTCCTTGTCTATTTTGTTATTTTATGATTTTTTAATTCAACCAGTTCGCCCCGAGATTATTTTAACATAACCGAGCCGAGGTGCGGGATTATTTGTAACGAAACTCGATCTGAGTCAGGCTCAGGCCGATGGTACCGGAAAGCACACCCACGCATTTCCGGCCTTGCTCGCTGCTGACAGACATTTCCAGCCTTGCTCGTGATGTGTTAATGCAATCCGTTTTGAATTTGGGGAAAACTTTGCGTGTACATATATACGTCCTCCGGACGTAGTTTTTTTAGTAGTTTTTTCTTCCTTAGCCCTCTTATATACCAAGCAGTTACCATAGAGCTGTCAGACCTTTCAAAACCTTTCAAGTTTCCAGGACTAAAGGGTTTTGAAGGTGAGAAAGGTGTCTGACAAAAGAAACCTATGAAAGATTTTGAAAGGTAAAACAACTCTCTGAACAAACTGGTGTGAGGTTTTGTAAAGTCTGGCCGTTTTCTGATAGACTTCCCATACCTTTATCATAGGGGCATACATGTACCATACCAAATAAAAGTTGAAATGTTTTGAAATGTTTAGCTGTTTTCTGTGAGAGATATTCTATATAATGTGCTGGGGAGTAATTTTACCTTTCAAAACATCAAGGTCAAACCATGTATGCATTGCAACTGTACTGATATTTGGTTGAGCAATAGCTCCACCTTTCATTTTCTTTCGCAAGGTTTTGGAAGGTCTGGCCGTTTTCTGATAGACTTCCCATACCTTTATCATAGGGTATACCATTAGCCCAGTTTTTCTACCTTTCAATTCCTTTCAAAAGGTATTAAAAGGTGTGGTAGTGCAGTAGTAACAAATTCTGGAGCGTTTTGAAAGGTTCATACTTTTTTATATCCATTTTGCCCAGTAAGCAGATTTTGAAAGGTTTTGAACGGTGAAACCATAGGAGGGTTAAAGGTAAATGAAATTAGAATTAATTTTATAACAAAAAAAGCTATGTTATTTTCATGAAACTGTTAAAATGCACTACTACCGGTAACTGGACAGAATGCAAAAACACAAACAGAACTGAGATGCATGTGCAATTGCCTGCTACAGTGTACAACAATGTACACCAGAAAGCATGGCATGTTTTAGATCCGAATAAATTATACACATGCTGGTATTGCTGTAACTGTTTGATTATAAATGTATGCTGGTCTTTTATAGACTTAATTGCAGGAAATGCTAGTACAGTGTACCTTGAATATTGACCTTCAAGTACATAAGCCGAAGGGCAAAATAGTTATTTAAAAAAACCATATATTTTTACCACAAAAACATAATTAAATTTGGCAAAACAATTGCGATATGTTGAGGTTTAAAAAATACTTCTTCAATGGACGCTGTGAACAATGTTGTGCCAACTAACATTTAACCATTTAATCGCGCTGGAGTACGTATATAAACGCAAAGTTTTCCCCAGATTTTATTGGAGTACAGGAATAGTTTGTATTGCTTTTTGATCTAATTATTTTAGCTGGGTTTTTAAGAGTGCAGTCAGTACCAAAACTGTCTGAAAATTATTCAAGCGCTGAACAGAAATTGGCATTTTGCCAATTTACTATAAGTAATGAGCAGTTGCTAAAACTTTAGTTAAATCCACATTTCATCTAAATTAATGTTTGTCATTGTCTCCTACAATTTAATTAAAAAGTTCAACTTCGGCCCCTGTTTTTTTTCTTTCATTTTTTCCCCAAAACATTCCTTGGTAAAACTGCCACTCTGGCTCTGCTCACACTGTCAGTGTCAAAACAAACTAGTTTATTAGCGGCTATTAATATTATAAACATGTTTTATTTGTACTTGTACTGTAGTATTTACATTTTGTATTAACCGGATACTTACCTGATTGAACGCAAGTACTAGTAGTCCAGCGACTACCAGCAGAAACAAACCTCTACGTCGAAAGCCAACCATGCCTTGCCAGCATACCGCGGCCGATGCTCAGTACATGCCCTGGCCACATCTACGAGATCGTGCCAACTGACCGCCGCACCTGAGCAAGACATCGACGGGGTGGCAACCGTTTAAAGACCCCAGTCTTCCCACGCTGGCGCGCTGCTTCACTCGGTCGGTTAGTCGAGATCCTGGAGTCAACTTGGAGCCCAACTTCCGAGGCCCATAACTTCCACCAAAATATTGAACAATCAAATCCAAGAGCGTTGCAAGGTTGGGAATATTCCAAACGTTGAAAAGCAACCCTTTAAAAAACTTCAAGTCTCTCCTTTCCCTGGCATCTAAATGAAAGAAATGTTCAAAAAGTTCATCAGCTCATCAGCGCGCGTAGACGTGTGTACATGTGCGTACCTGCACCGTTGACAGCGTGGCCGGCATGTGAATGCACTGTACACGTATTGTACAAAATGTACACATATGCCAAGTTTATGCACGGAATGCGTGACCGTAACTGCATAGTACATGTACGTGACAGCACGCCGGTGTGTAAAATTGGTGGCGCTATACAACAAACAAAATGGTTTGTCCACTACCCACTCCACAGACATATAGTCCAGGGAAAATAAGTTTTGACCTCACACAAATTGCAATATAATATTTTTCACCACAGTGCACTTCTATAAGGTCCCTAGAATGACATACTAAAAATCTCAAAAAATCCAAGTGGTGGAAATATGACTAATTTGAATAAATCGTTAATCCCTGCCACGTAATATATTTGGGTAGGCCTATATTATTATAATATTTTTTTTCAAAAAGTTCATTTTTGGTGATTCTACTTACACATCCTTACTTCAATAACATTTTTCAAAGCTTGTAAGTGACTGAATAATTACCGAAATATAGTAATGGTCCAAAATGACTACAATTATACCCTCTAATTTACACGCATTTACCTTGTCTTCAGATATCATCAAGTAGTCAGTATTGGTGAGCTTCAAATTCACCAAGTTGCTTACTGGCACAGTTATCATTGTAAAACCTTATACAAAATCATATGAACAATGATAACATTGTGATATTTAGCCCAGCAAACATAAACTGGGGGAAAATGGTGTGCCCATAAATTGGGCTAAAACTAGATAGGTTGAGGGTTGCCTAAGGTGAGAGACTTGAACAAGTTCAAGGAAACCCCCCAAATTAAAGATTTTTGTTGATTACAATAACCACATCTACGTTAAAATGTATTTTGGGGATTTTCTTGAACTTGTTTAAGTCTCCCATGTTAGGCAACCCTTTACCCGTAAAACCTTATACAAAATCATATGAACAATGATAACATTGTGATATTTAGCCCAGCCAACAAAAACTGGGGAAAATGGTGTGTCCATAAATTTGGCGAAAAAGTAGTTAAAGATGGACTACAACGGAATAATGATAAAGGCTGTGTTGCTGTTTTTGTTCGGGAAATGTATAATGATTACTAATATATCATTAGTATTCAATAAATCTTGTTCCTTCATGCAAAAAAACCAACAAAATTGATCGGCGTTCTACGACCCAGAAAAACTCAGTTTCAGCAAAAGCCCTTAACTCATGAATAATTCATACTTTGTGTGTGACGTACTACCCATGAAAACGCATACATATGGTGGCCCTGATAGTCAGGTGGCTTAGCGACAATTTTCAGGGTTAACGTTACCGGCCGGACAAAAGTACCAAATTTGGCATGGAGTTTTTTTTCGACCTATCTATTGATTTTATCCGTGGAACCCAATTGATCGGTTCCGATTTTCCAAGATGGCGGCCAATATCCAAGATGGCCGCCAAAAACAAAGGAAATGTCATATATCTGGCTTTAAAAATCGGAAATGAACAAATGAGGTGTCAATTCAGGTGTTTCCAGGGTCACTGAAACAGATGCTGGTCATGGCATGTTGCTCGGGTCACCCATTTCCAAGATGGCGGCCAAATTTTAAAATGGCCACCAAAAAAAAAGAAATTAAGTATATCGGACTGTGAAAATCGGAAATGAACAAATGAGGTGTCAATTTAGGGGTTTCTTGGGTCACTGAAACAGATGCTGGTCATGGCATTTTGGTCGGGTCACCCATTTCCAAGATGGCGGCCAATATAACAAAAAATACACATTGTCACTGTTAAGTACATACTGGTAGTATTGAGGAATTTTATCTACAATTTTGCAATACAATTTATTGTAACGGAACTGGGTAGGGCCTATTATGCCGACTCGTATGCACGTCTAGTTAATCTAAAAATATATTGCTCTTGTATAGGATCACGCGCTCATACTGCGTGATACATGGCGCAGCGGCCAATCATCAACGCACGGCTGCATGATCAGGGTTAAGCAACCAATTACCGGTTCACGTAGCTTCTGCCCGGTGACTGCATAAGTTAGCGCGTGGTGAACAATCGCCGTAGCGCATTTTCGCGACTTCTGGGGCCTTTTGCGCCGTTTCTAGTCAGTTCGGTGGATGGCGTCAATGCTAGAAGAAGTACCTGAAGTACCCACAGAATTACTGTGGGCACAATTGCAACAGTTGAGGTTGACTCGGTAGTGGTGCCGGGTGAGAGTCGTGGGTGTGAGGTTTAAGGAGGCTTGCCAAGTTACCTGCATGGTATAATACGACCGTAGTAAGATTAACCTCGCTGAGGAATATCATGAGGAGGTGAAGGCATGCCTGATAGAATTTCAGGATGTATTTTCTTCTAAAGCACCACATGATCAGTACGGGCGATGCGAGGCCTTTCAAGGATAGGACTCGGCGCCATCCCTTGTGTAATCAGGAGAAAATATAGAGGCAGGTTGGAGATTTGAAGAAGCGAGGGTTTATCGAGTCCCTGGGCTGCAAATGTTGTGTTAGTCCGGAAGAAGGACGGAACTAAGCGATTTTGTGTCGACTATCGGGGTCTGAATAAGGTAACAATTAAATATGCTTACCCTGTCCCTCGTATCGACGAGACACTAGATGCGTTGGTGGGTGCAGAGTGGTTTTCCACTCTCGATTTAGCGTCCGGGTATTGGCAGGTCGACCTCGATGAGGATGCCAACCAGAAGTCAACCTTTGCAGTGCGGAACGGTTTATACAGCTTGCGCTGCATGCCCTTTGGTCTGTGCAACACCCCTGCGATATTTGAAAGGTTGATGAAGAGGGTGGTGACAGGTCTTCATTGGGACATCCTGCTGATATACCTGGACAATGTCATGGTGTTTGGCAAGACTGTGAAAGAGGAGATTGAACGACTGAGTCGTCTTCTCCAGGTTGAGGCGAGCTGGTTTAAAGTTGAAGCCTAGTAAGTACGTCTTGTTTCAGAGATTAGTGGGCTATTTGGGACATATTGTGTCGCCTGAAGGTGTGGCTACCGACCCTGAGAAGGTTCGGGCCGTGGCCAATTGGCCAACAGCTAAGTGTGTTAAGAAAGTTCGAAGCTTTTTAGGCCTCGCTTCCTATTATCGGAAGTTTGTCCGGGGATTTGCAGAGGTTGATTCACCGTTGCATGCGCTGACTGAAAGGTCGCGTGAGTTCCAGTGGACAGATGCCTTCCAACAGGCATTTGCTGAGTTTAAGCAGAGGCTGTAGACAGCACCGGTGTTGGCAAACCCCGTTCCTGGTAGCGACTACATCTTAGATACAAATGCTAGTAAGGGATTGGATTGGGGCAGTTTTGTCTCAGATCCATGATGGGAAAGAGAAGGTCCTGCCTTTGCGAGCTGTAAACTCAGCAAGGCAGAGAGGAACTACTGTGCTACCCGGAGAGAACTTCTGGCGGGAGTTGTCTACCTCAGGAAGTTTAGACAGTTCCTGTATGGTCAGAAGGTGCTACTCCGAACCGACCATGCTGCTCTTAGATGGTTGCTTAATTTTAAGGACCCCGAGGATCAGCTTGCCAGGTGGCTGGAAGTGATCAGCGAGTACGATTTGACGATTCAACACAGACCTGGGCGGAAGCATGGAAATGCTGATGGGTTGTCCCGGAAGGCCTGCAAACAGTGTGGTCGTGCTGACGCTGATGAAACGCCAGAGACCGTTGAGGCTTCGAATAAGGCCAATGTGACAACGATCAGTGAGGTTGACGAATGTCGCCATGAGGTTGACTCTGACGTGCCGATCCCAGAGGCGAGGGTGAGGGGCATCTTTGCTCAACCACACTTACCTAAGGATGCAGTCAGAGAGGGTCAACTTGGAGACGGAAGTATTGGTTGGATGATTAGGGCAAAGGAGTCGGGCACCTCCTCGGCACACAAGACCTCTGGTCCTCTTGGGATCAGTTGGAGGTGCAGGACGGTGTCCTAAAAATTTGGAGTTCGGCGATGGGAAGTCCGTGAGGTTGCGACTAGTACTTCCTGAGAAAGTTAGGTCGTACTTCAGGAGCTGCATGGTGGCCGGACGAGTGGCCAGACGAGTAGCCATTTAGGGGTTAATAAGACTTTTGCCAAGGTCAAGTTGTTGCTATACTATTGGCCCGGAATGACCGCGGGTGTGAGGTCATTTATCAGACTAGATGTTGCGAGCTGTGTGGGAGGAGGAAATCTCCTGCGAAGTAAAGAGTTTCCCCGCTCAAACAGTATTTGGTGGTCGAGCCCATGGAGAAAGTGGCTGTGGACTTGCTGGGGCCACTTCCTCGGTGTGACACTCTAGGAAACCTGCAAGAAGGTATCCTGAGAGGAAGCATAGGCTTCCCGCCAGATATAGGGATTAGGTTAGCCATCACCAAGGAACACCTATTTGGACGGCAAGCTGGTGCAAGAAGAAGCGCCAGTTTTGACCGCCAGTTTTGTCGGAGTTAATCCGTCACATCCTACATCACATTAACATATTCTTACCACTTTATAAGATTCAGCTGTGCTGAATCTAAAAATGATTTTACACCTCTATATACAAATTTCTGTCATACATCTTAAATGTAGTATTGGCGGCCATTCCGAAATTTGGCAGCCATCTTGGAAATGGGTGACCTGAGCAAAATGCCATGGCCAGCATATATTTCAGTGACCCCAGGAACCCCTGAATTGACACCTCATTTGTTCATTTCCGATTTTCACAGTCAGATATACGTAATTTCCTTTTTTTTTGGCGGCCATTTTAAAATTTGGCCGCTATCTTGAAAATGGGTGATCCGAGCAACATGCCATGACCAGCATCTGTTTCAGTGACCCCGGAAACACCTGAATTGACACCTCATTTGTTCATTTCCGACTTTTACAGCCAGATATATGACATTTCCTTTGTTTCTGGCGGCCATCTTGGATTTTGGCCGCCATCTTGGAAAATCGGAACCGATCAAGTGGGTTCCACGGATAAAATCAATAGATAGGTCGAAAAGAAACTCCATGCCAAATTTTGTACTTTTGTCCGGCCGGTAACGTTAAATTTGCTAAGCCACCTGACTATGAAGGGACTTCGCAGATCGCGAATATTGACGTCAAATTTGACGTCAATATTCGCGACTTTTGGGGAAAGTCGTGAATATCGACGTCAAATTTGACGTCAATATTCGCGACTTTTTTTGAAAGTCGTGAATATTGACGTCAAATTTGACGTCGATATTCGCGATCTGCGGAGTCCCTTTAGGGCCACCATTAGCCTCTGTCATGACCTTTCTAAAAGGTCAACGCGCGGAAAATTGTCAAGATGGCGGCGCTTAACAACAGCAACACGTGTGTCGTCAATGTCAGAACTTAATGGCTTACGACGGAGCTCTAAAGGCTGTGGCTATTTCGGAAGAATAAACCGTAGGCATAAGGCTGAATGTCACCCAAAACCGTAAAATTACGAAAGAGAAAGAAAAAGCGACTGAAAAAATGGTCAGTTGGTGAAAGTGTGCTGCGCTATACATACGTGCGTAGCTATAGCTGTACTTCGACGTTTACATTGTTTATAAACAGTTAATGTAGGGCCGACTTTCCTCATGCAATGTTGCCAAACTTCTTTGTTGACAAACTGCAAATTCATTGTACCTTTACCATGTTGATGTTATTAATATTGCTTGCTATTTACCCTCTGTTAACAATTTAGGTGTAAACTTAGTCTGAAAAAAACCCAAAACGGTGGCGTCCAGAAATTTGGCACACAATCGACCGAGTTTTCCGTGGCGCAATTGAAAAATTCTTGGAAAATCCAAGTTTATATGTACGAACTTCTTTTAATGGTAATGTCATTTATGACCCATGTAAGGTTTCAGTCAATAAAAGGGTGAAAGATAGATTTCAAAGGCGTCTACATTTAATGGAACAGTATTTATAATTGGTTGGTTTTTAAATTAACATTGCAGGATCAGGAATGTTGAGGAGTAACGTCCATATAGTAACAAGTCAAAGGTAAAATGCTCTGAGAGCATAATAAAAGGGCCAACGGGTTTCCAGTTAAAGTAAAATGATGTGCGAGCATTCCAGCTAAAGTAAAATGCTGTCTCAGCATGCACTGCACTCGCGTCAAAAAGGAAGTGGACAAGAGAATGCCAACGGGTTTTACCTCTTACCCCCCCCCAACAAGCGCAGACCGAGCGAAAGGTCAGCAGGTGTGGGCCACTAGTTGGGTGTGGGCGGGTCGAAACCGTTGCCCTCCCACCTCGCCCCCTCCTCCCATAGCAGCATGGACTCACAATCGGGTAGTCTAAAGCACCGACTCAATGAGCCAATGAGAGAGAGACACACGCATTGGAGGGGAAAGCGCTGCACTCTCTGCGAGAGAGAGAAGGCCGCAACGCAAGAGAGTGGGAAGGCGATCACCGGCTATGTAACGCGGTCGGTGGTCACGTAGCTGAATAACTGGCACGAAATGGACTTCTTACCCGCTCTGTGCGCGCTGTGTATCAAGTAGTAAGTATGCTGCTGTTGGCGCTCACATGTTTCCGTGCAAAAGTTGTTGAGTATTGAAGCAAGGTGACATCGTTTTTTTTTTAATCCGGCACACGTGTCGGATGAATTAGAGAAAGCGTGCGTTCGCTGTGTATTTGCGAGCGTTTTTTTGAGACAAATGCGCGCAAGGCACAGCTACGTACGGTGGTCTAAAGGGGGAGAAAGAAGGCGGTGCTAAGTAGAATTGTCATTGTCAACTGACGTGATGACCTGTTGCAGTGTATAAAGTGCAACCCTATGCAGGCACAGGCGCTCATGCATTAGGTGTAGCTGACAGATGCTGAAAGTACGCCGGCGCAGATGTGCATGCAAAGCGGAGCGAAGGCTGTCAAGTGTCTTGGGCTAGCTGGAGGGTGTAGGTTAGAATTATGGGCGTAGCTAGTATGCGCCAGAGTAGAAGAGCGTGCATAGCGGCACCTAGGACCTCTCAGACAGTGTCGTCAGTGCAGGAGAGCGCGCAGCGTATATCGAACATTGGTGATAGTACTCTTTATAGCAACGCAAAACCAAAATTGAACTCTATCCAAGCCGTAATGGCTATCTTACGATGACCCACCAGCATTAGTGTATGCAAATAAATGCAGTGATTACGGAACGGTGCTAACCAGTTAACATCTACTGCTCGGTGGGAGGGCAACGGTTTCGACCCGCCCACACCGAACTAGTGGCCCACACCTGCTGACCTTTCGCTCGGTCTGCGCTTGTGTGGGGGGGGGGGGGGGGGGGGGGGGGGGGGGTAAAACCCGTTGGCATTCTCTTGTCCACTTTCTTTTTGACGCGAGTGCAGTGCTGAGACAGCATTTTACTTTAGCTGGAATGCTCGCACATCATTTTACTTTAACTGGAAACCCGTTGGCCCTTTTATTATGCTCTCAGAGCATTTTACCTTTGACTTGTCCACTTTCTTTTATTTAGTAGCTTGTGTTTGAACAGTAAGAAGTTTTTCGCGCGCCGACAGAATGCAGTCACCGTCCGCCGCCATGGCAACAAGCTCACGCAAGCGCGCTTCGAGCGCGTCACGGTTGTCGGCGCGACTGTCGTAAGCGGCAAACTCGGCGTCGACAGCGGCCGACTGCAACTGCCGCAGACGCTCGCGCTGCTCTTTGCGCTTCGGTTGCGCCCGCTTTTGCGGTGGCGGCGCTGCGCTGCTTGGCTGCGCGGATGTGCTGGTGGCGGCGCGTTTGGGCAGATTTTTCACTGCAACGCTCGCGCGCTTCTTTTTGGCTTTCGCCGTACGAGCGCCAGCGACGTGACCGAGCATCGTCATGTCGGCGCCGGGCGACTGTACGATTTGCATGGCAGGCGTTGGGAGCGACGTCTGCTCGACCGTCACGGGCGGCGCCAGCAGCGCTTTTGCGCCCGTTTGCGCCCACCACTGCGCATCCTCTTTGAAGAGGAGCTCGATGATGGTGGCCGGCGACGGCGGCAGCAGCGTTTTGACGCCCGTGTGCGCCCACCACTGCGCATCCTCTTTGAAGAGGCGGGCGATACGCCGCTTGTGCGTGCGCAGTCGGCGCAATTTCTCGTATGCCGCGTAGAGGCGCGCGCAATGTACTCGAAGGGTAGACTTGACCCAAGTCGGACTTACCATGGAGTTAAGACTACCAATTTGCTTTCGTCAATCCGGCCGAATAGTTATGTGCTTTGTTGGCCTTAGAAAAAAGGCGCCGTCATCTGGTTGTCGTTCCGCTATCGGCATCAACGCGATGTCATCATGTCAGTGCAGTAAATCCGACTTGACGGATCGGCCAATCAAACCCCCCGCGGTGATATGTAGTTATTCATAAATTATTTGCATACGCATCACATGGTTATCGATGCATGCCAAATAAGTCCGCCAATCGGTACGGACCACTGACCTCAACACCTGGACGGATCATTGTCCATATTCTGCTGTGCTAACACTTGAAGTCGGCGCGAACTGGAAGTGCAACATGGCGTCACTGCTGTGAGCCAATGAAATGTCCAGTTGTAGAGGTCAGTGGATTTACCAACCAACTGAACTCTACACCTGGACATTTCATTGGCTCACAGCAGTGACGCCATGTTGCACTTCTCTGCATGCCGACTTCAAAATGAAACAATGGATGATCTGTCCATGTATAGAGGTCAGTGGTACGGACTCGCTAGACCGCTAACGGACTATGGAGGAATGGTAGGCAGTACTGTCACTAGATGCCTTTTTCAAATTAAATAACTGCGTCCATACTTCGTTTATTTAGTTAGAGTATGGTATAGTGCAAACTTAACGGCCGGACAATGTACACGATAGCAAGACTATTAAACCGTTTGTACATTTACACATAATGTACACTATGCACATGTGTATGTACATTATACATCACAATGTCCACGTATGTCCGTCACACAACTGGGTCAAAGTTCATATTATTACAGATATATGCTAATTTATACAATTCTGCAATTTGATTGGCCGCTACCGTTTTCGGTAGATGAGCCCATAGGTTGTGTACAAACGTGTGGCACATCCGTCAAGTCGGGATTTCTGAACCACACATGAGCATGGGTGGCGCATGAGGGCGCGCTACTGATAAGCGTGGACGTGACGCGAGGCGCACAGTGTGGATGACCATGAGCAATGTTACCACATAATCCCGACTTGGATCAAGTCTACTCGGAGGGCAGCTGGCTGCACTTGCCGGCACACTATACAATTGTTGCCTGCTGTGACATGGTCCATGGCGTTTTGTACACCCGAGGGGGCAAATGGCACCCGAGGCGAAGCCGAGGGTGCCATTTGCCCCCGAGGGTGTACAAAACGCCAGTGGACCATGTCACAGCAGGCAACAATTGTTTTGTTATACCACGGTAATGCCGACATTACGGAGAAAATAAGGCAAAATTGGAACAGAAAAAAAGCAGACGAACAGCATAAACGAAAGCCGGTGTAAACAACAATGGCGGTCGTCAGTCGTTGCCGAAAGTGCTAACTTCACTGTTCCCTGTTTACATCGCACAGGAACATACATCAATTTACGTAGTACCAGCTAATATAACACAGCGCCATGTCAAAGGTTGCTAGACTCTAATATCAGTCGCTTCCATGGTATTTATCACAGAAATGGCCGGCCAGGCTATGCGCTAGCGTGTAAAAAAAATTCCGCGGCCTGGAAAAAGAAAGTTCATGTACCCCGTGGGGTACATGAACTCATGTACCACGCGTACTCAGCGTAAATCACTCATACCATGCTCATACATCGGCACACTCGGATACATGCGTTTTTGTGGCATGTCACGTGAACGCTTTTCGACCAATAAAAATTCACAATCTATTGCCGTGGTATAACAATTCTGTTTGTGCGGCAGTGAGGTGCCCTTGTACTGCGGCGGGCTGTTGTTGCAGAGTGTCAGCTCACTCTCTCGCTTGGTGATGGTGAGCGGCGCCGGCGCATGGAACTTGGGGCATCGCTTTCGACGGGGAATGCGCGCCATGCGGTCGCGACGCGCGTCCAGCCATGTGCATAAACTGCGTGTAGAGCAGATGCACGTGCTGGGCCGGACGCGTGTCGTCGCGTGGCTGCGCGGAGTGACTGCGCCGACGCTGATTGATCTTATGCGCCCTATCGCGCGAGCACGAGTGCGCCCGCGCGCGATGCGCCGCCTGCGGCCCGGTGTTGTCGCCGCAGGGCAACTTGGGCATGTGCGCTTGTATCTCGTGCGCGTCGCTAGTGTACTGCGACTGGCTGCTGTCGACGAGTGGCAGCTCACTCTCCCGCGCCCCGTAGGGTTTGCGACGCAGTCGGCGACGCGGCGACGCCTTGGGCGGCCGTCGCTTGTCGGCCGCACTGCGCGCCATTATTTTTTTTAGTTTTGTGTTTTGTTTTTGTTTTGAAGGTTTTTTTACGTTTTTTTCTCTTACCTCTTACAAGCAATCGTCTATCGCTTGTTGTGCCCGGAAATCGATGCGTAGATTCCGAGCGAAGGAAACCTGCAAAAAAAAACAATGTAAGTTTGCCGATGTGCGAACAAACAGCAAACGGTTGTTGAGTATAGATGCAAGTTGACACCTCGGTACACGTTGTTCCCACACAGAACAGAACCACCCGTTACAGTTAGTCGAGCCCATCTACTAACCTACCCGACTCTAAATAAACCAATCAGCCTACTTTGCCGTCAGACCTACGGTGTTGCGTCTTGCCACATACCTACGGGCTACTAGTATGTATATACTATATAGTACTGTACAGCATTATTACATTGTTCTCCGTATACCCATTAGCTCCTACCCTGTGAGGAGATAGCACTAGTCAATAGCAGCTGCTACTTCGTTGTTTCTGTCTTAATTGTCTAAATTGGTCACTTTTGAAGCCAAAATACGTTTTAGCTTCGTTATTTCGGGTGTTTTGTTACTTTTTTTAACCTCCCCCCCCCCTCCTGCGAGTCGGCGTCGTCGTTGTCATCGGCGAACGTATGCGATTGTGATGATATTGTCCTGCGTCAAGTTGCCGTTGTGCTTCACTACAAAGGGCACACTGTGACTGCTGCAAAAAAGCGAAATAGTTTGACAATTTTCAGCAGGAAATGAAACAAAATTGCGGCAGAAGCAAGAAAGTTAGACAGAAACACAGAATTGACCGTAATTGCCGATAATTTGAAGCGATTCAGACAGCGAAAATTATTACCAGAGCTGAAATTTGTGGTTGTGTGCGCAAGCGTTTTGGCGGCATTTGCGCAGCGCACACTTGCAAACAACGCCGCACAATTGCGCAGTACATGCGCACTGACACTAGCAAATGCTAAAACGCCCGAAACTCACAAAAAAGCAAGAAATATCACACATTCTTGCACCGAGTTTCACTTAGGAATGCATTCATTCACAGATGCTTTTAGTGCCGTTTTCGTCGAACTGAGGAAATTCACATGTCAGATGGTCAGATTCGTATGACAACCCCCTCTGAGAAGTCGAAAATCAAAATTCTGTCCCAATAGAACTCATGCCCTTGATCTCCTGATCATTTTCTCCTGATCATTGGGTTCTTTTCGATTCCGTGGAGCGATCGCGAGTTATTCCAGTCGGACTGAAGAAGAAAGAAAGAAGAATAAAATTAACGCAAACTCGGTTCACTGGCAAAGTAAGGGTGCCGCGGCGCTGCCACTCCCAGCCGGGCGAACCCGTTGGGTGTGACGCTCCCGCGTCACCCTCACATGTCAGATGGTCAGATTCGTATGACAACCCCCTCTGTCGTCGAACTGAGGAAATTCATTCACATGTCGGTTGGTCAGATGGTCAGATTCGTATGACAACCCCCTCTGTCGTCGAACTGAGGAAATTCATTCACATTGGTTTTTTTTGTCATTGTCAGATGGTCAAATTCGTATGACAACCCCCTCTGAGAAGTCGAAAATCAAAATTCTGTCCCAATAGAACTCATGCCCTTGATCTCCTGATCATTTTCGTTATTGGGTTCTTTTCGATTCCGTGGAGCGATCGCGAGTTATTCCAGTCGGACTGAAGAAAGAAGAATCAAATTAACGCAAACTCGGTTCACTGGCAAAGTAAGGGTGCCGCGGCGCTGCCACTCCCAGCCGGGCGAACCCGTTGGGCGTGACGCTCCCGCGTCACCCTAGATTATGTAAACAAAGTGCTTGTGTGTAAAGCCCCAAATTTATATTTGATGTCCAAAAAAGAATGCAAAACGAATATTGCTTGTATGAATTGGCCCCAGAATTTGTTTACTGTATTGCATTCAAATATATGGCATTCAAATAAAGCTTCACTGAGTTCAGTGCCACTGAAAAAAAAATGTTAACATTTTGGGCCTAACTGGTTTTCTAAGGAGCCTAAATACACGGCGGGTCTTTTCAAGTGCAGGAAAGCAAATCTAGTTTTATGATTGGCCATTTTCTTATTAAGTATTACCCGTAATTCACTAACTATCTGTTGTCTTTCCTCCATGGTATAGCTAATTACGTTAGTCTTACGCGAGAGCGAATAGCCATATTGACAAATTTCCGCAAAACGCCCTCTTCGGTTGGTTTTCGTCATTTCATGACAGAGTCTAATGTATGCGTTTTCATGGGTAGTACGTCATCACTTTTCGCTGGTCTACACGTCCGCTGGTACTATATCGTGGATTTCATTGTGGTTTTCAGTGGATCTTTGCCGGGAACCAGTACAGGGCGGGAAATTTCAAAATCGAAGAATCGAGGTCTAATTTTGTCGGTCAAATTGCAACAAAATTATTTAGAGAAAAACATGACCGTAACAATAAAGTGTTACCTGAACACAACATAAACAAGGTCCGATAATAAATTTAATGTGTGAGTTTTCGTTGTAGTCTATCTTTAAAGGGTTGCCTAACATGGGAGACTTAAACAAGTTCAAGAAAATCCCCAAAATACATTTTAACGTAGATGTGGTTATTGTAATCAACAAAAATCTTTAATTTGGGGGGTTTCCTTGAACTTGTTCAAGTCTCTCACCTTAGGAAACCCTCCACCTATCTAGTTTTAGCACAATTTATTATTATTATTATTATTATTATTATTTTCTGGTAATGAAACCAAGGATCCTTCAAAAGCGCTCAAGGCACTGTAGCTCGTAAGCCAGAAGAAACCCGTAGACAGAGGCTGTGTCAGCCAGGAACACCGGGGCAAACCCCTTCTCTTAGCGAAGAGTGTTCTGGGTTCTTTTACGTGCATTATACAATTTTATAATGTTATAATGGGAAAGATATATACACACATTATAAATTATACAACACACGGGACCTACAACTTTACGTCCCATCCGAAGGACGAAGCAATAGTGGTTTACCATTTTCCCCCAGTTTATGTTTGCTGGGCTAAATATCACAATGTTATCATTGTTCATATGATTTTCAATACGGTTTTATTAGGATAACTGTGCCAGTAAGCAACTTGGTGAATTTGAAGCTCGTCAATACTGGCTACTTGATGATATCTGAAGACAAGGTAAATGCGTGCAAATTAGAGGGTATTATTGTAGTCATTTTGGACCATTACTATATTGTCTTTACTATATAGCTTTAGAAAATGTTATTGAAGTAAGGATGTGAAAGTAGAATCACCAAAATAAACTTTTTAAAAATAATAATAATAATAATATACCAAAATAATAGGAATAAATATATTACGCGGCAGGGATTAACGATTTATGCAAATTAGTCATATTTCCACCGCTTGATTTTTTGAGATTTTTAGTATGTCATTCTAGAGAGCTTATAGAAGCGCACTGTGGTGAAAAATATTCTATTTGCAATTTGTGTGAGGTCAACAAAACAAAATTAAGTATTTTCCCTGAACTAATACGCATATAGACCGCTAGTCGTACACCGTGTGCACCGTGACAAAACCGTGATTGGAAAAGTTTGAGCAAAACGACGCGTCGGTGATTTTGTGAATGGTTGCGCGTAACCGTTACCGCACGAGTTCTACGCGCCTATTGCACAACGCCTTTGCACGCGCGTTCATATAATTTACAAACATTAATCTCCATTGATCTCCATTATGGAGATCAATGTTTACAAAGTACAAAGTATCTTTCGTTCGACGGGCAACGCACCGCGCGCTTGTTTACGTTCTGTGCGCATACTGGGCAACGCGCTTAAATTGCGATGAGCGTTTCGGGCACATTTCATACGCGAATCAATTTTCAGAACAGTTTTGAAAACGTATGTCTTGTCTATTATAGGTTTTATTAACCCTCGGGGACACCAACCCAAACAAAACCCCACCATGGCACTTTGGTGCTCAGGCGAGAGGCATGGGTGTAATGTGTATAAACTGCGTTTGTATTGACCGGCAATCGTGGTCGTCGGACAAAAGAATTGGGAGTCAAACAATGGGTCCACGATTGACACAACGTCCACGATCTTTTCCCGTGTACAAATCCTATGGCGATCATCAAAAAACGTTAGTATAAACAAAAGAGGGAAGACGGTCGGACAATACCCCGTCCACAATCGAAGGCCTTTACACACTTGCGTGTGTTTGGGGGGTCACAATTATTGTTTGTCTAATGATATTAGCATATCAATAGACCATCCCTGGGGCCAATTTCACAGAGCTGCTAAGCACAAAAATTTGCTTAGCATGAAAATTTGTCCTTGGTAAAAACAAGGTTACAGACCAAATTTTCACGTGATCTTTATTGTTTTTGATTGATAATCAGCTGGTTTTTTTGCTTACAATAAAAAACACGTAGAATTTTGGCTGATAACTTGTTTTTAATGAGCAAGACGTTTTTGTGCTAAGCAAATGTTTGTGCTTAGCAGCTCCGTGAAATTGGCCCCTGGACATTCACACCAATATTGAAGCATTCTGGCATATCAACACACTCGGTTGCACCACGGTGCTCACATGGAAGGCATGTGTAAAACTGAGTTCACAAGGCTGGATTGAGGGTGAACGAACTCTGTTTCAAACATGCTTTTACAGCTTAAACGGGTGGAGTACAAGGATAGTTAGAAAAACAATCAGCGGAAATGGCCCAAAGATGTCAAAGTTTTACAACTTTTTTTTATTTTCTGAGGGCTGGATTGAAGGGTGAACGAACTCTGTGTCAAACATGCTTTTACAGCCTATACTATACTTATATCCAAGCAAGGTAGATGGAAAACAGATAGCGCAAAGAATACTTATTTTAAAGCAGATGCAGTCACATCATTACTTGCGTCCAAGTCTGTTGGCATTTAAGCATTATGAATTTGTTAAATATCGAATTACTGTATATTATATGATAAACAATGGAAAACAAAACGTAACCAGATAAGTTACGATATCGATACGTTCTTGAAGTTAATTACGTATTTTGAAGCGTAATACAGCGTAATAAAGAGAACAGCAAGGTAGACTCCGACCACACCAACTGTTGACCAAAGATTAAAACAAATTGTGGTTTTTATTATTTCTTTGGTAGTTCTTTTGAGGAAGAAATAGAAAAGAAATGAATTTTCTGACGTAAGAATGAAGGAAGAAAGTTAACTTGTATGATTAATTTACTCTAACCTTAATTTACACTTTAGAAAGACTGTTGCAACCTGACGCATGCCCGTGTCGCGACTCAGACGGCGGGCATGGCGTTGTTTAGCAGGTAGAATTCAGACGTGCCATGGCCGTGCGAAGCTAGGGTGGGATTTCATGCGCGGGGCGCGCGAACGATTCGCGCAGGATGCGTCGCGACAAAATGCGAACAACACGAATGTTGCACGAATCTCCGCCCCCAACATTCGTGCGGACATTTCGCGACACATGCGACACATGCGAACTTTTCGCGCATATTTCCCGAATAATGAACGTCGTGCGACATTCATGCGACATTCGTACATATGTCGCGCAATTATCTTGCGAAAGGCTCGCGTTTGCTTCTTTGGCGAAGTCACCTGTTCTCAAGAAGTACGCAAACAGTTCGTGAATAGCTCGAGAAATGATTGGACGAACTTCGCTGCTTTCGCGATACATGCGCGATACATTCTTCAAACTGTCGGAATCTGTTTCGGGCACTTCACGAAGATTTTGCGAAACATCACGCACGTCGTGAGTAGGTCGTGCGCATAATGACGAAGCTTTTAAGACATTTTGAGGGAAAATAACTAGCAAATCACGACCCGGATTTTTTGAAATTCCCGCCGAACTAAAAACGACTCCCCGAACAATTAACGGCGCTTCCGAACCCCCGCGCATGTTTGGCGAACTTTTTGAGCCTAAAATACGAATGTTGGACTTTGCCATTTTTTTTCGGCATTTGCATCCTTCGCAAATCGTTCGCGTGCCCCGTGAAAACCCACCCTTTAAGCACACTGATTGTTGTATTCCCCCCCCCCCTTATTTCTTTCTTTACCTTATAGTCGTCGAAACTCTTTTTCTTCTTTCCAATGATCCTTTGAAATGCTTCTAATCCTAAACAGGGGCGTGGACAATTTCTCTGTCGGCATTTCTAGCCTCAGTCGGCAACTGGACCACAAAATCGTTGCCATTTGCCGACTGAGGCTCCAAATGCCGACATAAATTATTTTATTATTATAATTATTATTATTTTATTTTTTTGGGGGGAGGGATAACACAGAAAGCCTTCTCATAGTACTGCAGTAATTCTCCAGCATACTTTAGTCATCATCGTCAAGTGTACACTGACCCCCATTTGAGAGTTTGTGTGAGACTTGAGACTAAATAACTATTAGGCAGATCACTGAGAGTTCAAAGTTACAACAGAACAGTAAATCTTAATGTCCTTACCTCAGTTCAAGTTTCCACAGAACTATAAATCTGAAATCTCAACTTTGATTGGTAAAATAGGCCTACATAATGTGTACACTCTGCAGTGAATTGCTAAAAGTAGGCCATTTTGCAGTAAACTGTATAATAGGCGATGATAAGTCTTGGTGTTTCAATTCACTTCACACTTTATTTCCATATGCACATAGTAAACGAATTATTTTAACAATAAATATACATGTAATATGAGTTATAAGTACATGTGCATGAACATGAACACAATGGTGGAAACCCACATAAAAGCATGGCTTGTCTAGTGTGGGAATCGCTATAAATTTTTACATTAGTTTTAGATAGAAAATTATATAAAGTGGAATTGCAAATAATTATTAATAATATGCAGATAGAATATTTAAAGCCAGTCAAAAACAAGGTGAAACCGATTGTTCAACAGTCAATGAGTCAATATAATACTGTGCAATTGGTAGTATTGAATGAGATTAATTTAGCATTATTGAGAAGTTAGCTATTATAGTGGTACATGTACAAAATCAATTGTAACACTTAACATGTAAGCAAAATAGCAAGCAATGCAGACGCAGCCATGCAAAATACAAACCACCATTTTGACTGAAACGATAAGTATAGACTCTCAACATTTACAAACTTGAGTAATTTTCTAGAAGTTGAGATTTAAATAGTTTTTTGAAAATGGTTTATTTATTTATACATTTTAAAATGGGATGAATCGAATTCCACAATTTAGGACCATCATATGTCAGGTTTTTTTTCCAAGTGAAGTGCGAATTTCCGGTAGTTGGAAATGGCTGGCCTGTTTGGTACGATGGGTATGTACATGTTTATTTTGCGTGAAAAGCGAAGCAGGACAATTAGGAATGACATTTTTGGTTATCTGGAACATAAATATGGCTACCTGGGATTGATAAATATTGCAAAGTTTTAATAATTCATACTGTTTAAAGAGCGGATCCATGTGGGCCAAAAAACTTGAACAAGTAATGATGCGGATAGCTCTGTTTTTATGAAGAAGGAATAACCTATTGGTAAACCTTTTAGCGGCATTACCCCCAAGCTTATATTCCATAATTGATAAAAGGCAAAACCAAACTGTTATACAATATAATACAGAAGTTTAGAGGAAAAAACGTTCTTAGTCTGGAAATTACACCTATGTTTTTAAAATAATTTTACATACGTAATCTGTGTGTGTTTTCCATAAAAAATGTTATAAATAAAGATTCCCAGAAATTTCACATTGTCAACTTCATTAATTTTATCATTTTCAATATCATTTTCAATACAAACGTCTTTTGGCAACTTACTTAAGAGCATTACTAAATAACATACAGTTATTTTAATATTTAACGATAATTTGTAAACCTTTACCCAGTTAGATATATTTGTAAGTTCACTGTTGACTATACATTTATTAGCGTAGATAAATTTTTATTACTGAAGAATAAGTTAGAATCATCGGCGAAAAGTATAAATGATAAAATATCTGAAGATTTAGTAAAATCGTTAATATATATTTTTTTAAAGTGGTCCAAGGATTGATCCCTGGGTAACGCCGCATATTACCGAACGATAAGAAGATGTGTTGCCATTTTACTTACAACTCTTTGTTTACTTTGCGACAGGTAGCTTCTGAACCAGTCAAGAGGGATACCTCGTATAATGGGAGAGTTTTGAAGAAGTATGTCATGATCTATAGTATCAAACTCTTTTGAAAAGTCGAGAAAAATACCCAGTGTGTGCTTAGAACTTTCAAATAAAGATGAAATTGTGTTACATAGCTGAAGTATAGCGTGAGTCGTTGAATGTTTAGACCTGAAACCAAATTGATAATTTGATAAGATATTATTTATCTGGAAAAACTCTGCAGTTCTAATATAAACAATCTTTTCAAGTATTTTAGAAAAGCTAGGTAATACTGATATCAGTCTATAATTACCAACTTGGTCAGGTTCACCATTTTTATATATAGGAATAACCTTAGCTATTTTTAAATCGGAAGGAACAACACTAGTTGATAACGACAAATTTATTTTGGTGTCAGAGGTTCAGAAATAGAATTAATAACTTGTTTAATAGTAACCATGCTAATTCCACGAATACCACAACTCGTTTTGCTAGGAAGATTCATAACAATATCTCGTATCTCATATTTTGTTGCGGGAGCTAAAAACATACAATTGATAATTGATTCAGAGAGATATTCCATAAAATCAGGTTGATGCTAAGCTATAATAAGCAAGCCAGTTCAGCTAGTTTAAAGCTTTCCCAAAAATAGAAAATTCAGAGTAAGAGAGACGGTAAAACGTCAACCCAAAATAGCCCAAACTTTTCTTGTGTGTGGGTTTGTGTGCTCTAACCTTGCATTCTCTTTGTGGACCTGTGAACAAAAGATGTCCACAGGATGCAAGAAGAGTGAACGGTTTGTGGTCTTATCCATGTACACAGCTAAAATAGTGGTAAAATAGTGTAATTTTAAACAACGAAGGAAAACCCACTAATTTAACTTGCACTTTTAACATTCTTTCAACCTAAATTTGTGATAGTGATCCCCTTAGGCGTAAGTGTTCCCTGTTATTTTGCGACAGATAACCCTTACCCTAACACAAAGAAATATCCAGGGTAGGCAACTTTTAGCAGTCAAGGCGTTATGACCTACAGCACATAGTCTAGACTAAGGCTAGAATTATGCTTTGTTGATGTACAATTATTGTTTACATTGATCTAGAATTTCACTTTTGTTCAAAAAGTCGCCTAAAAAAATACTATCTAATTATAAATCAGATCTACAGCTCTTTTAGACTTTTGCTAGAACGCGGACCACGGGACTGGAAATTGTATGGACAAATTTGAGTTTTTCTCACCAACTGATGGCGTCCACAGGAACAAAATAGTTACACTGTGCGGTGGGCGAATATTTTTTTCCCAAAACCTAACTGGCAGATTCATGCATTATTCAGTTGTTGCATTGATCACTGTTCAACACTTAGGTTCTAGGTCTCTTTTTTCCCTTAAATTAAAAAAAATACTCTAAAGATATAAATTTGACTAGGAAAAACGAGGTGACCTACAGCAGGATTCGAACCAGGGATCTTTGATTCATAGCCCATCCCACTATCTACTACACTACGTATAGCAGCTCGACAACAGTTATTTAATGGAACTAGTTAACTAAATAACAACAATGCTGTGACGTCATGTTTTATTCTGATGAATAAACAGACATTCTCATCCAAACTACTGAATAATTCATGAATCTGCCAGATAAGTTTTGGAAAAAAATTTCGCGTGCGGCGGGTGAATTTCAGAGTCTTTGAAATCCGGACTCATTGGTATTATTGCGCACGCCTGACTGAAGATTGACCGGTCACGTGAGAGGGTTTAACCAATGATAGAGGACAAGGGGCCCGATTTTCACAAGAGTCTGATATTCATATCAAACCGGCGTTGTTTGTATTTGCAGCACACATTGTCAATGGTTCATGATTATTTAGCTAGTCTATGTTTATTCCTGAAAATATTAATGACGTCACACATTGGTATTAATATTCATGCATGTACATTATTAACATTTGAAAGAACACATTTAGTTATGTTGCACGAGTGGCTAATGGATCTCAAAACATGTTTACAAACATATAGCAAGAATTGTTTAGGCCTATAGAAAAGTTTTTACTCGCTGAACACAGTTTTTGAAGTGTCTGCACCAATCGTACATACAACACATATCTAAACGGCCTTAATTCCACCTGCAAGAAAAGCCTGCATCCACCTCTATAGTCATAAGTAGTTTAATAGTTTGACATTTATTGGTGTCTCAGTTATGACTGACCTGTGTAATTTTGCATATTTTCCATGCAAGTGTCAGTGAAATTTACTTCAAACTTGTATTTGTTTTAATGTAAGTCGCTTTATGTATCGCTATTGGACAGCACTTCGGAGACATCAAAGAATGTGTCCTAAATAAAAAATAATATTTTATGTCAGACGTAATCGGGACAAAAAAAAAAATGGCCACCTTGTTTTTGGACATATTCTTAACTCTCGTTTTTGGGTGTTTTTTGTTGTTGTTGTTGTTGTTGTTTTTTGGTTTTTTGGTTTTTTTGGGGGGGGTGGAGGTTGAACTTAGGTTTTATGAAATGCAATGCAGATGACTGTCCGGGTATTGCAGGTCAACCCGGCCGCGAATTTGTTTTTTTCTGCATGTAGGTTGTTACATTAGCCAATCAGAACACAGATGGTGTTGACGTCACCGGAGATGTTAAAGTTGTCTGGGACAACCCTAACCCTAACCCTAATCTCTAACCCCTAACCCTAGTCAGATTCCAGACAACTCTAATATCATCAATGACGTCAACACATCTGTGTTCTGATTGGCTAATAAAATGTACACTATATACCAACCTACCTGCAGAAAATTGTTCGCAACCCGGCCGAATTGTGTGTGACGTTGCTAGTAGCACGGCGCGTAGATGGTCGCATTGATCGATTCCATCCCCCCCAGCTTAATGCTCCAAATATCAACAGGGTAGGGTCGCCTCGCCCCTACCACCGCTGCCGCGTCGTTTCCGTGCTTGCCTAGCTGTATCTCAGTGTCCGTGATAGCAACCCAGTAACGACCGCTGCCACCTTCCAGTCCGCAAGGTGCGTGATTGACAGCGGGTGAGGGGAGTCCAATTATTGGACAAGCTGTCCCTAAAATACCTGCCACGAAAAAACCGGACATATTAAATAGAAAGTGCTCGATCTATCTCATTTTACTGAAAGGATATCTTACTATATAAAGTGGTGGAAGTTTCACGAGTTACGAGTGAGGTTTTCATGATTACCCCCGCCCATCTCAGATGGCGGGGACGTATTCACTCCTGTCTGTCTGTCAAGCTTTTGGTATGCCTTGGTGTTTGTCTGTTGTCTGTCTATTTGATTGTTTGTCTGTTAGCAGGATTAATAGAGGGAAGAAAACATTGGATGGATTCAGCCAAACTTGGTAGGTAGATATAGCGTAGGGTCAAGGATGATTCCATTACATTTCCAGATTGATCTGAATCCAGCTCAGGTATCTGGATCACTTTGACAACTGGTAACGCTGGGATGCGCTTTGAGCTATGATTGTATAGATTTTGTGTGGCATGTGAACCAGAGGTCACCAGTTCGCTGAGGCTTTGCTGCGCTGCGTGCAATTGGAAGGTCAAAAGGTCAGGTCACGACTTCCTTCCCAGAAATCTGGGCGGTGGGACAGAGCGAAATGGCTAATAATTAGCAAACGGCGATCGGTCCGATCGGGCTAGGAGCCGCACTACTCACCAATGTAGCACACGGATTGGTTCAGCCCCCCCAGAAGTTCGATGCCAAAACCCTTTGTCTGAACGCTGAGATCCAACCGCCTTAAGGGTGAGTCAAATCTCCCTCCGGTGGGATAAACAATCGGGTCATGGTTGAATCCCGCCTCGATGGTGACGCAGGCTGTGAATAAGGGAGCAGAAGAAAAAATGAGACAGAGAAAACAAGACAGTGTTCAGTATGTTTATTGTCGTAAATAAAAGTCTTGTCCTATCAACCACACAAAAGCAGAGTAAAACTAGAGATAGATTATGCTCGGTTCAGACAGGCGTTCCACAGTCGCGCCAAACCAAATTGAAATCAAGTCGCTCCTGAGTCGCTCTAACAACTCCAACAGTCGATCGTTCGCCGTCTGGCGCGCCTTGTCGCCCTTATTCGTTTTAGACGTAGGACGTCGGACTCAATTCACTCATTTGGTTCGGCGCGACTGTCTGAACTGAGCGTCAGAGGCTGATCAAAAATTAACCCCACTATAGGCCGGCCTGTACAAATGAGAAGGTCTTGCACCAAGACTAGTTATTACCACGCATGAATCTTTTTTTGTGTCTGTTGATAAATGTATATGTCACGGCCGCGCCGCGATAATGCATTTTTGTTACGTGCGTGTAAAGTGAGAGCATCAATGGTCGAGTAGCTTTCCTGTTTTACACGGGGTAACACCACTAGCCACAAAATGAAGCTAATTGAACACTGCCGTATAATTATTCGCCTATATTTTATGAAAATTAAGGTCAAATGCTTGTTAGGGTCGGGACTATAAAACTTGAACACAACTGACATTATATGTCATTTGTTTCATTTTTATCACCCGTGGTAAATAATTTAAAAAAACCGAATGTCTATCCACTGAAACAACGTTAATACTATGGTGCCATAAAATTGTTATGCTTCCTTTGCATCCATGGTTTATTTGTTCTGTCAACATAATTGTCCTAGTAACGTCATTACACACAGGCAGGCACCGGAGAGCTGCGGGCTAGTCTTGTTTGCAAGACGATCTTAATAGCGGTATATGCAGCGCGCGTAGGCCGCCGATGCGGGCGTCCTCTAACGTACGCCGTACCATACACGCAATGACCTTCGATAACATCGTCTTGTTTAACCCTTATCACGCTACCATTCATATACACGCTTATTCCCATGGCGCTGGATTTCCTGTGCAAGTCACTATAAAGTAATGCACACTAATATGTTCCGAAGCTTTTTACTCTACGATGGGTGTGTTTTACAGGAAAATGCAACATAAACTATTTGTTCAGTATGAAATTTCCTATTCATTGGTGGCCGTGAGGATGGCTAAAATTGATCAGCCAGTCGTGGTGGTAAGCCCTCCGAAATGCATCATTACGAGCTGCGATCCAAGCCGCGTTAGGAGCCGCATCACCTCCCGCTTGCTGGCGAACTTCACCGGGGCCATCGTCGCGTTGTGCCCCATCACTACTATCGTCATCAATGGAACCTTCAACACGTTCTCGTACACACTGGCATACTCGTTGTCGACACTATCGTTGACATAATCGTCCTGAAAAAGGCCTTCAGTGTCCGAATCTCCGGAGTCTGAGTCCCCGAAAATCTCCTGAAATGCAGCTCCGGCGTCCATTGAACACTCGAACAGCGGAACGGACAGATTTTCAATCGAAAATAGCAGAGAATTTTGTAAGAAACGAGTGTGAATTTATGGTTGTACAACGTTATAGCCTCGTAATCATCTATCCAATGGTACCCGGGTGAGGGTCAGGGGTCAATGGTTTGTCATAATCATTCATTTAATAATAGAACGTTTTCGCGGGCGACTGTGGTCGCCGATAGCATCCCAGTGTAGGAAGAAATGCGCTGGGCGACTGGAGTCGCCGGTAGCGTGCAAAGGGTTAACTGCTCAAATCTCAGCGCGTGACCTCTATACATAATTCAACAGGGAGGTCAAAAGCACAATGACGCTTGCGCACTGAAGGAAGTTTGTGTTTTAGAAATGAGGTTGTTAGTTAGGTACCTTGCTCCGGGTACTGTGCGCGCGATGTACATGAATTACAAATGTACACTAACATGTACATCGCGGCAATCACACGTACGGGATACGTGGACAGTAATTGATGTAGTCTTGGCCAAGACCAAGCTAGCCTGTGACGGCCTCTGTGAGCCTCCTTACCTTGACCCTGCTCTGCCCCCTGGTGGTGCCATTCACTCCTACCAGTAGTGTTTTCTCTATCTCACCCACTGACCTCAAGAGGTCAGTGATCTTGCCACATGGACTCGGCAGACATCTTGTTCATATATATTGATATATTTCTCTGTTATTTCACCATTATTAAGCAGCATCACTGCACATGTTATAGCCACTTTTCCTGCGAATGTGACCCATTCCTGAACCACAGTTTTGTGAGTAGTTTTCTTTTCCATTATTTTACTTTAGACAGTTTTAAGTAACTTTAACTGAAATTAGTTCATGACCCATCATGATGGTAGTTATTGGTACAGTGTTAACGTTGTGCATGAAATTGTGTATTTGACATTTATTCATCGTATGCTGAACTAGTATTAGTTGTTTGAATCGCGTAATGCTTTTCCTGAACACGCTTTAGTATTCCATTTAGCTTTTTGTGTTTCTAAGAAAGAGATTTAGATGGGATATTTTTGGATCCCTTGTAACCTTTGAAATTGCAACCTTGTAAATTGCAAGACATTTAGTATTGTTTTCTGTTTTGTATTTTTACAGTTCACCGTGTAATAAAAGGATTTGGAAACTGAAGCTCCGCCCTTCGGCCATATTTCTTTGTTCTACGGTTGACACTAGCTGATCGAATAAAGTTACCGCTTGCCATTTAAGCTACACTTTTAGTGACATCAGTACAGTGAAAAAACTGTGATGAACCAACTACAAATTAACACTCCTCAGTAATTTCCAGCGGTCATCACGCAGACCATCAATCATCGCCATGGCAGATGCTCTTCCGAGTCAGACTGATCCCGATTCCCCCGACCCCGAAACCCGACACCAGGAGCCAGGCATGGCGGACTTGCATGTACATGGTCGACCGCAGAGGGAAAGACACCCTACTGCGAAAGCCCTGTACAACAACATAATGACAACTGAAAAAAGCTTGCATCATCAGTGGAGGAAAACATCTCAAAACCTAGAGAACCTTAGTGACGCCCCCGATGAACAGGCTGTCATTCTTCACCACCTTTCTAGCGCCCGTTCCACACTGCAATCATATACCGAGATGTGGTCTAAGCTGGACAAGCTCTACGGAGAAGACCACACTGGTGAATTCAAAGATGGCGCATACCATACAAAGATGAACTTTCTTGAGAAAGCTAACTACGCAAATAACATTATTTCCCAAGGAACGGAGAGATTGTACCAATTAGCCCTCGAGACTCGCTCTAGTCTTTCTAGCCCCAGTACTTCTCAAAGTAGGCAGGATCATGAACAATTTAAGTTATTGCAATTTCTTCAAATTGTACTATCTGAAAGAGCTCGGAAAAAGGAAAAACATGAGGGGTAAATGATGTCAATATGGTAACTAGAAGGGAAGTTATGATTTTTTTAGTGATCGTGTTTTTTTGCCGTTTAGGTGTGAAATAAGCCCAAAAGTTGTGACCTATTCACGGGAGTCACGTGATCCGGTACGTGGCCGCGGCCGCGGCGCGCACTGTGTGGTGCTGCATATCCACCCCTGTTGCGTGATTTCATGGTATCGTCCAACCGTGACGTTTATGTTGAATATTTATATTGCTGGCTGAGCGCGCGTAACGAGATGCATTCATAATGCATATTGCACCCACGAGGCACGTCAAGTCTAGTCTACGTATTGCCTCGCCGCTGGGCCGCGCAACTAGTTTTTTGTGCAACATATACATCGTCAATGAGCCATTCATATTGCACAGTTTTTGGAAAGGAATTTTCCTTAAAAAAGCGGCCTTCACACCCCCGTACCACAAATTAGAACCAACATTTGTTCAAAAGACCTTCTTTTAAAAGAAAAAATGGTAATAAAATAGAAATAAAAAAAGGAATTCAAAAGGGGGGCGCCCTTAATTTTCTTAAAATTAAGGGCGCCCTCAATAAGCCCAGATAATACGGACGGCGCGCCGCGGAACAAATGAACGGGCTAGCTTGGTCTTGACCAAGACTACACTACCTCGGGCTACGGTATCCGGTACGAGATGCTGGTGTTTCATTATCTTGTCCAACCATGTTGCGTAATCATACTGTAGCGCCCTCTTGCGTTATTCTATATACATTTATTAATCACTGGGTGTACGCCGTGGGCGCGCGATGTATGCTTTAAATATAACAAAAAGGGCCGAGCCGGGAGTACTAATTTAATGTCAAAACTTAAATTTACCTCAAGTATTTACAATGACAAACACTGTTGTCCATTTATAATGTTAACACAATCCATTAACATTTTCCATTAATTATTATTTTTTGTTTTTCAGGGAGAAGAGGATAAAGAAACTGAAGAGACAAGAATTATTTCATGTTTTGGCGTTTTCTTTTTGTGTTAAATTTAAATATTAAATCATTCTAAACAAATACGGTACCTAAAAATTACGAAAATATTTGCCTTGGCTTTACCTTTGAAATTATAGTACTAAGATTTGACATTTTGATGTAAAATACACGTTTATTTCTGTATGTAGGCATTACATGTACAGAAACATGTCATCAACTGAAATGTTTAAAAAAACAAATACCGGACGGGTTTCTGCCCCGTGTGTATAATGGACAATATCGAGCGGCCTACCGCTTTCTGTTATCGCATTCCGTACCACTCGTCTGTGTAAATGAGCCGGTGAAGGCATTAAAAACATGTATTAAACAAGGAAGTAACTTATAAACCAATTAGTGTAGCGAATCTTTTGAGTATTTTTAAACCCGGGTATTCCTTCAAACTTGCTCTATGGTTAAAACATGCAGGAAGGAACGTTAAAATAATCAAAAAAGTAAATTTGCGAAGAAAAAGATGAACGTTAACGATAACCGGGATCGAACCACATATCTTTCGATCCCTAGCTCGCCTCTCTACCAACTAGGCTATCGGCGAGTTGGTTGAGGACAGCTGTTTTTTTACAGTTCTTTAATGTAATTCTATAAAAAAATAGCGAACCGCTACACGGGTTAATATTAAGTGGTGTCTGATTAATTGAATAATTTAGATTTATTCATCTATTCCTTGCCAACTGATTGGCTGGTGGGGGAGTGAGAAATGGTCGAGTCTAAGATGGGGGTGTGCAATGTTTCATACTTTGTGCACATATTAAACCACATTTGCCGCTAGTTCTCAAAGCTTACCGCTAGTAATATTAAATAAAAAGAGTGGTTTCTATGACTAACAAGGGTATATTGTTTCGTTCTTTTGCATTAAAAATTACATATGTTAACTCTAAAAGTCAGTTTTTTATCGTTGAAGTTGGTGCTTCAAATTTGAATTGCCCGCACGTTGTAAAAGTTGGACGGGTGTTACGGTCTTGATTTTCGGCCACAACTTCTGCGTCCAAAAGAGCCTCCACAAGGGCGCCACCAACGACCGCTGCCGTGATCCTGCCTACTCAAAGATCCCAAAAGTCAACATCGTCATCAGTTCATAGTGCCAAGGTACAGGCGCTCGCAGCTGCCGCGGCTGCCGCCCAAAATGCCGCATTCGAAGAGGTGATAGCCAAACGCACAGCCGACATGAAAGTTTCACAAATGACTAGTGAAGCCGAACGGAAGATCGATCAGACAAGACGAGAAGTCGAACAGCAAACAAAATTAGCAACAGCTGAGGCAGACCTGCAAATTCTCCGAGCACATCAAGCGGCAGCTATAGAAAAGGCACGATTTGACGCCCTCCAGCAAGCTGATCAAGAAGACACAACAAGGGACCCCGCGACATCCCCCCATCAGTCTTCGAATGACCACCCCCTACGGTTTCTGAATCTTTCCGACAAAGTGGTTGATGCTACTCCGGCCTCCCAGCTCCGAGCCTTAGCCACACCCTTTCAGCCATCAGCAGAACAGACAGCGATCCCGCTGCCGACGCCTAGTGGTGCTTTACTGACTACGCCGGAGCCCCCCCTGTCTGTAAAACCGACCCCGCCGTCGACATCCAGTGACGCCTTATCGACCACGCCGAACCCCCCTCTCCTGCCTGCGACACCAATCGACGGAGCGAATCCTCTGCTCGACCTCACTCGAGAGATATCCGACACCCTCGCTCGTCAACGCCAGCCTACCCACGAGCCGGATTTATATGACGGGGACCCCATTATGTTTCAACCATGGCGCTGCGCATTCGAGACCATGGTCAACCACGCCCACACACCAGCCACGCAGAAACTAACCTTTCTCGCCAAATATACCAAAGGGGAGGTGAGGAAACTGGTAGATAGATTTCGACATCGCTATGTTTCTAGCCCCGAGATCGCCTATCGAGAAGCGTGGAAGGAGCTGGAAGAGAGGTTTGGAAACAAGACCAGCATCACCACCGCAATAATCCAAAAGCTCACTAGTTTCTCCAAATTGAGGCCAGAGGAAAACCGCAAGCTCCAAGAGCTGGCCGATCTATGTATAGACGCGGCCGCCCAGATGAATGACCTGCCAGACCTAAACATTCTCAACTATGCACATAACCTGCACCCCATCCTCGAGAAGTTGCCCACATTCATCCACAACGCCTGGCGAAAGCGCGCCTCGGAGCACAAAACGACAAATGGTACTTACCCTCCATTCACCGTGCTGGCCGAATTTTTGAGGCAAAAGGCTAGGCTCCACAACGACCCTGAGCTTTACCCATCGTGCAAGATCCAACCAGACCAGAACCGTCTCCATCCATCTCCTGAGAAATCAAGCACAGACGGGAGCCACGAATCCTCACTTCGTGTTCTGGCGACTTCGACACCCTCGAAATCGACACCTGCGCCGCAATTCCGAGCCAAAGAGAAGTGCCTATTTCACGACGTGGAAGGCCACCACCTGTCCGAATGTATTGCTTTCAGCAGAACGTCTATTCAGGAGAGGCGGCAGTTCTGCAAAGACAGAGGCCTGTGCTTTAAGTGCGGTGCCAACCACCGGATAAAAGACTGCGAAACAAAAGTGCAGTGCAAGAAATGCAGAAGTACCGAACATGCGTCCTTCATGCACATCTCCCAGAGACCGAACGACGGGGAGGCCCAGAATGAGAAACCCCCAGCAGATAGCCGCGAGGACGTAGATGCTAACACAAAGTGCACCCGGTACTTGACTTGTTCCTCGGCACGATCTTGCTCCAAGATCGTTCTCTGCAAAATATACCACAAGGATCGTCCTTTAAACTCCATCCTGGGCTATGCGGTGCTGGACGACCAGTCTAATGCCTGCTTGGGGGGCCCAGAAGTATTCAAGGCTCTTGACATTGCAGGCCCAGCTTTTCCATACGAACTTTCTACCTGCGGAGGAGACAAAATCACAGTTGAAGGAAGACGAGCGTGTGGTTTGATCGTTGAAGCACAAGACGGGCAAACCGAACAGCTGCCTACGGTTATCGAGAACGCCTATATCCCCGGCGACAGGAGCGAGATTCCAAGCCCTGGTCTCTGCGAAGGCTTTCTCCACCTCAGACCAATTGCTGAAAAGATACCAGAGGTGAGAGAAGACACCAACATCATCCTTCTCATCGGAAGAAATTGCCCCGAGCTGCTGAAAGTGAGAGAGTCACGTAACGGTCCAAGAGGAACACCATGGGCACAACGTACAGACCTAGGCTGGACTGTCTCTGGCCAAGTTTGCATGAGTGGCGCACAAGGGAAAGTACACGCCTCCATCAAACGCACCATCCTTCAACCACAACCTGATGGCCCAGATATCTGCGAGAATCACATCTATGTGAAAGAGATGTTCTCATTAGCCCGCCAGAACAAGACAACGACGGATATATGCATAGAAACTCCGGAGGACAACTTGAAGGCCCTGTCGATCGAAGATCAGCACTTTCTCAACATCTTAACAGAAGGTGCCCACACCAACTCACGAGGAAACCTAGAGTTTCCTCTACCCTTCAAGGAACCGCAGCCAATCCTGCCCAACAACCGTCCTCAGGCCCAAAGCAGACTGGACAGCCTTCTAAAGAATTTACGTCGTAAACCAAGGATGATGTCAGACTACGTAGCCTTTTTTGACAAGATCCTAACTAGGAACCACGCCAACCGAGTCCCTGAGAAGGAGCTGTCCGCCCCACCTGGAGCGGTATGGTACCTTCCACACTTTGCCGTACATCATCCCAAAAAGACAGGAATCAGAGTGGTGTTCGATGCTAGTGCGGAGTTTAAAGGCATCTCCCTCAACAAAGCACTCCTTCAAGGACCAGACTTGATGAATAGCCTGTTGGGGATCCTCCTGCGATTTAGGCTAGGCAAGGTTGCGGTGATGGGGGATGTGGAGCAGATGTTCCACAACTTCTATGTCAACTCGGAACATCGTGACTATCTGCGCTTCTTGTGGTTTGATGACAACGACCCCACAAAACCGGCCGTAGAATACAGGATGAATGTACATCTCTTCGGCAGTATCGCATCGCCTGCAGTAGCAACATTTGGCCTTAGAATGGTTGCCGATGAGTGCGAATCTACTCATGGAGCTGACGTGAGGCAATTCATCCACCACGATTTCTATGTAGATGATGGGCTTACCTCTCAACCAGACGCGAACACCGCCATAAACCTGGTCCAGCGCAGTAGAGACGCCCTCGCCACCAATAACTTACGCTTCCACAAGATTGCCTCCAATAGCAAGGAAGTCATGAACGCCTTCCCCCAAGAAGAAAGATCCAAGGACCTGAAGTGCATAGACCTCTGCCAAGACGAGCTACCTACCCAAAGATCGCTTGGAGTGTATTGGTCCCTCGAGCGAGACACTTTTACATTCCAAGTCGACCTGCAAGACAAACCTTTCTCACGACGGGGAGTACTTTCAGTAGCAAGCTCCATTTACGACCCATTAGGTCTAGCAGCACCAGTCACCATCGAAGGGAAGTTCATCCTGCGCGAGCTTATGACAACCTTAAAAAAGGAGCAAAACTCGCCTCAGGATCTCTGGGATCGACCGCTCCCTGAGAGTTGTCTTCCAAGATGGACCCGCTGGCGCAACTCTCTACGCAACCTACAAGACATCCATGTTCAGCGCTGTTATCAGCCTACTGACTTTGGCCAAGTCAACAGAAGAGAAATTCATGTCTTCTCCGACGCCAGCGATCGAGCAATAGGAGCGGTCGCCTACCTAAGGCTTGTCAACGAGAACAACCAGCCACATGTGTCTTTTCTTCTAGCAAAGGCGAAAGTCACACCTACCCACGCGGTTTCCATACCACGACTGGAACTGTGTGGTGCGGTGCTAGCAACCACGCTGGTGCAGGCTGTTGAGCCAGAGATCGGAGGGCGAGCAACTATCGACAGTATTACATACTACACCGATAGCAACGTAGTCCTAGGCTACATTTCCAACCGATCTAGGCGTTTCCATGTGTACGTGGCAAACAGAGTGCACAAAATACACAAAGTGTCAACACCAAGCCAGTGGCATCACGTGGGGACGGATGAAAATCCCGCGGACCTCGCATCACGCTCAGTCCCCGCCCACCAACTCGGCACCTCAATCTGGTTTAGAGGGCCAGACTTTCTCTGGCAACAAAACATCTCATCGATGGACACCGAGACATTGGCTAGTCAAGCAATTCCACTCGACGACGACGACCCCGAAATACGGAAGGAAACTCGTGTCAGCCACACGAATGTCTCTCGCCAACCCAAAGGCCCGGCCACCCTGAGCAGTGGGCAACAGCTAGGTTGTGATAGGTTTTCACGCTTTTCTACCTGGACATCCCTAAGAAGTGCGGTTGCAACCCTGATAGTCGCAGCAAAAACCTTCAAGTCGAAAGCAAAAGGGACGAGTAACGACAACCACGAAGTCGACAAACCTCGCAGACATATATCAGTCGAAGAGCTCCACAAAGCCGATTGTGTGATCTTCCACGCCGTACAGAACAAGTACTTTGGCGAGGAACTAGCCAGCCTCAACCCTGATAATGATCTGGAGCAAGCTTCGAGCAACACCATAAATAAGAGAAGCCCCTTGTACCAACTAAGCCCGTTCATCGACGACGACGGTCTCATCAGAGTCGGAGGTAGACTGCGAAGAGCCGACCTCGATCTGGGAGGACGTCATCAGATCCCAGTCCTTCCAAAGAACAGCCATATTTCAGAACTAATGGTGAAACACTTCCATCAAGAGGTCAAACACCAAGGACGACATTTCTCCTTTGCCGCTATACGGGCGGGAGGCATCTGGATCGTCGGTGCCCACGACCTTGTCAGGAGTGTCATCAACCAGTGCATCATCTGCAGGAAGCTAAGAGGCAAGTTTCTCACTCAGGTTATGGCCGACCTACCACAAGACCGGCTCGAACCAACGCCCCCCTTTACCAACGTCGGGACGGATGTGTTCGGACCGTGGACTATCGTGACAAGAAAAACTAGAGGGGGCTCAGCAGATTCCAAACGATGGGCCGTAATCTTTACCTGCCTTTGCACAAGAGCCGTCCACATCGAGGTTATCGACGCCATGGACACCTCGGCCTTTATATCTGCACTTAGAAGATTCGTCGCAGTTCGTGGACCGATCGCAAAGATCAGATGCGACAGAGGCACAAACTTCGTAGGTGCCAAAGGTGAGCTAAACCACGAACAAGTTAGGCGATACTTAACTAACCAGAGTTGTGAGTGGGTCTTCAACCCCCCACATGCCTCACATTTCGGTGGAGTTTGGGAGCGGCCGATAGGAATCATCCGACGTGTCCTAGAATCGATGTTCGCCCAACTAGGAAAACATCAGCTAACCCACGACGTACTGGTGACTTTTATGGCCGAAGCATGCGCAATTGTCAACTCGCGACCTATCACTACCATCTCTTCCGATGCCAACGACCCACAGGCACTCACTCCTGCCATGCTACTGACCCTGAAGACTCGACAACTTCAGGCACCACCGGGTGACTTCGTCAAAGAAGATCTCTATGCAAGACAACACTGGCGTCGTGCCCAGTATCTTGCAGATCAATTCTGGCTTCGATGGCAAAGAGAGTACCTCCAGAGCTTGCAGTGCAGACAAAAGTGGAACGACACACGGCCCAATATCCGTGAAGGAGATGTAGTTCTGGTCCGAAGTAAGGAGCTTACAAGGAACGACTGGCCCATAGCCCGAGTAACCAAGATCTACCCCAGTGAAGATGGCCACGTTCGCAAGGTGGACCTCGTCGTCTGCAAAGATGGAGATAGACGACAATATCACAGACCGATCTCCGAGCTTGTTCTCATCGAGAATGCAACCGACTCCAAATCACATCCCACTACAGAGTGATTGGTGGACTTTCTAAGCAATTGACTTGCCTGGTTAACCGGTAAAAACTCACTCTCTTCGTTTTTAGACGGGGAGTGTGACGGCCTCTGTGAGCCTCCTTACCTTGACCCTGCTCTGCCCCCTGGTGGTGCCATTCACTCCTACCAGTAGTGTTTTCTCTATCTCACCCACTGACCTCAAGAGGTCAGTGATCTTGCCACATGGACTCGGCAGACATCTTGTTCATATATATTGATATATTTCTCTGTTATTTCACCATTATTAAGCAGCATCACTGCACATGTTATAGCCACTTTTCCTGCGAATGTGACCCATTCCTGAACCACAGTTTTGTGAGTAGTTTTCTTTTCCATTATTTTACTTTAGACAGTTTTAAGTAACTTTAACTGAAATTAGTTCATGACCCATCATGATGGTAGTTATTGGTACAGTGTTAACGTTGTGCATGAAATTGTGTATTTGACATTTATTCATCGTATGCTGAACTAGTATTAGTTGTTTGAATCGCGTAATGCTTTTCCTGAACACGCTTTAGTATTCCATTTAGCTTTTTGTGTTTCTAAGAAAGAGATTTAGATGGGATATTTTTGGATCCCTTGTAACCTTTGAAATTGCAACCTTGTAAATTGCAAGACATTTAGTATTGTTTTCTGTTTTGTATTTTTACAGTTCACCGTGTAATAAAAGGATTTGGAAACTGAAGCTCCGCCCTTCGGCCATATTTCTTTGTTCTACGGTTGACACTAGCTGATCGAATAAAGTTACCGCTTGCCATTTAAGCTACACTTTTAGTGACATCAGTACATAGCCCGTTCATTTGTTCCGTGGCGCGCCGTCCGTATTATCTGGGATTATTGAGGGCGCCCTTTATTTATCGCCAGATTCCTGGATTTCTTCCACTAGCTTGGTCTTGGCGCATCGGTCACGTGAACCCGGAAAATTCCGAGGACATTCCAAGCATAGCTCAAATAGCTACTCGCCCCCGCATGCGCACTAAGTCGTTTTTGTCTAATGTGGTGTTCGATTATTATAGTCTGGTTCCCAGACCAAATATTTCTGACTATTTGTGATTTTTCATTTATTATTTAGCCGTTAATGTCACGTGACCAAAAACTGGAGGAATTGCTTAACGTTCGCGATGTTCGAGTGTTTCCAGGTTTTTATAAAATAAAACTCACATTAGCAAAGGTCAACACCAGACGAAATGCCTATCACAGTCATTGTAGTCATTGTGCTATTTTTTTGGAAAGAGCCGTTAGAATTTGAATTGTTGCGTCGTCATAGCTACGCTGCTTGTATCATCGCGTCATTATCTATTTTTTGTCGCCGGCGGCTACCTGACCTACACTACAATTTAGACGTATAGCCAAATGTGGTTTCTTACACGTCCGGTCAGGTAGCAGCCGGCGACAAAAAAACGTGATAGTCTTAGGCATTTCGTCTGGTGTTGACCTTTGCTAATGTGAGTTTTATTTTATAAAAACCTGGAAACACTCGAACATCGCGAACGTTAAGCAATTCCTCCAGTTTTTGGTCACGTGACATTAACGGCTAAATAATAAATGAAAAATCACAAATAGTCAGAAATATTTGGTCTGGGAACCAGACTATAATAATCGAACCACTGACCTCAACACCTGGACGGATCATTGTCCATATTCTGCTGTGCTAACACTTGAAGTCGGCGCGAACTGGAAGTGCAACATGGCGTCACTGCTGTGAGCCAATGAAATGTTCAGTTGTAGAGGTCAGTGGATTTACCAACCAACTGAACTCTACACCTGGACATTTCATTGGCTCACAGTAGTGACGCCATGTTGCACTTCTCTGCATGCCGACTTCAAAATGAAACAATGGATGATCTGTCCATGTATAGAGGTCAGTGAATCGAACACCACATTAAACAAAAACGACTTAGTGCGCATGCGGGGGCGAGTAGCTATTTGAGCTATGCTTGGAATGTCCTCGGAATTTTCCGGGTTCACGTGACCGATGCGCCAAGACCAAGCTAGTGGAAGAAATCCAGGAATCTGGCGATAAATAAAGGGCGCCCTCAATAATCCCAGATAATACGGACGGCGCGCCGCGGAACAAATGAACGGGCTAGCTTGGTCTTGGCCAAGACTATAATTGATGTCGCGACGGGTCGCGAACAGACGGTACAATGGCTTCGGCGAAGCCGGGCCCAGGGGCATCTTTGCTGTAACATCGATTGCTTCGTCCACTCGGACATTTTTTCACTAAACAACGCTATATAACAACAACGCACGCGACGCGCTCACATGGTCTAAGTAGAGTTCGTGCGTTTTAGACCGTCAATTACCGTCGTACGCAATACTAGCCAATCAGCACTTGCGAGTGTTCATGAGGTCAGCGGTGCTTGCGTCCCATCCAATGAACTATCGGGACTGTACAGTAGCTTGTTGTTATTCGTAATAAGGCCTGGTATACGATCTACATGATTATTCTAATCATTAGTATACACACCCTCCTCCCGCTGGTGACTGACACGCCATACGTGTACAATGGCGTTTGCAAAGACTCCCCGCTTCTATTGTTGCAAGGTACAATGAGATACGTACAGGACGGGAATTTCAATGATAATTTTCTACACGTGGGTTGTCAAGATCAAACCATTTTAAATGCCGGGAATACGAACGCCTGCTAGTTGATTATACCCCCGTCACACCGGACTGGCGTCCTTACTGCGTCCTAAAATGGAGGACGTCGATGGTCGCCGTGAGAACCCCAATCCTTTTTCTTTAAAATATCAAGATTTCGGTCACCCGTCACACCGGGGTCCTGTGCTCCGCGATCTGTACGTCTACTCGGCGTCCCCACGGCGTTCTCACCACGACCTTACCGCGTCCTTGGCGTTTCTATTGAGTTTGCACGGCGTCCCCACGGCGATCATCGGCGACCTCACGGCGTTTTTGGCGTTTCTACCACGACCTTACCGCGTCCTTAGACGTGGTGGGGTCGTGGTAAGAACCCCATAGACGTGGTAAGGACGCAGTAAGGTCGCCGCGGGGTCCACGATCCATTTATTCGCGTCTCCACGGCGACCCTACCACGTCCATACTGCGTCCCTAGGGCGTCCTTCGAGTTCCTACTGCGTTGCTACGGCGACCATGGCGACCCCAGGGCGATCCCACCGCGTCCTGAGCCAGGACGCCAAACCTCGGCGTTTACTTTGAACATGTCCGAAGTAAACGCCGTCGCTCTGCGACCTTCGGCGTCCTTGGGGTCCCCACGGCGTCCTTCTGCGTTCTCACCACGACCCCGCGGCGTCCATGGCGTCCCTACCGCGTCCTGGGTCGCCGTAGGAACGCAGTAAGGACGCCAGTCCGGTGTGACGGGGGTATTAAGCCAAGTACATGTAAAAATAACCAAGCACTACATTGGTGTTTCTCAATGGTGTCCCTTCAGTTAGTTATTACCGTCAGTGTGGTAACATTGTACCGTAAAATGGGAAAACTTGACCAATATTTTCAGACAATTTACAATATATTTCTGCATATTAAACAATAATGTTATATTTTCCGCTTATGTTTTACAATAAAGTTGGGTTTGAGCCAACAAATAGTTTTTGACCGTAACAAAAATTTGGACACAAGAAAACTACAAATAACAATTGTTGGTTTTTTTAATGTAGATTTGGGGTAACTTTGGCCACCACACTATTATGAATAAAGCTAAAACATATCGATTTGATCCCTCAAACACCCCAGATTTTTTTTTTGAGGCCGCCTCCTTTTTTCTTTCTTTTTTTTTGGTTGAAAAAAATGATAAATTGTATTATCTTTTTTTTTTTTAAATTAAAAAATAACAAATAATAATAATAAAATTTTATATTACTGTGTACATCCTGTGGAAATATATTTGTTCTAATGGGAAGGCTAGGGTGTGACGTGTATGGTGCATACATGATCGACCAACATGAATTTTGATTTTTAATCGTGGGTGAGGCATGTTTTAATTTCAAATTGAAAGATAGGGTGTGGCATGTTCACTACATGACTCGCATCAAAATGTATTGGGCGGCCATTTTGAAAAAAGAAAAAGAAAAAAGGCCTCCTTTTTCCTTTTTTTTCCAAAAGGCCAGACGCTAAACATTTTTGGTTTTTTTGGCCTAAACGCAATGAGTTGAATAAATTTCCGGAAGCGTATTGTAAGTTTTATACTCGTTGAAAGAAATTCAGGGTTGGGGCAATGGTCAGATCGTTTGGGGGAAAACATTCATAAAATATCACATAAAATCCAGTTTGATGTTATTGATTTTTTTAAAACTCTTTCTTCATCATTTCCATAAATAAAAAAACCCAAATGTCCCAAAATACAAGTAAAACCATAAACAAAAATTATTGGCATGTAGTGGCCAAAGTTACCCAGCGTGACAAATTTTTCCCATGTTACGGTATGTTTGGGGGTGTGTTGCACGTTTATGGGTTCTGATGTGAGAGTTAATATACCCCTTTTCTCTCCCTGGGGTGGAAATGGAATACACCAGTTAAGGCGTACGTGTTTTGGTCACTGACCTCTACACCTGGACGGATCATTGTCCATATTCTGCTGTGCTAACACTTGAAGTCGGCGCGAACTGGAAGTGCAACATGGCGGACCCGAGACGTCACTGCTGTGAGCCAATGAAATGTCCAGGTGTAGAGGTCAGTGGATTTACTCTGTACATTTTGTATTTATAAACATTACGTAATACGTATCGTACCAACACCTGGACATTTCATTGGCTCACAGAGTGACGTCGTGGGTCCACCATGTTGCACTTCTCCGCATGCCGACTTCAAAATGAAACAATGATGATCTGTCCATGTATAGAGGTCAGTGGTTTTGGTACGTCTGACGGTAATTAAAAAAATAAGTTTTTGCGTGGACGGCACGAATAATCATCAGGGACAAACATCCCCTCTGGAAGCTTGGTTTATATACTCTATACTTGGTGTAAGTAATTACCAGGCCTATGTGTTTCCTGCATTTAAAGTGGTTTGATCCTCACAATTACAACCCGCATGTTGAAAATATCCTATTGAAATTCCCATGTACGACGTATCCCATTGTACATGTACCTTGCAACAATAAAAGCGGGCCGGGCGTCATTGTAAGCGCCATATATTGTACACATCTGGTGTGTCAGTCACCAGCGGGGGGAGGGCGTGTATATACTAATAATTAAAATAATCATGTAGATCGTATAGCCATATTACGAATAACAACAAGCTAAGGTACAGTCCCGATAGTTCATTGGCTGGGACGCAAGCACCGCTGACCTCATGAACACTCGCAAGCGCTGATTGGCTAGTCTTGCGTACAACGGTAATTGACGGTCTAAAACGCAAGAACCCTAGTTATACTATTGTCCACACGTCGCTGCGACTTACAGAAACTATACCAGTGAGTCAGCGATTATGCAAGTTACGTCACGCGATTTTTCACGCAACGTCACACGCGCATGCAAATGCCAAACAATTCTGCTCGGAATTTTCCGAGCGATTAGAGCAGATAAACAAGACGGTCTTAGCGAAGGTAATTCGCGCGTGGTCTACGGCGTACGTTAGAGGGCGCCCCGCATCGCGAAGATCGTCTTGCAAACAAGACTACTATTGGGCTGGGGCAGTGGCAGCTGACACGTACACCTAGGCGCGCTACCCTAATAGGGGGAAGAATGTCTACGCGAGCTCATTAGCATTGCGGCGTAAAGAAAATCAGGAAAATTCCTTTACCTTTTTGGCGACATCGATCCTCTCTTGTTGGCATGGCTGATTTTAACCACAGGCGCGTGTCGAATTCCTCCCCGGAAGCCGGCGGCGGCACGGGGCCAAAGTACAGCGTCCTCATCTGCGCTGTAACAACATTGAAACAAGCCTCTAAAAACATTTGTTCAATATATCTTTATATATCTTGAAGTAGAGCGAATTTGAACGAAAAGATGGCTGCCCGTAGTCAGTATAAATGAATGTCGGCCAAATAACTATAGGTTTTTCCGGCCAATTTAAACATAAATTAATTCAATTTAACATCCGGCTTATTCAATTTCGTTTGAAAATGAATGCTCCTTTGCATCAGCATTCAACAGTCAAAAGGAGTAATCCCATTTGAGCAGTTAGCATTCACTGGCCAAATTAAATAATTTAAATTCATAAGGTCGCAAAGATCATTCAATTTCGTAAAAGCCAGCTTCAATTTCATCAATTGGTAAACATTTTTCAAATGTTTGCATTCAAATTTGTTTCTAAACGTGAATGGCGAGATATCTAGCACGTCAGAACATTGAAGGTTAAATAAACCAATTTAGGATATAAAGAAACGATTATAACAAATGTCCATAGTACAGAAAAAGAAAAAGACCTGTGAAAAACAATATATAGAAAAAAAGCCCAACATTTTGTTTTGGTTAATTTTATAACCCCTGATAATTTTAAGCTTTTTTTCCCTCAAAAACTGTTGCTAGTTTTGAATTTGACTTAGTCTGAACATCAGCTGAAATAAAAAAGAAAACATAAAGACCAGGGGCCAATTTCATAGAGCTGCTTAAGCAGAAAATGTTGCTGAAGCACAAACAAACCTGCTAAATAAATCAGGTAAGTAGCCCAAAATTCCATGCGATTGTTATGCTAAGCTAACAACATCTAAATATACTTATCACAAACAACATACATCAAATGGAGTTGTGGCTGGTAAGCTGGTTTTACTAAGCAATAATGTTTTGTGCTTAAGCGACAAATTTAGTTTTCATTTCAAAATTATCACCATAACTTTTCAAACGTCACTTACAGGCTTTAACTTTAATCACGAGGTAACAAAGAACAAGGAACAATTTAAGACAAAACACATGACGTAAATGAAACAAGAAACAAGAAAAACTCGAGTGCCGGTAAAAGAGTTATTGCCATACAGCTTCCTCGAATAAACATTCCAAAACGCATGTTTAATTTTGGTGCGATTCAGCAAAAATCTCCAAACTAGCTTTGCTAAATTGAATGATAATTTGTATTTGCGTCACGAAAAAGAACGACGATATGCTAAATTGAACACATTGTAGAAGGAATTTAAATCTAAGTTAAATGCCCGAATTTTGAATTTAAAACACGGTAAAAACTGGGGATGCAAAATCGTTTCAATTTGAACGCACGAACATTTAATTGGCTGCTTATTTTCCGAAATTGACCAGGAATACCTATAATAAAGGGTTCAGTCAGTGGTTATTTGTATTTCATATATCACCATTCAAATGTTAACAAGTGGTATTTCAGAATGGTAATTTTCAAGTAAGTTTTTGTATTTTTTATAAGGTAAGAACGTTCTTGTATGCATAGCTACGTGTATACACGGTATCCGACGCGAACTGTTTATTAAACCGTTATCTTACCTCCATAGCATGCTGCAGCAATGAGCATCATCCCTACAAATGCCAGAACACACTTCATTTTTGGCGGGAACGGGCGAGAGGTAGTTTACTTAACAGGCTTCGCAGAGGCAAACGCTATCCGTAAACCGCACCTACACCAAACCGTTCCTAACTCCAACTGCCAAAGTGGTCCCTCTGTAAACAGATCTCCTCCCTTTTCTCCCTCGCTAATGGGTGCTCGATTAGCTTCATCGATATTTACCGGGGTTAAACCAGAGGGAAGCCACGAAATTGGTTGTTCGGGGGCGGGACTTTAAATAGTAAGCACACTGGGCATAGGCCTATACTGATGCCTGTCTCACTTGTAAATTCAGTTTGGTCACAGTAGACAAATCAATAATTGCTATTAAATCGGAGGATATGCTCTGAAATATCGAAAGTTAATAATTTGTCATTATACTTACTTTGTATCAAATTTTTGCATATTTTTTTAATCTGCCTGTCAACTAAATTGTCCCAGTTATGTCATCACACCCGGGTATATACCCAGCGCGATATGAGACCAAGGGAAGCCCCCATGTACCCACATACATATACACTCTCTAGACTATTGTTAACTTACGCACCCCAATTCCTGAGAAAGCACAACATTCTGAAAGCACAAAGACCATCACAAAGGAAAGAAGGTGGGGGGGGGGGGGGGGGGGGGGGGGGGGGGGGGGGGTTCCTTCCGTCTTATTTTTCGCTTCATATGCCCGGGCATCCACCAGAGAGCCGCTCGTGAGCTGTGGCAATGGTGGCTGACACCGGGGATCACGTGATGGCTAATCGAGCAACATTATTTCGATACACGTGTAAGCTAAACGAACACACCCATAGTGCACTTAACTGGGTTGTCACAACCAGACGCAGACCAATCTTTTATTCATGTAAGCCAGCTATAATTCAGAAATTCTAAGTGCTTTTTTCTATTGGCTCTGAAAAATTTAGTAGGCCTAGTTTTGTTTTTTGAGGTTTGTAAAATGTATACTACTACCATTAAACGATAAAAGCACAAAAGGTAATTTGGCGCACAGTTGGAGTAAAATTCTGAAGAAAAAAATATAGACAGAATAACAAGCAAAAGTCAGAATATTCTAAATGGCTGCCATTGCTTGTTATACGTATATTTTTGTATAAGGTCAGATCTGCGATGGGCCTGCTTTTTATCATCAATTGAACAGTTGTACCATATTTTACCATAATGAAGCAAGATATGAGGCAGCCTCCCCCTTTCCCGGTCACGCGTATGGCTCGGTCACACATACGCGACGCACGGCCCGCGCATTATAAATTAATGAAACAATTGAAAATAAGACCAGTGCGTCGTTGTGCGCCCACCTTTTGTCGGGATTTGCTAGCGCGCTGCGCGTATACAGGCCGCATACAGAACGCATACAGAGCGTATACAGAGCGCACATGTTAAAAATGCACAGCGTGTTGCTTGTGCCCTGAACGAGCACAATATCTGTCATCACCCATGAGGGTCGGGGGAGAAGTGATGATGCGCCAGTCACACATACACGACGCAAGGTCCGCGCACTGAACAATTAGCAATTTTGGCCAGTGCGGTGTCGTTCGCTGGGTGTGCGTCAGCATTCGTATCTCGTTCGTCAAGTACGCTGGAACAATGCTATGCATTCGTTGTCATTCGCTGTGTGCGTCGGGATTTGTTGTGCATGCACACAAATTAATGTGCGCGGAGCTGGACGCATACATGCACACGCCAGAATGACACCAGACACGCGCAGAGCGCCCTGGACCAACGCCAGACACACGCGGAGCACACGCTGGGTATTCGTTGTATGTTTGTCGGCTGAGGACTAGCAAACACCTTTTTATTTCGATTTCTTTGTACATGTGCGCTCTGTATATACGCTCTGTAACCGCTTTGTATACGCCCCGTATACGCGCAGCGCGCTAGCAACACGCTGTGCACTTGTTGTCAACTCGCTAACTTCTCCCAAATCCTGACAAAAGTTGGGCGCACAGCGACGCACTGATCTTGTTTTCCATTTATAAAATTAGTTTATGCGCGGGTCGTGTCTCGCGTGACTGTAGTGGTTCTTCTGGACCCAATCAAAAGGAACCTCTGTCATCACCTATGAGGGTCGGAGGAGAAGTGACGAGGAGGTGCGCGTTTATATACCCCATGGCTAGACGCTGCGTACATGCCAGGTACACGCTAGGAACACGCTTGGAGAAAGCTGGGCGCGCTAGAGACTCGTTCAGCACTCGTTGAGCACGCCCGTATTCGTTGCATGTCCGCTGGACATGCGTTAGAAGCACCGTAGGTGTGCGCTAGGTGTGCGCTAGACCTCAGCCGATGAACATACAACGAATACACAGCGTGTGCTCCGCGTCGTGTCTGGCGTTGGTTCAGCGCGCTCTGCGCGTGTCTGGCGTCCTTCTAGCGTGTACATTCATGCGTCCAGCTCCACGCACATGTTTGTGCGTGCACAAACATTCCGACGCACACAGCGAATGACAACGAATGAGTAACGAATGCTGACGCACACCCAGCGAACGACAACGCACTGGCCAACATGGCATTTTGTTCAGTGCGCGGGCCGTGCGTCGTGTATGTGTGACTGGCGCAATAGGGCCATCGCGGATTTGTCCTTTAAAAAAAATACAAGATAAACTATAGGATTTTCCGGCGAATTCAACAACCAAAAGGAGTAGTTTCATTTCAGCAGTTAGCATTCACTGGCCAAATAAGATCATACAAATTCACGAGGTCGAAAAGATCATTCAATTTTGTAAAAACCAGCAGCAAGAGGCTGGTCAGCCATTCATTTTCATCAATGTTCAGTTTCAAATGTTCACATTCAAATTCTTTTTTATGGTATGTGCTTTTTGATTTTGTATGTGCCTATATAAAGGAAGATACTTTGAGGAGAATTCACGTTCACACTAATTCCGCATTATATACCTTTAAGTAGTGCGAATTTGAACGGAAAGATGGCTGCCCGTAGTAAAATGGTACAACATCAGCCAAACGTGCATGGCGAGATACCTAGCAGTATACCGTCAGTAAACATTAAAGATTAAATAAACTTCAGATATAAAGAAACGATTAGAAAAAAATATACAAAAAAGAACCTCTAAAAAAAATCTACTCGAAAGGAACAACATTTTGTTTTGGTTAAATTTATAACAAACCCCTTATAAATGTATGCTTTTGTTAAAAAAAAAACCGTTTGTTTAGTTTTTAATTTGACATGGTCCGAACAAACAAGAAAATATAAAGACCAGTGCAAATGATCACAAGGCTGTAGCGAAAGATTGTGTTTTTATTTCAAACTACTCACCATAACTTGTTCAACTTTACTTAACATTCTTCTAGATAAAAGGTACAGGCTTTAATTTTAATCATGGGGTAACAAAGCACAATGAACAATTGTTGCAAATAAAATAAAACACATGACGTAAATGAATTGCAAACAACTCGGAAACGCATCTAACATGAAAAACTCAAGTGCTATTTTTCTGCCATACAGCTTCCTCGAATAAACAAGCCACAACTCATGTTTAATTTGAACGCAAAAAAATCAAAATTCGTTGCCTATAAACGAAAATAAAACCTAGTACATGTAACTAATTAATGTGCGCTTCGATGCGTCTTAATTTGATTTCATCAATTGTAGATATGTAGCAGAAATTCAACTGAAGAATGGTGAAAATGTAGTCTTGAATGCCTATCCATGAATTTGAATGACTAAAACTAACCTGAATGAAAAAAAACCGAAATCATGCGTGCACAAACACGAAATTGAATGCAATAGTAGCTAAAATGAAACCCTAGTTTGAATGAATTAGAGGGAAGTGCGTGCATTTGAATGCGTGTTAATGAATTGAATTAATTTGTGATGAAATTGGCCGGGAAAACCTATAATAAGCAATGGTAGCCATTTTTAAAATATTGACAATTGCTTGTTATTCTACCTATATTTATTTTTCAAATGACAAATATGCGATGGCCTTAAAGCCAAATATCTTTCTAATGACATACTCTGACTGTGCGCCAAATTTATAATTGTGCTTATACAGCGCTTTTCACTGAGGTCCATCGTATTAACGATCTCAAAGTGCTTTACTTATTATTACCCCGTTCATCAGGCCCTGGGGTAATTATCATAAATGGGCGTATCTACACTTAGTGGAAGACAATGTAATTTCGCTTGGTTGAGCGGGTTAGTGAATTAGAGCGAAATTTAGTTCTTACTGAAACTATCACTCCGCTCGGCGCGGATGGATAGGAAGGTGGTGTATTTTTGCACTGTGCATGCTAAACTATTAAACTGTAGTGCGCGGGTGAATTTCGGACAAAATAACGACAATGGCTGTGGCCAATGCTACATCGTACATGAGTCGAACACCGTAACCACTAGGCCATGGCATTCTACATGCTTTTATAATTTAATCGCAACAAAATGGCCACCCCTCTCTAGAAAAAAAAAGGAAAATGTGGCAGACCACGGCTCGAGCAAGATGTAGAGATGAGATAATCAGCCATGCAGGGTAGATAGTCTGTTATTAATAGCCCATTATTGTCACAGTTTGGGAGAGGCCGGCTTTCGCCTTGAAGGACGACATACTTGGGCCGATGATGATGATGATGATGATGATGAACATTTCAATACAAGAAAGCAACCATTATACTTATTGGAAGCAGTTGGAGTTTAGTTCTCGATTCCTAATTACTCCATTAAATCATTGGTCTTCTCTGGCCATCAACCTTCAACCGTACTGCACTATCAGTGAGGTAAAAAGTTGTGGTTAATATTACAGAGCACAGACAACCAAATTGGAGTCAATTGACTCTTTAAACAGATTACAATAATGTGCCTGACTCCTCTAAAGAGTCAGTTAGACGCTCTTGTGGAGTAATTTTATTGTCGAATTGTATTCGACTCGAGTATACATGTATATTCGACTCGAGTATATGTATATTCGACTCGAGTACAATATTCGACTTAAGTATAATATATTCGACTCAAGTATAATATATTCGACTCGAGTATAATATATTCGACTCAAGTATAATATATTCGACTCAAGTATAATATTCGACTCCAGTATAATATTCGACTCCAGTATACATTTATATTCGACTCCAGTATATATACTGTATTACACTCGAGTATATATATTCGATTATATAATTACTGTGACTCTTCATTCAGAGTCGTCAGTGCACGTCTGTGCAAGCTTTCTTGTGTCATGTCTTTTTCCCATAGTTACAAATATAAGGTTTTCCAACAAAAAAGAGACAAACGTAACGCATTTCCTCATGTACTAACCGTGATTGCAGTAAACTGGAAAGTCTAGGCATAAATGTGACCGGCTCTACAATAAAAGGTATTAAGTCGCGATGTGCATTATCATGTAATGGCCGACTCAACATTGATAAGGTAACAATTTCATCAAAACGCTTTTGATGTTTTGTTTTTGTCTTGAATGACATCTTTTACATCTATACATGTTCATTCAAAGAAATGTAGATAGTGGAAAAACAGTATTTTTGTGTGCATCGTTCTGTTGTACTTTAACAGAGCCGGCTATTTAAAAACCTGTTTTCTTAGTTGTGTAATTTTAACTCCAAGGAAGCAGTCAATATGTAAACACGTCACATCTTCAGTTCCCGCACAGAGTCCTCAGTTCCTACACAGAGTCCTCAGTTCCCACAGCAAAGTTCTCAGTTCCCGCACAAAGTCATCAGTTCCCGCACAAAGTCCTCAGTTCCCACACAAAGTCCTCAGTTCCCACACAAAGTCCTCAGTTCCCGCACAAAGTCCTCAGTTCCCGCACGAAGTCCTCAGTTCCCGCACGAAGTCCTCAGTTCCCGCACAAAGTCCTCAGTTCCCGCACGAAGTCATCAGTTCCCGCACGAAGTCATCAGTTCCCGCACAAAGTCATCAGTTCCCGCACAAAGTCATCAGTTCCCGCACAAAGTCATCAGTTCCCGCACAAAGTCATCAGTTCCCGCACAAAGTCATCAGTTCCCGCACAAAGTCCTCAGTTCCCGCACAAAGTTCTCAGTTCCCGCACAAAGTCCTCAGTTCCCGCACAAAGTCCTCAGTTCCCGCACGAAGTCATCAGTTCCCGCACGAAGTCATCAGTTCCCGCACGAAGTCATCAGTTCCCGCACGAAGTCCCCAGTTCCCGCACGAAGTCCCCAGTTCCCGCACGAAGTCCCCAGTTCCCGCACGAAGTCCTCATTTCCTGAATTCTTCACCTCGGTTCCTGTACAAACTCCTTATCATGTATACATGTACATACAATCCTTAGTTCCTGCACAATTAAAGCCTACAGACAGAGACGCCATTTCCAAGTGCTTTTAAATTTGCTAACTACTTGTGGTTGTTTTTGACAGTGTACTTCGATCCAAAATTATTGCCTTCTTTAATAAAGTCGTTTGGTTCATTTTGTTTCTCCTGCATTTCATATACAATTTGTGTATATGCACCGTAAGTTTAGTTTTTATTTTTCGTTTTGTTTAAAGGGTTTCGCCTTCTCACCGATTACACGGGTGGCTTTCCATTCTACACCCTGTTTAAAGGGATCGTATACGTTTGGTAATTGGAACCCACTGTTTGTTTCAATCCTATATAGTTATAGATATATACCATAATTTCAAAAGGTGGTAGCGATTTTGAGATATTGCCGAAATTCTGGAGCGGTTTTGTCCACGGAGGAAGAATAATCTGCATTGGAATACACACTCTGAGAAACGTCACTGCAGTAACGCTTCTCAGATTCAAATTCTTGGGGATAAAAAGTGATATATTTTTCCATAACCGCAGTACTTCGAAGTGAACAGTTTCTAAAAATGCATTATACTATCCAAAGCTGCTCTACTTCTCACCAAGTAAGTTTTTATTGCCATTAATTTTTGGAGTAATTACCAAACGTGTACGATCCCTTTAATCTTTACTTTATGTAACCAACCGAACTCGCAATCCGCGAATTCATTTGCTTACTTAATTATTGTTATTACTTACCTTCTGGCGTCCTTTTGACTATGAAAATCCCATCGAGAATGTATGAATATTCAGTGTCCCAGATACCGTCTTTAAGGGTTTGATTTATTTGGGAATCGAAAGTTGTGTGTATTGTTAGGGAATTACAGAAATGCCATGCTTACTCATGCATGTGGTAAGGCGTGGTGCAAAGTGAAATTTGAAATCGTCATTCCTGCACTTGCCGCCGTGAGAGCGAGACGGGTCTGTAGAGCGCTGTTCTTTTGTTTTGTTTTCTGTTTCCTAAGTTCAGCCGTATTCATTTGACCCGAGTTCTGATATACTGGGAAGCTTCGCCTTTTCTGTCATTTACGGACGTGTGCTGAAAATCTTTCGGTGAGTTTGGGACATTATTTGAAGCAAAACTGCGTCTAATTTTGTGTGGTTGCATTTATGGGATCAAATTTTTAGTGTTTTAGTGTTTCTCACTCTGAATATTGTCCGGCTAATTGCCATGTATATGACATAAGTGACTGATATTGGATATTGCCGTTCAGATTATTGCTGTTTGAGATGTTTAATCATGGTTTACAATGTATTGGTAAAACGAACTAACGGTTTTTATACCGACTGTTGTGTATGTTGATGCAAGTTGCGTTATTTGACAATATCACAGACCTTTTGTAGCTCAGTTATTTAATGCACCTTAAATCTTCATGTTCTTGTGGACTTGTATTTATTAGTACAGTCATAATTTGTTTCAGTAATCCTGTATGTGGTACGGACATTTACGGCGGTAGCTTCTGCTACACGAGTTTGCACCACATTAACTTCTAGCAGGTACGATAAAGTTGAATTTGTTAATGTAAATTGTTTCAGAAAAATATATAAAAGTTTAGAAAATATGTAGAAGAATGTGAACTTGAGCAAACTTTCTAATGGACGTTGCCCTCTAAAATTGTTGGTCTGTTCATCAAAATAACTTTTTGTTGAATTTGTCTACCTTCCGCATATGCATTTTAAAGTTGGAAACAATATTGATGAAATTGATAAGATTAGTATGCTATGATTATCTTTAACTTTTCAAATTATTCGTCCATGTATATGGAAGTAGTAAAAATTATAATTGTGCTTACATTTTTGTATTTTTGTTAATAGAATGTGTGATATTATTTAAACATCAATACTTTTTATTTCCACACAGATCCCGTAACTATATCTGGTAGCCTTGTTATTGCTGTAGCCTTGGTACTATTAATTGGTCATAATGATCAGTTATTTTGTCCAAATTAAATAAAACACCTTGTTGTCAGACCTGAAAGAAAGTTCCCATCAGATGTTGTTTATATCTTGCGTCTGCTTGGTTACACATGGCGTAGTCGGCAGGATCTGATTACTTTTGGACACAATATTTCCAAGTACATATTTTATCAAACAAGGCTACCAGATTCCAAAATCCCACTACCGGTTCGTCCATCTGGTTCGTCCATTAGTCGATTCTCCACCAATTGGTTTGACCGCCTGGGAAATGTTACGCTACCTGGGTGCGTCAGATCGAGTTCAAGAGCGATCCTCTCTTCGACCGTATCAGCATCATCTTGGACTACCCGTGATACGTTTGTCAGCAATCTTCAAAGTCAAGGCTACCGGTCGTGGACAATGTCGCTGGGATCGGAGAGCGTGACATAGAGACTGGTATTGTAACAGTGTCAAACTATCGCAACTGTTTAGATTAAACTTTTGCAGTTATTGTATTATCAATGTCTAATTCAAGGTGAATTGATAGGAATTTGTTGTAAGACATAAAGACAAATTATGTAAACTCAATTCAAGTTTTACAAATTGTTGGATACTGTCAAGGATGGCTTCGAAAGAAGAAGTAGATGATTTGCGTCAACAAATTGAGATGTTGACCATGGAACTAAAATCAGTGTCCGAGCAAAAAAAGAAATCTAGTTCACCCGCATATTTACTCATGCCTTCTCAGAAACGTATAAAATTATTCACTGGTAAAGAGCAAGATATAACTTTAGAAGATTGGCTCTGCGATATTCATGCATCCATTGCTTCGAGGCCTCTTGCTGAGGAAGATATGGTACATTTCATGTTCCAACATTTAGATGGCCCTGCTAGGGAAGAAGTTAAGCTCCGCCCTATTTCTGATCGTGATACTACTGAAAAGCTTAAATTGATTTTGAAGGAAGTATTTGGGATCAAAGCAACGGGAGTACAGTTACAGAGGCAGTTTTTTGAATGCAAACAGAAAACCTCCGAATCCCTTAGGGAGTTTTCACATCACTTGATGGAAGCTTTAAATAAAGCTACGTTAAAATGTTCCCACCTTAACTCATCTAAGGATCGGTTGCTTTGCGATCAATTTTCTGAGGGTGTGACAGATCAAAACTTACGTAAACATCTAAAGAAACAGTTGAGAGATTGTTCTGGCACGTCTTTCCTTCAGTTACGGCACGAGGCAACTGAGTGGGCAGAGGAAGTTGATGGTGCTGAGCTCAAGAACATGACCACCGTCCAGGTGACTAGAGGTATTGCCAAGCCCGACCCTTCTGAGGACGTCAGACAGATCAAGCTTCTACTTGAAGAGCAGCGACAACTCGCAATGAAACAACAGGCTCAGATCGACCAACTCTGCAAGACTGTTTCAGAAGGTGCACACCGTAATACACCTAACATTGTGCAAGCCAGTAAGAGTGCCAATACATCTTCTTCATCCAACAGTCCGAGATTGTTTTGCGAACATTGCCAGCGCAAGGGTCATCACATTTCGACTTGCTATAAGAGACAACTTCTTCAAGCGCAGGCGGAGTTAGCGGAGTACCGCAAATCTGAAGCTGCCCGGAATACTACAGAATGGTACAGAAAGGCTGAGGAGACCCGTAAAGCTAAGCCGACGTCAAACTAGGGCCGCCCACCGTCGAGAACCCTCAGGTGGGTAAGATCGAAATGGGTTCACCTAGCACCGATAATCATGACCAGATAGATCATCAGGATCGTTTTGTTGGGACATCCCCAACACTGGAAGTAAAGATAGGAGGTGTTGATGTGCAGTGCCTTGTAGACACGGGGTCAATGGTAACAACAATCACGGAGGAATTCTTCAACAGTTTCTTGAAACCTACTGGGGCAGATCTTGTCACCGAAGGCCTCTGGTTATCTCTCACCTGCGCAACTGGGTTGAGCATCCCATACATTGGCTATCTTGAGTTGGACGTCAAAGTGGAGGGGGTCACCTTACCAAGAATGGGTATAATAGTTGTTAAAAATTCAACCAACAGTGAACATTGCCAACAGAAGCGTCGGGTTCCGATGGTTTTGGGAATGAACATTATGTCCGTTGCAATGGAACATGGTGTGAACGTTGTCAGGAATGTCCGATCCAAGAGGAGTGCTAAATCTTCGTTGGTGCACACAGTGGCTGGTGATCCAACCTTCATCCCTGCACAGTCTTGGGTCACAGTGTTTGTTACAAGTCGGGGTACTGGTTCACAATACTGTGTTGTTGAACCGTTAAAGAATTCACATAATCTTCGTGTCGGAGTCATGGTGGAGTCGACGATCGTCGAGGCCAGGGGTCGATCATTTCCCGTAAGGATGGTTAATCTATCTTCTGAAGGAGTAGTCGTACCAGGTCGGACACCTGTCGGCATTATAAACCCGGTAGATTCAGTTATCTGCAATGACACATCTGAACTTCAGTTCCAGCAAGTGTCAGTTAATGAGGTGTTGGTGTCCATTGCCGATGTAGTTGCTACTTCGGGCGTGGTTTCTACTTCAGAGTCTAAAATCAGCCACATTGATGTAGACTTGTCCGAGTTTGACGGTACCACAGAACAGCTTGGTAAAATACACAGTCTCCTTCACAAACATAGAGATATATTTGCAGCAACCAGTTTGGACCTGGGTGATACGACGACTGTCACGCATCGAATCATCACCAAGACGGATGAATCAATCACACAACCGTTCCGCCGCATACCCCCCAACCAGTTTGAGGAGGTCAAACAACATATCCGAGATCTTCTTCAGATGGGTGTAATAAGAGAGAGTTGTAGTCCGTATGCCGCTCCAGTCGTCCTTGCTAGAAAGAAAGATGGATCGTTGCGTATGTGTGTAGACTATCGTCGTCTCAACGCCAATACGAAACGAGATGCCTTCCCACTACCACGAATTCTTGATTCGTTAGATGCCCCCATTGGTGCAAAGTTTTTTACTACACTTGATCTGGCTAGTGGATATCATCAAGTTAGGATGCACGAGGAAGATCGTGAGAAGACAGCGTTTACGACTCCATTAGGGTTGTACGAGTACAACCGTATGCCCTTTGGACTGTGTGGAGCACCAGCTACATTCCAGAGACTAATGCAAAGGTGTTTTGGCGATTTGACTCTCCAGATGTTGTTGGTATATTTAGACGATATCCTCATCTATTCTCCGTCATTCGAACAGCATTTAGAGCATCTGGATGTGGTATTCAATCGACTGAAGGCTCATAACCTGAAATTAAAACCTTCTAAATGCCATCTTTTCCAGCGTAAAGTTTCGTACTTGGGTCATGTGTTGTCCGCAGAGGGTATTTCGACAGATGGAAACAAGACCAAGGCAGTCGGTGAATGGCAAGTTCCGCGTACATTGAAGCAGCTGAGGACTTTTCTGGGGTTTGCCAGCTACTACAGGAGGTATGTGCCGTCATTCTCCAAGATTGCACGAGAATTGTACGCTTTGGTAGGCGAGTGTCAGAATAGATCACCTAGCTACTTTCGCCACAGATGGAGTGACAGTTGTCAAGAGGCTTTTGAGTTGCTTAAGAGTAAATTTGTGTCTATGCCCATTTTGGGATATGCAGATTTTAACCAGCCGTTTATCGTTGAAGTTGATGCCAGTCTTGACGGTTTGGGCGCGGTCCTGTCCCAAGATCAAAAGGGGAAACGAAAGGTCATCGCCTACGCTAGTCGTACTCTCCGTCCGAACGAAAGGAAGATGCAGCGGTATAGCTCGATGAAGTTGGAACTCCTCGCTCTTACTTGGGCGGTAACGGAAAAGTTTAAAGATTACTTATACGGGAGCACATTTGAAGTATGGACCGATAATAATGCATTAAGTCATCTCCAAACAGCAAAGTTGGATGCAACGGAGCAGAGGTGGGTGGCCAATCTCAACGTTTTTGACTTCAAGATTAGATATCGGTCTGGTCGAGAGAATGGCAACGCCGACGCTTTGTCCCGTCAAACACCTAGAAATGTTATAGATGATGAACAAAGTGAAGTCCACAGCCTCCTTCATAACATATCTCCTTCAACGGTCACGCCTTCAGAACTTCGAGTGGTCGGTGGGAGTGAAAATCTAGACTTGGCTGCAGCAAGAAATCAATATGCAATATCGTTTCAGATATCCGCCTTTCCGTCTTATAATACAGAGGAACTCCGACAATTGCAGCAGAAAGATCCCACCATCCAAAGGTTTCTAGTGTACTTCAAGGAAGGGAGACGACCTTCTCCTTCAGAGAGGAAACAAGAGCCGCATCGTGTATTGGTTCTTCTCAGGCAGATAGCTAAGGTGATTGAAGTCGATGGTGTTTTGTACAGGAAGCGGTTCGATCATGGTGCTGAGGCCAGACAACTAATTCTGCCAGTTTGTTTGAAACCTACCATTCTATCTTCATTACACAATCAGTCTGGACATCAGGGTGAAGAGAGAACGTTTTCCTTGGTACAGCAAAGATGTTACTGGCCTGGTATGTTTCGAGATATAAAAGACTGGATACAACGATGTGAGAGGTGTACAGTTGCTAAATTACCGTTCCCCAAGCCGAAAAACCCACTGGGTCACTTGCTAGCGTCTCGTCCCCTTGAAGTGATTGCCGTCGATTACACTGTTCTTGAACCAACATCAGATCGCACAGAGAATGTGCTTGTTATCACGGATATATTCTCCAAATACACCCTAGCCATTCCGACGAAGGATCAGACAGCTGCCACCACTGCAAAAGCCCTAGTAAATGATTGGTTCATCAAATTCGGGGTACCGGAACGGATCCATTCCGATCAAGGGAGGCAGTTTGAATCAGATTTAATACAACACCTTTGCTCTTTGTATGGCATCAGGAAGTCCAGAACCACAGCTTATCATGCACAAGGCAACGCACAATGTGAGCGTTTCAATCGGACCATGCACGATTTACTCAGAACATTGACTGAAAAGCAGAAGAGGCACTGGAACAAACATTTGGGCGAGTTAGTATACTGCTACAATGCTACCATCCATCGCGCTACAGGTTTCACCCCATTCTACTTGATGTTTGGACGGGAAGCCCTTCTTCCAATAGATCTACTTATTGGTGGCCAACAACAAGAAAGTAAGGATGACTGGGTGTCCTTGCATCAACAACGGCTTAAACAATCATACGAGCTCGCTCGGGAGAAGTTGAGGTCAACTGCCGAGTCATGCAAAGACGTATTCGACCGTAAGGCCAAACCATATACTTTTACTGTCGGAGACCTGGTCTATCGGAAACAACATCAGTTTAGGGGTCGCCACAAAATCCATGATGCGTACTCATCACAGCTCTACCGAGTAGTTGATCAGCCGGACCCCGACAATTTTGTCTATAGTATTCGATCATTAGATGGTTCTGATCAGACGAAGAACGTACATTCTACGGAGTTGAAGTTAGCAAGGGTAGATGGAGATAACACACGCCCCATCAAGAAAAAAACTCGGCATGTACAGCAAGAGACTGTTAAAGATCCAAGCGACTCCAGTTCCGAGTCAGAACTAGAAATCATGGTCGTACATACTCCTCCAATCCTAGAGGCGGTTATAGAACCACCGCAAGCTGATTTCGTTGAACTAGAAAACGATCCTACGGAGGTTGCTGTTCCCCTGCGTAGAACGACAAGAACTACAGCTGGAAAACACAGCAACCCTTTCCACGAGCCCCGTTCAGTTGTCACTCACGAACAAGTCTTTCATCCAAGTGATCAAATTTCTGAGGCCACGAAGGTTGTAATTAATATTGAGTTGGGCGTTCTCATGTTTTTCATGATATGTGTGATTTCTACATATCATATCATTAGTGGATTTATTAACGGATCTCTTTACAGTACAAAGTTAGGAATTATTGTACTATTATTGGTAATTGTGTTTTGTCCAAATAGGTGCAGAAAAATGATTGAGTTAGTCCGGCAATTGAGATTTTACATTGATTCGTAAGTCTCAGGGGCAGTGTAGAGTCTAGTACCTAAGACTGAACTTCAGAGCTTTAGTTGCTATTTTTGCCAAATTTAGATTTTGGTAATGTTTTGTCTCGTAATTTTCTAGACGAATTGTCTATACGAGGATAAAACAAACCGGAAGATGACCATGATAGAGTTGTTGCTCGTAACTTGGGTTTTTGCCCAGACATGGTAAATATCGAGTTGGTTTTTATTTATCATTATCATAAAATAGGTGACTATGGAATGGTGAAGTGATGCTCGGAGTTTGGTCATTATGGTCTAGACGCACGGAATCTGTAAATAGTAAATAATTAAATCTCAAGTGTTATTGTTTATTATGTGTAACTGAATATCTAATATATGTATATTTAAAAAAAAAAAAAAAAAAAAAACGGGTCGTAATATAAGGTTGTTTTTTTAGGTACTTAAAGTTGTCATTTCAGTCAGTAGTAAATATTTTTTTGCCCGGTGGTGTGTGTAACCAACCGAACTCGCAATCCGCGAATTCATTTGCTTACTTAATTATTGTTATTACTTACCTTCTGGCGTCCTTTTGACTATGAAAATCCCATCGAGAATGTATGAATATTCAGTGTCCCAGATACCGTCTTTAAGGGTTTGATTTATTTGGGAATCGAAAGTTGTGTGTATTGTTAGGGAATTACAGAAATGCCATGCTTACTCATGCATGTGGTAAGGCGTGGTGCAAAGTGAAATTTGAAATCGTCATTCCTGCACTTGCCGCCGTGAGAGCGAGACGGGTCTGTAGAGCGCTGTTCTTTTGTTTTGTTTTCTGTTTCCTAAGTTCAGCCGTATTCATTTGACCCGAGTTCTGATATACTGGGAAGCTTCGCCTTTTCTGTCATTTACGGACGTGTGCTGAAAATCTTTCGGTGAGTTTGGGACATTATTTGAAGCAAAACTGCGTCTAATTTTGTGTGGTTGCATTTATGGGATCAAATTTTTAGTGTTTTAGTGTTTCTCACTCTGAATATTGTCCGGCTAATTGCCATGTATATGACATAAGTGACTGATATTGGATATTGCCGTTCAGATTATTGCTGTTTGAGATGTTTAATCATGGTTTACAATGTATTGGTAAAACGAACTAACGGTTTTTATACCGACTGTTGTGTATGTTGATGCAAGTTGCGTTATTTGACAATATCACAGACCTTTTGTAGCTCAGTTATTTAATGCACCTTAAATCTTCATGTTCTTGTGGACTTGTATTTATTAGTACAGTCATAATTTGTTTCAGTAATCCTGTATGTGGTACGGACATTTACGGCGGTAGCTTCTGCTACACGAGTTTGCACCACATTAACTTCTAGCAGGTACGATAAAGTTGAATTTGTTAATGTAAATTGTTTCAGAAAAATATATAAAAGTTTAGAAAATATGTAGAAGAATGTGAACTTGAGCAAACTTTCTAATGGACGTTGCCCTCTAAAATTGTTGGTCTGTTCATCAAAATAACTTTTTGTTGAATTTGTCTACCTTCCGCATATGCATTTTAAAGTTGGAAACAATATTGATGAAATTGATAAGATTAGTATGCTATGATTATCTTTAACTTTTCAAATTATTCGTCCATGTATATGGAAGTAGTAAAAATTATAATTGTGCTTACATTTTTGTATTTTTGTTAATAGAATGTGTGATATTATTTAAACATCAATACTTTTTATTTCCACACAGATCCCGTAACTATATCTGGTAGCCTTGTTATTGCTGTAGCCTTGGTACTATTAATTGGTCATAATGATCAGTTATTTTGTCCAAATTAAATAAAACACCTTGTTGTCAGACCTGAAAGAAAGTTCCCATCAGATGTTGTTTATATCTTGCGTCTGCTTGGTTACATTTATATCCACAGTTCAGCATTACAATCTCTCTGTCACCAGGTCAATAACCACGGAATCTCCTGTTGTGTGCCCCTGGTGGACTGGTTGCATGCACCAGGCCCATTATAGAGGTACCTGGAAATTTGGTTATTCCTTTTGTTGTCATTGTGTTTTGTTTGTTCTTCATGGATTATCTGTGGCTGATTTATAACAGTTTTTTTTAAGCGTTAAAGGTATAGGATACACCATTTGCAGATATCGACAAATTTTACTACCGAATTATTAAGAAATATCTTACTTATTTAAACGTAAATAATTATTCTAAGCATCCAGCACAATAATGCGCTAGATATCTAGTAATTGTTCCGAAAAATCGAACTGAAAAAGAAAAAAATCACGATCGCCAGACGGCGATCGCGAAAAAACAAGAACAACATTAGAACCACTGCCCGACGCTGATTGAAAACGAACGCCGTTTTTCTTGCTTTTCTCAGAATCCATGATTGGAAAACTTCGGACTGGTCAGTTAAACGATAGGCATATTTACTATAAAATACAACCTCCAAATCCATCCATTCATGATAATTCAAACAAATCTTAATGGTGTATTGTTAAACATTTTAATACCGTTTGCTCATTAACCTGTTGCCGGTGTGGAAGGTAATTCTGTCCCCCGGTAAAATTGTCCGGGGGGACAGAATTACCTAGGTAAAAGTGTCCCCCTGGAGACGTTATTTCTGTCCCCCTCCAGTTTATTCTGTCCCCTCTCTAGGTAATTGTGTCCCCCAATGTTCCACACATAAGCGGTTATTTTGATGTTATTTCAATGAAAAGCCCACATGGTATTTATTATTTGGACTTCTCTTCCCTTTATCGATTTATCAAAACAAAAATACAAATACAAATAACTTTATTAATTAAATCAACCGATCTACGTTTCTGCGCGAAATGGAAAATGGCAGTAATCAGTATTTTTAGACTTCTTGCACGCGTACAGATTCTAGATACCCAGCACGAAATAAGGCAGCACTTTTGACCACCTGTAATTTGTAGTACGCTACACATCCTACAGTCTGCCACAACTAATGCACCATGGAGGGTAGCCTTTAAACAAGGCCACACGTCTGATAGAGGCCGAGCGACTAAAAAGAGACTAATCGCGAAAACCTGAGTGAACGCCAGTGCGAATTGCCCAGACAAGTGGCCTTTATCAATCTGGTTTGGATTTCTTATGTTAACCTTTGTTTCCAACTGGAATCGCTACCGAAATGGTAGCGTCCAATCAGCGAACGTATCTCTGCGTGACGTCAGCTTATATTTGAGTTGGACTAGTTCATTTTACAAACAGGGAATGTCCAATCATGTCACTTACAATATTTAGCTCAAATCATTAGTTGCTTCCTAATTTATTGCAATTTTGCATGTAAAATAAATTTAAATGTGATATCTTGTATTTATCATTCATATATTCAACTCAGAAGCAACATTTATTTACGTTTTTTTACCTTTTCTTACATGCTTTGATATTGAACGAATCACGAACGAAGCCAACTGGGAGATCGCCGTTCTGATTGGGCGTATTGGCATGCTAATATGTATCTAGGAATAATTCATGCCGAGCAGTGAAACCTACATTGCAAAAGGCCTCGTGACATTCGTCACTCGGTCGCGCGTTCACCCCAGGTATCTAGACTCATCTCAGCCGCTTAGCCAGAGTCACGAGGCCTTGTCAAAAGGCTACATGGAGGGGTGAACCTGTACTACACTGGTTGTTGCGTCTAGTGGGTGCTAGACTTGTGACGTTGCACGGGACAAATTTACCAGGGGGACACGTTTAACGTTGGACGGGGAGACAGAATTACCTGGAGGGGGACAGAAATACCTAGGTAAATGTGTCCCCCCGGACAGATTTACCGGGTCACGGCCTGGTAAGTCTGTCCGGGGGGACACATTTACCAGGGGGGACAGAATTACCTTTCACACCGGCTTCTTAATTTGTGTATTTTTGCCCGTTTGTGCATTTTGTGCTTTATTAATAAATCATTTGCTTTGCCTGTATATAACGCCACAATGCTTTGTTTATTTCTGCTTGAAGTTTAGGTTGCAAACTATCTAAAAAGGCTGTATATTGTCCTGTTGATTAATTTGGCGAATTAATTAATTTGTTGGTAACTATATGTGACCCAGCACGAGTAAACGAGACACTTTGAGGCAAAAATGAAAATTAAGATTTAGATTTCATCATTTAAAGCTAAACAAGCTTTAAATGATGAAATCAAAATCTAAATTTTCATTTTTGCCTCAAAGTGTCCCGTTTACTCGTGCTGGGTCACATATTTGATTGGCGTGATATTTGCCCTTTCTCTTAAAAGGCATGATTTCCGTTTTCATTATCTTCTGCCTTGCGCTCGCCGTAGGTAACATGAATGATTTGTAATTATCATGCCCTGTTTTTATTTGAATGTTTAACTTTCCATGTTATAACCCTTTGGCCGAATAAATAACCAGTAATAATACGTACATTCGCATTTTTGTATCACTGTGGAGACATGGCTTTGTTCTCGTGTACAAAATGGTTAGAAAGTCGAGCACGTTTTTCAAAATGCTCCCATTTTAACCCAATTGAAATTTCGACCCAATATACCCTATATTATACCCTAACCCAAACACTAACCTTAACCCACATCCTAATCCTAGTTTTTGAGTAATTTAAGTAAAACCCAACAATCTAATTCGTGAAATTACCAGTGGAGACCTATTCATCTATAGAAATTTACCCCCCGGAGACGTTTTGTCTCCATTGTACACATTGTGTTCATGTCTCCAGAGGGTACCGTATTTCGCACCACGTATGGCAATTCTTTGCTGAAAAGTGCATATTCTTGAAAGACAGACACAGCATATTAAAGGTAGGATACACCATTTGCAGATATTGAAATATGTTACTACTGAATTATTAAGGAACATCATATACTTATAATATACTTATTTGAAAGTTAATAATGATTGTAGGCATCCAGCAAAATTATTGCGCTGAATATCCTATAATTGTTCCGAAAAATAGAATTAAAAAAAAAAAAATTCACGATCGCCAGACAGCGATCACGAACAAAACAAGAACAACATAGCGACTGCCCAACGCCGGTTGAAAACGATCGACGTTTTTCTTGCTTTCCTGGGCATGAATGGTTGTAGAGCTTTGAATATTAAACGATATTTACTATAACATACAATCGCCAAATCCACCCATTCGTGATAATTCAAGCAATTATCAATGGTGTATTATGCATCTTAGATCAAACTATGGATCAAAATATTTCGTTATTGAAATATGTAAATTTAAAAAAAAAACTTGTTCAGAGGTTTACCGACTCGGTTACAAAAAAAACCCAAGAAAAGAAACATTTTGGTTGATCGATTATGGGCTGCGTGGATATATATGCGCAGCAAAGATTGTAGAGCGGTCTACGGTCTTTGATGCACAGTCCAGTCGAGTCGTTATAAACCGGGCCATTCCATTCTCCGCCCATCCATAGACTATAATCGCAAATAGCAATATATCACAAGATGGCGCTGCTGCGCAAAGCATTTAGGGTGAAATCCATGGGGCAACCGGAGCGCCGCGGTTGGGGATGACTTGAGATAGGGAAATAAAGCCCTAGGGTAAAAGAAAGCATCAAGCCCTAGGGTAAATGAAGCCCAGAGTCCTAGGGTCGATAAAGCCCGGAGTTATAGGGTCAATAAAGCCCAGAATTCTTGTCCTAGGGTAAATAAAGCCGAGCATAGTAAATAAAGTCGAGAGTCAATTGTAAATAAAGCCACGCATCAAATAGATCAGCCGTATTGATAGAGACGAGTGAGTAGGTTGGGGATGATTTTAGATAGGGAAACAATTACTGAGTCCGATGGTCAATAAAACCAAGAGTCCTAGGGTCAATAAAGCCGAGAGTCCTAGGGGAAATAAGTTTAGAGTCCTAGGGTCAATAAGACCGAGAGTCCGAGGGTAAATAAAGCCGAGAGTAGTAAATAAAGTCAAGAGTCCTAGGGTAAATAAAGCCCAGAGTGCTAGGGTCAATAAAGCCCAGAGTCCTAGGGTAAATAGAGCACAGAGTAACATTCTTTGGACTTAGAAGTTTGTACACAGTCCCCCATCAATTTGCGTTGCGTGCGTGCCCCCCCCCCCCCCCCTTATGAAGCAGAATCAGTGTCAAAAAGATCGAAAGTGTTTTTGCAACTCGGATGCTTTCCTAATTATGCTTAGATTATGCGATAACATGTTTGTCATCGTTCAAATTCGCGATATCGCAGAATCTGCGATGTGTGATGTCCTTTCAGGGCCACCCTAGTAGTGCAGGATTGGGAAAGCATCCGATTTGCGAATATGTTCGGTTTGCAAAAAGCATCCGAGTTCACAAAAAGCATTCAAACTAGAAAAGCATCCGAATTAAAAAAGCATCCGAGTTTATAAAAAGCATCCGAACTAGAAAAGCATTCGAATTAAAAAAGCATCGGAGATTACCAAAAGCATTCGAACTAGAAAAGCATTCGAATTAAAAAAGCATCCGAGATTACCAAAAGCATCCGAATTTACAAAAAGCATCCGAATTACGAATTCATCCGAATTAGAAAAGCACCCGAGTTTGCAAAAAGCATCCGAGTTAGGAATGCATCCGAATTAGGAAAGCATCCTTTTTGACACTGATTCTGCTCGCCACGTATTTTTGTATCCGCGCCCGCCCTCCTTTGGACTTGGACGTTTTTATCACTATCCCCGTTGGATTTGCGTTGCGTGCGTACATGGTCCCATCCTCGGCCCACTACGTACAAGACCGTTGAGCGTTGCGACGGTATATCTTTGGTTGTTATCACTTTCCACGTCGGGTTTGCGTTGCGTGTGTGCTTGTGCCACCCCCGGTCAGTCCGCAGCGCACTAGCCTTGGTCAAGGCGTTTATCGTTACCCGTCCGTACGTACAGCGCAGCGGTAATCAGACTCGGAGCTCAAACAACGACTTCACGCGGCCACTATATGCAAAGTAACTGAAGATACTTGAACGCCTTGGATCATTGGTTAAGTTGAGGTTTTGGGGGCGGTGCTCATTATGCTAATAGATTAAGCTGACCTTTATAGCCGTTTTCTTATTGGTCGATCGTTGCGTAGAAACTGCATGAGCTAGCGGTGAAAGGTCATAGCTAGCTCGCAAGCGCTCTACGATCTTTGCTCGCAAGTGTTTACGAACACCGCCATCGTTGATTATTGTACCGGAGAAAGTTGAGTGATTTTTACGAAGGCTTGTAGGGGGATTACACATGAAGATTTGAACTGTCTTGCTTATGGAGTTCTATATCTGCCACCTCGCGTCGCGGATCTCGCATCGCGGATCTCCCCTCCTTGCCGCTGTTATGCTGTGGAATTGCCGGCAGAGAAAACGGCGGTGGCAGATATAGAACTCCATACATGCTTGATTGGTGAGGGTCGCAGTTATTTTCGCTCGTTTTGCTGGGTATTTTCTTCAATGTTGACAATGTTATGGTCAAAACTAGTTGTGTTTAACTGCTTAGTTTTGAGTTTTCAACCGCGGTGACTGTAGAAGGCCGCGACTCTATTGAAACGTGTCGAACTCGGCCCTACACTATATCGCACGCATCTAATCCAGCTGATCTGAAAACCGTGGCTCGGTAAAACCCGGAACTCTGATAATTAAATGCCTTGACGGCTGAATTTTGCCAAGAAAATCTGAGGAGTTTATTGAGGATATAAGACACTTGTCCCTGTTTAAATTACGATATTGCGATCACTTTGAAGGTTGGTTCTGCAGCCGTAAACATGCCCCTTCCCCACAGCGTTGGACCATGCTTGGACCATACAATGTGGCGATAACGCACAGACCAGCATGCCTGGGCAGTTCGCGCCGGATGACGTATATAAACGCAGACATTTTCCCAAATTCAAAACGGATGACGCATAAACACGCCAAGTTCAAGTTCGGAAATGTATGTCAGCAGCGAGCAAGACCGGAAATGCGTGGGTGTGCTTCCCGGCACTATCAGCCTGAACCCGCTTCGGATCCGTCGAGTTTTGTTAAAAATAATCCCGCCCGTGGGCTCGGCGATGTTAAAATAATCCCAGCGAGAACTGGTTTGGAAAAACCGCGCCCTCTCGTGATACTCTCTTCTCTGCGGCTCCTGCACTTCTGAATGATTTAGCCGGCCAAACGCGCTTAATTTAGGGCCTTTTTAGGGAGTTTACTTTCGCGTGGCGCTGGCGGGGTATCCTGTAATTGCTCTTATTACTTCCCCGGTGCTGCAACTAGCGGACCACGCACATCAGATTTGTGTTCTGCATGCAGTAAAGCCGGTTACAGCTCATTCTCCAAGACTGGAGAACACCTTCCGTCATGAGAACACCCAGGCCCAGCACTGGCAGCAGGTCAATTAGCGGTGGCAGCACCAAAGAAAGCACAGGTGAGCACATGCAATTTGCAAATTCAGCCTGTCACAATAAGCCAGTTCGATATTCCCGCTGCGCGTGTGCACATGGAGATTTTATGATTTTTTCTTTTGAGATAAACATTTCAGCGATTGCGTGCAAAAGCATAGCGGGGTACCAGCGAATTTAAAGAGATCGTCGTGTTCTAAAGTTATTAAGTAACATTTTATTTTTACGTTTTGCTGTTTTCAGGTGTTTTGTGTGGCCAAACTTTTGTTCGAACAAAGTTCCCATCGTCTTTTCGATTTCCCAAGAAAATGCACAAAATGCGGATTCGGTTACCACGTCCCCCATAGCCTTGTGTGCATTTGTCTGCCGTGTTTACCATATCCCAAGAGAAAAATTGTTGAATCTTGTTGTGCACATGCGCAGTTGGAATGTCGAAGTGGCTTATTGTGTTGACTAGATACGAATCATGGTGTTGCAACTTTGCTTTGCAATACATGTACGTGTATGATTCATGGACAGTTTTATTACAATACGGAATACCGTATTGTTTCATGATATATAACTATATAGTTAGAGCGGTACTTTTTTTATTCATGCTTTTGTCTTTCGTCAACTCGTACCTTCGTCAACTCGTACCTTCGTCAACAACTCGTACCTTCGTTGACAACTCGTACCTTCGTTGACAACTCGTACCTTCGTCGACAACTCGTACCTTCGTCGACAACTCGTACCTTCGTCGACAACTCGTACCTTCGTCGACAACTCGTACCTTCGTCGACAACTCGTACCTTCGTCGACAACTCGTACCTTTGTCGTCAACTCGTACCTTTGTCGTCAACTAGTACCTTCGTCGTCAACTACAGTAGTACCTTCGTCGTCAACTACAGTAGTACCTTCGTCGTCAACTACAGTAGTACCTTCGTCGTCAACTACAGTAGTACCTTCGTCGTCAACTAGTACCTTCGTCGACAACTAGTACCTTCGTCGACAACTAGTACCTTCGTCGACAACTAGTACCTTCGTCGACAACTAGTACCTTCGTCGACAACTAGTACATGTACCTTCGTAAATTTTAAATTTTAAATTTTTTTTATTTAGGCACCAATACACAATCGTCATGACAGTTTTGCTTATCTTAAAGTTCGCGCCGGATGACGTATATAAACGCAAAAATTCCCCCAAATTCAAAACGGATGACGCATAAACACGCCAAGTTTAAGTTCGGAAATGTATGTCAGCAGCGCGCAAGGCCGGAAATGCGTGGGTGTGCTTCCCGGCACTATCAGCCTGAACACGCTTCGGATCGTGTTTCGTTAAAAATAATCCCGCCCGTCGGCTCGGCGATGTTAAAATAATCCCGGCGCGAACTGGTTAACCAGAGATGGTGGAGTACTGGATGTTGATGCTTGGCCTTTAGGTTGTTTTGTAGTTGGTATCCAATAGTCAGTCTTTTTCCAATTTGTCATTTTTTTAAAACCACTTTTGCCTTTGTTTTTCTTTGTGTAAGCTTTCTTTAGCTTGATCCAGCTCTCACCGAGTTGTATTTGGCCCTTCTTCTTGTCATCCAGTGACCAGGATGGAAAGAGCACTTTCATCCACTCAAAAACACTAGGCCAATCAGTAGCATCTTTTTCATCTTTTTTTGCCAATAGCTGCATAATGTGTTTTTGCTTCAAGTTATGTCCGAGGTCAGCAACTGATGTTGTACATGTCCCATTTTTCAGTGAAGTCAGTATGTCTTCAGAGAGCAGATGTATTTCAGGGCCAGGATTTTTTCTGATATCACCACTCGCTTCGATATCCTCGACATATGGAAGCAGAACGGTACCAACAAATACCGAAACAGGATGACACAGAAGGTGGTGCTGCCCATTCCAAATACCAGAGATAATGGCAACAATCAACGCAAAATGAGAAATCAACGCAAGCTGCGCGCAACCTCGTCGGCCCACATTGTGCAGTTGTCGTTGGCAACATGCTATTGTGCAGCACACAGGACAGCCAGACCGGCATAAACATATACTAGCCACAGCGTTAATTTTAGATAAACAAGGCGCGCGCTGGCCGAGTGGGCAACTTACTGTGTTGTGCATCGTTTGATTTTTTAAAATTATTTATATTTAATACTGGCTGACAATAGTGGGACACAAGGGTAAAACAAAAATACTGATGGAAAGTTTTAATTTACTTAAATGTGTCATGATATTGAACCATCACCTACTTGAAACAGCAATGGAAAGATAATGTGCTAAGTAGATTTTCCTCCCTGCAATGTTTTCTCTTGATTGCCATATAAAATTAACGTTAGTTACATGTACTTGGTGTCCACTTTTCATTTAAGTCAAGTGAAAGAAAATTATTTTAACAAAAACTCTTGATTAGATTGAATGACAGATAATGGGGTCGCCCTATAATGGGGTCGTTTCTTATTTTTCTATTGAGTCTGCCTGCAATTTTATTAGCTTGCCTTTCCTCTTCATTTTCATCTTTATTGATCGTTTTTACATACAAGACATTAATGACAATAATCCGTGATAACTACACTTCCTAAAAATACAATGTTCAGAAAAACGACTTGGTCACTATTTTCACCCATGTGTTCACTTCAACGACCGATTGTGTAAAACGGCCCCAGCAACTTATTCCTGATTACGATAGAGCGGGTCACATGGGGACTGGATAGCCAAGTTGTGGCGATTCGGTCCTAATTTCTTTTTAATGGTGCAGTTTTGAATCAAGCAAAATTAGCTATGAAGAACAAAAAGGTGAGTTTCTTTTTATTTTATTATTAAAAAAAAAAATGTTTATGATTTTTTTTTTGAATTGTGTTTGAAGCATGTTTGAAGCAACATAATTTGCACGGTGCATTTTATAAGGCTTTAACTTGGTGTACTTAAAGGTAGGATACACCATTGGTAATTGCTTGAATTATCATGAATGGGTAGATTTGGAGGGTTGTATTTTATAGTAAATATCGTTTATACTTCGACTCAAATAAACCACAAAGGAGACAAGTTATTGAGTGATGCCACAGCCTCGAAAAATGGCAGTATGTTTTATTCCGGATACCAGTGAAAGGGCATACCGGTAGCAAAAAGGAAACAATTCAACAAATAAACAATTCCACAATTTGGGCCACCTTTTATAGCTTTTTGTAGCACCGCATTAAACTGATATTGCGTCAGCGGGCTCCCGTCAAAGTGACAGAAAAAGGGGCCCGCGCAATTGGGTCGCATGGCAAAAAACTGCCCTAAGGCCGTAACCGGACATAAGGATTTGTCACTGGACTGCACCAAGCGAACACTCTGGGGGAGGCCACGCTGATTGTTCTTGGATTTACGAAAATGAATTACAACAGAAGCAGACTCGGCAGTGGTTAAAGGTGGAATAAACTGTACATCCTGGCAACTCAAAACACTGTTATGAGGGTGTAACTTTGAACCGACTGCAAATTCACTGACCCGCATAAAACCGAAAAATGCACTCAAAAATACTGCCCGAAAAAGACTAGCCTCAAAATTAGAAAAGCAAATGGCAGGTACAGCATTGAGAATGTGTCCCAGCAAAGGCAGGGAAATGGGCAAACGCTTGTCTTGAGACGGACAGAGCCGTCGGGCACCTTCTAGTAATTTAGTGACAACAAAGTCCTTGGTGGGATCTACCCACCCACATAATTTATGCACATAACTTACACCTGCTATGTAGGTAGCAATTGTGGAAGGGGATAAGCCCCTAAGTGAAAGCCATGCTATAAAATGATGCATTTCTTCAACTGATGCCGGCACATTGCTTGAAAAAGAATGCTGCCGAAATTGGCTGAACGCTCTCCAGCCAGAAGCATAGGTTTTTTGTGAATTAGTGGAAATGGCTGCAGCTAGCAAGCGTTCCACTTCGTTATCTACCACACCGAGGGGAAAGGAGGGAGAGGAGTCATAACCTGATCTGCCTCGGGGGCTGCTAGGCGAAAACGGTCCATCTGAAAACGGGACAAAGCATCCGCAATTTCATTAGACTTTCCCGGCACATGAACCGCTTTCACAGAAACATTAAAATGCAGACATTGCAGCACAAAAGGTCTCACCAGCTGCATAATGCGGGCACAATGAGAAGATTTCTTATTAATTATCTGTACTACGGCGGTGTTATCAGTGTGAAACATGACTTTACGACCGACAAGCAAAGGAGCCCAACACAGCATAGCCACGTACAGTGGAAAAAATTCCAAATATGCAATTGAGGGGGGGTTACGCAAGAACTCCGCCGGCCAACGGCCTTGTACCCATTTGCCATGAAAATAAGCACCATACCCAATACTACCCGCAGAATCTGTGAATAGGGACAGGCTATCATCGGACTCCCACTCAGCACCTGCAAATACTGATACCCCATTGAAGTCGGTAAGAAAATCAAGCCACGTGAGCAAATCGAGCCTTGCACCTTTGGAGATGCGCACCCGATGGTAAGGCTGGGAAAGACCCGAAGTCAACGCAATTAAGCGGCGCAGGAAAGCCCGCCCCGGTGGGATAGCCCGGCATAGAAAATTGAGTAATCCAACTATAGATTGAATGGACTTCAAGGAAATCTTCCGTTTCGTCAACGCTTGTGTAATTAGCTGCGAGGTGGCTAAAACTTTGTCTGCAGGCACATAAACCTTTCTATCAACCGTGTTAATATCCAAACCCAAATACGTTAAAACTTGAGACGGGCCAGCTGTTTTTTCAGCTGCCAGTGGTACCGCCAAAACTTCACAAACGGATTGAAAACATGACAACAATTGCGCACAACTTTCTGCCGAGGACCCAACGAACAAAAAATCATCGAGATAATGGGTTACACACTCTAAAAACTCCCGGGTCATTTTTTTGACCATTTGTCCGGGTCAAATAAAAACGACCATTTTCCGGGTCAGATTTCCCAGCTAAATGACGTCACTGCACTGCACGCTCTTGTAATTGGATAAAAAATGGTCACATGATTACACCGCGTCCCCCCCGCGGCGGCCCATGCCAATGCGCGGCCATTTTGTTTGTCAGCTGCATATGAATATGCGCAGCGGGCGGTACGTCAACGATATGAATTTCGTAAAACAAAAACTTGCAGAGTGAAATCTGAGTGACTACGACTGTACGAGGATGTGTTTCAAGGTATGTTAATCGTATGCTTTTTGTGACATTTTATGATACTGGCAAAGATACCAAGATCACACAAAACTGGGCGTAGAGCAGCAAACTTTAGCTTAAATTCAAAAAGGTGGCGTCCGAAAATTGGGCTACACGTGTGGCTACACATGTACATGTACATGTACAGTACATACAAACAACATGTACAGTGTATGTATGTACGTGGCTAGTCTCTGAACTTCCGAAATTTCTAATGTTAATATAGGCTCCTTTTTTCCCCTCAAATTTCTTTGGAATGACAGCTATGCCACTGGAACCATGGAGGAATAAGAGCATTATTCCTCCATGCTGGAACTAAACGTTCTTGGATAAACTCTTAAACTTACGTTCGTTTTGTTGTCGTTTACTTAGTGCTTGTTAAATTGTAAGACTAGTAGTACAGTATACTACGTATACATCGATGTGTGTGTACAGTGAGCTTAGTGTAAACTGCAACTTTTGCAAATAAATGGGTCACCCTTTACCCAGGTCGTACCCGAGTCTATCTACTTGTACCCCAAAAATGTACAAAAGAATTGACCAGAGGGCTATTTTCTTTTCAGATGATCAAAATAGGATCCTGTTCCTGATGGTTCTTCCGTGCATTTTTCCCAGTGGTGTGAAACGTGTCAAGGAGAAAAAGCAGCCGTGCAAGTGTGGATGAGGCCGTCAGGTTTTTCATTGATGTTCATCCCGTAAGAAAGACATTATTTTGTTTAAGAAGTGCACTTGTAGGTGGGTCTTTCTTTTAATTAGGGGGCCAAAGCGTGACATATGGTGTTATATCTCAAAAGATAATGTACTTTCTATATTCTTTGCATACAAGTGGTGGGGATAGCTCATACGTTTATTGTATAACTTCAATTTCTTGAATTAGATGTTTTGTTTTCATATACGATCCAAAACTATCCATCACATTGTAACGGAGACACCGGTGTCTCAGTTAGTGTGAAGTGTGAAACTTGTGACTTGTTTTGCCATAAATTAGTAGGTTTTCATTGAAAATTTAAATTTCAAAGGGTAATATGTAAACATCATTGGTATACTGTAATTCAGCTATTTTCAATGAAAACCTTCAAACGTTGGCCAAGCAGTAAAGGTCGACAGTTTTACGCGTAACCGTGACACTGGTGTCTTTGTTACACCGTGACTCAAAAAGTCCTGTCTCTCTTATTATGCATCATAAATGTCTGAATCTAGCAAAGTGCATAGTAATACATGCTATGTAGCATGTATTACTATGCTATGTAGCATGTATTACTATGCACTTTGCTAGATTCAGACATTTATGATGCATAATAAGAGAGACAGGACTTTTTGAGTCACGGTGTAACAAAGACACCAGTGTCACGGTTACGCGTAAAACTGTCGACCTTTACTGCTTGGCCAACGTTTGAAGGTTTTCATTGAAAATAGCTGAATTACAGTATACCAATGATGTTTACATATTACCCTTTGAAATTTAAATTTTCAATGAAAACCTACTAATTTATGGCAAAACAAGTCACAAGTTTCACACTTCATACTGTAACTGAGACACCGGTGTTTCCGTTACAATGCGATGGATAGTTTTGGATCGTATATGAAAACAAAACATCTAATTCAAGAAATTGAAGTTATACAATAAACGTATGAGCTATCCCCACCACTTGTATGCAAAGAATATAGAAAGTACATTATCTTTTGAGATATAACACCATATGTCACGCTTTGGCCCCCTAATTAAAAGAAAGACCCAGTTACTTTATGCTGATTTTAAACTTGAAAAGCAATCTCATATAAAAATGCTTGGTTGGTATTTTGCCTGTCAGCAATCAACATTCAGGTGGCTGATGGGCATGGCATCACTAGACACATCATCTATAGCCACATGTGTGCAGATTTCTGTCTCTTTCTTTTAAGAAAATATGTAGGTAGTCAGTTTAGCTGGTCAGTCAATATTTACTGAAGTTTTCTACATGTAGTAAACAGCCGAGTTGTCCATCTGATCTCAACGATGATAGAAAACAAAACACAGTACGGCATTTCAGAGCTATTAAGCAATGCTAGTTAGTACGTTGTTTACATGAATTATTTTCTGTTTTTTTCCTGATGCAGATTGGATCAAACATCCCTTCCTACCTGGAGAAGGTGAAACAAAGTGAGCCGTTCCTTTTGGTGCTTGGCGCGGCTTTGGATCCTGAACAAGTATTTGTAGAGGTTTAAAGCAGAGCCACCCAAGCAGGCTCCCTACTAAAGGGAGTGGACCTCTGCTTCAAAATATACTACCTTCTAGATATTATGCTTTCCGTGGCAATCCTCAACCACGTGGGAGCTTATCCAGAAGTGATATATCGCCTGGGTGATACTAGTCAGGGATACACCTCATGATGTGTGAGATCCCTAAGAGCTTTCTTCAAAAGTAAACAGTCTGGCTAGCATAATTTATAGTAAAAATCACTGGATTAGGGTAATTTTGTGTCAAATCATCACATCAGAGTCAGTATTAAACAAATTTTAAAACCGGCTTGGGACGTTATCGGTGTCCAGGCTCCTACATGTTAAAATCATACTTGCAATAAACCGACGTAACTGGATGCCAGTCTGTCAGATATCCTGTATACGTTGCCTGGCAAGGAGTGCTAGTATTAAAGTATTATTTTTAGTATTATTTGTAGCATACATGTACATGTACACACTCCTTGCTGACTACTGCATGGTTGCCAAAAACAGTCAAATGGGTTTGGAAATATCCTGGCCAAGTCAAATTGTTACATTTGGATACATGTAAAAGAAAGAAAACAAAACTACATACATGTAATATGAATTTTCTTGACAGTGATATGAATTTTCTAGACCAATAAAATACATGCGTTCATGTAATTGTATGCACACTGAAGAATGTTTCCTGGTTGTTTTTTCAGGTAGTTTTATGCATGTTAAATTTCCAAGAAGGTAAGCATGTGTTCTTGGCTCATCAAAACTTAATTTCTCATAGAATTGAATAAAAGCATGTTTGACTTTCATGTGTAATTGAGCTTGTTGTACAAGCTTTGCAGCCAATGCCCATTGAACACATGCTTATTTCATGACCCAGTGTGACCCAAGTTTCCGGGTCATTCTGAGCCGGAACCACTAGTTGTGACCCGGAAATGGTTCAGCTCTTATGACCCATTTCTGGGTCAAAACGATGTGACCCAACTTTCCGGTTCATTATGACCCGGAACCACTAGTTGTGACCCGGAAATGGGTCAGCTTCTATGACCCGGTTCCGGGTCAATATGGCTCGACCCAACTTTCCGGGTCATTTTGACCCGGAAAGGGTCGTACCAAATAGAACCCGGGATCCGGGTCAGATTTGACCCATTCCGGGTCAAATCTGACCCGGGAGTTTTTAGAGTGCACCTGATGAATGACTGAAACATTTAACTTGATGCTCGAGAAAAGTACTAAACTTCTCGAACAGAGAACAGGAAATGCTGCACCCCATCGGCAAACATCTGTCAAAATAAAACATGCCTTGAAATGTGAAACCCAATAGCTCATAGTCAATGGGAGATATAGGCAGTAAGCGAAAAGCAGACTTGATATCAGCCTTGGCTAACCACGCCCCTGCTCCCGCGCAATTGGCTAAGGCCACCGCCTTGTCAAATAGGGCATAAGTTACTGTGCAGAGATCTTTGTCAATAAAATCATTAATGGAATGACCAGTTGGAAAGGATAAATGGTGTATTAGCCTAAATGAATTGGGCTCACGTTTCGGCACTAAGCCTATAGGGGAACACTGTAAATTGCAAAACGGGCGGACTGTATATGGGCCAGCTATTCTACCTAGGGCTATTTCAGATGACAATTTGTCATGGACTATGTCGGGACGCTCTGCTGCTGAAGCCAAACAAAGAGAATCGCGTGGTAACCGGGGGCCGGAATAACCCAACGAAAACCCCTCAGAAAAACCTTTCGACAAAACTTTTGCATCAGCAACTACAGGGTAACTGACAAGCCAATCCTGTAAAACCGAAATCCTAATTGGGGTTGGAAGAACGAAAAGAATGCTGCGGACCCGCGGGTCCTGAGGCCTGTTTAGGTCTGGTGCCTAAGTTGTCAAACACACGCTTAGGTCCGGCTGAGAGATCAGCTTTGCGAGGAGCTTCAATCGCTACAGGGCTGCGGGATTGCTGCATACGAGCGAAAGGAACTGTGCCTGTAGCATTGGATTGCGCCCCACGCACCTGACCGCTCCAAGCTCGACAGCGAGTAGCCCCATGACCAAATCGCATGCATTTTTGGCACGAGTGTGTGAATTTGCAATGCGCAAATGAGCAACCCGTGGCAGCGTTAAAAGCAAAACATACGCCTGACCTACTTGTACTTGGTTTGGACCGAGAATTAGCCATGTTAGCCGGGGAACCATAGAGGGCGCCCCGAACTACTGGGGAAGTGGTGCCAGCCGCTGCAACTGTTAGCCATAATTCATAGTCGATCTCCCCCCATGATCGCGAAGGGTGCGCTTCCTGCCGGAGACGAAATTGTTCGTCGTACGCTCGCCAACCTGGACCAGGAAATTGAATACAGGCCGTGCGGATAATATCGGCATATTTTAGCAGTTCAGAAAACCGGGATGCATGCTTCAACGTATAAATGGCCATAAATACGTTAAACGCAGATTGCCACATATCGAACGTGTCAACCCTCTTGCGCTGCAACCCTGCTTTTTTCAACACCAATTTTCCCCCCTCAACAGAAAGGGAAAAATTGGCACTGCCCTGCTCAAATGATTTCGCCACCACTGCAGTGGCAGCATCATTGTATAGAAGCGAAAAATCGACAAACGCCCCTTGCCAGATTTTTTCCCGCACGGCCTGTGGTACGTGCATGCCTAGGGGGGAGGTCGTGCATGTTGCAAGCGCTGGGCGGCTCGTTAAATCTGTGGGCCCACCTACACTTGTTGCGCTTGCAGTAGGCCAGACAACATTATTGGTACTGGTAGCATGATTATTTATGCCTATGCCTACACTAGTACTAACAGGGCTAGTGATGCAACCAGTTACGCTAGAGGTAGTTGTGGGAAATGACAATTGTGGCCTGATCAACTCACCCCCAGGCACCATGTAGGTACCGTTATTTATAGAAGCGGGACCCGCAAACCCCGGCGCCAGCGTGGAGGCCGAGGGGACGACCGGGTGAGGAGACAACACCCCGGTCCCGGACGGTGCCCCGTAGTAGTGAGCTTGTTGTGGCTGTGCCACCTGAAAAATTGGATGCCCCGATGTTCCCGGGTAGAGGTGAGGGTGACCAGTGTTACCAGGGCCGGAAGGGCCAACGTTAAAGTCCTGGCGACTTTCGGCAAATGGCGCCGTAGCGGCAGCATGCTGCTGAAAACCACCCGGAACCGGTGCTGTAGAAACGGCAAACGATGGCGTCGCAGTGCCCTCGACAACAGAGGGCGCCAGTCCTGTTGCTGTGGTGGTTCCAGCAAAATGGGTCCCAAACCCAGCTGACCCGTGAGCCGGTGGAACGACGACGGACGCCGATGACCCGCAATAACCGCAGCAGCCAGGTTGAGCAAAAGCCGGAGCCGGAGCACTGGTGGGTGGACCCGCGTTGCCGTTGGACACGCTGAAAGTACTCCCGCAAGTGTTGGGAGCGGCAGAGGTGTGAACGTCGATAGCACGGGGAGGCGAAGGCGGAGAAAAAAGTCCGCTCGTCGAAAAAGTCGGGCTTGCTGAATGCGGCAGGCGAAGGGGCTGCGACAGCACAGCACCGGAGGCCGAAAATACTGGGTTCGCCGGTACAAAGAAGGACGGCCCCGCCCCGTCAGCTGGACCAGCCATCGGCGGCACAACCAGACCTTCGGCTGGACTTGAAGGCGGAACTCCGTCCGTCAACGGATATGAAGCACGGGCTCTCCTACCCCGAGGCCTGCCGGGATGTCTTCCGCGACTCGCCGCAGTCTCAGCAGGCGTGGCCTTTTGGCGCCTGGGCTGCTTCGCTGACGCCCGCACGACGGTGTCCGAAAAGCGAGCTGGACGCCGACGGGTGCGGAGTAAATCCCCGCGATTCATGCTGACGTGCCGAAAAGTTGAAGACGACGACTAACTTGAATTTGTTTTAACTTTGACGTTTACGTAAAACAATAAAGCGGAGAATGACGACAGGTAAACTAAAGAGTTGTAGAAATGACCAGAACAAAATGGATGTGTTCGGAAACGATGTTAGATGAGAAATAATCGGAGAACGAAGATAAAAATTGCTTAACAAAAAATTGAGATGTTGACTCTGGAATCGGCTGTGACAGAGTGGCTATAAAATTCGAACCCGCCAAAAGCCCCGCTTCCCCACGCGGAACCCATGACTCTCATTGGCCCAAAGTTAACTGTAGAAATTTGCATACTGCTGACCTTTTACCTTTTGCATAATTAACTCTTGTATGGCGATAGCGTGACATGAACAGTTTGTTGACCTTGCACTTAGTGCTAAATTAGGTGTGGGTGTGAATGTCAAAGAAATGCCATGAGAGCGTAGGGAGGCCGCATGAGCTTTCGCTGTGTATAAAACCTTTTACCGTGTAACGGTAAAAGGAGTTAACTGACATGTCCGAAGTTTTTTAATCGTGGATGCCGAGAAAAGCACGAAAAACAGCGTTTGTTTTTCACCGGACGGCGATCGCGAATTTTTCATTACAAAATTCTATTTTTCAGAATAATTACAGGATATCTAGCGCAATCATTTTGCTGGATGCCTACAATCATTATTTACTTTCAAATGAGTAAGATATTTTTTCATAATTTGGTAGTAAATATTTTCGATATCTGCAAATGGTGTATACTACCTTTAAGTACTAAATGCAATTCCACAATTTTGGAATTAAAAAAAATTATGGTACTTTTTGAGGAAGTAGTTTGGACAAGCCCAACCTTAACTATGAGCAAGGTTTTTTCATTTAGGTGAGGTTCTCATTCTGCGTAATTAACCTGTTTGTCCTATGTGTTGTTTTTACTGTTTTCGGCAACCTTATCAGATTATATTTTAAACAGTTCGCCCTGTGATTATTTTAACATTATCAAGCCGACGAGCAGGATTATTTTTAACAAAATTCAATCCGAGGCGGGTTCAGGCCGATAGTACCGGGAAGCACACCCACGCATTTCTGGCCTTCGCTGCTGACAGACATTTCCGACCTTGCTCGTGGCGTGTTTAGGCGTCATCTGTTTCGAGTCTGGGGAAAACTTTGTGTTTATATACGTCATCCGGCGTGAACTAGTTAAAAGTGTACATGTTTTATTTTGTCTCTTTTTGTTCTATTTCTACAGTTCTGATTGATATAATTGCTGCATTACAAGTTCCATCACCCAGTTCTTGTTGTAATGAAGCAGCCTTCTCACCCTAAAGACTCTCTTCAGGTTTGGTACCATGACTCTCTCAACCCCCTACCCCTGTGTAGTTGTCCTTGCTTCGAGGCAGGTAAGTCTGGTTTTGATCTTTCATGGACCAGGATCTTCAAAAATAGCAAATTTAGCAGTTGCCATGGCGTTTTACACTTCATCCACTTACCACTTCGCCCATTTACCACTTCGCCCATGGATAGCGCGCACCCGTGTTAATTCGACAGGGAGTTGCATGCTTGAGGCACGGGGGACTGCCCAGTAACCTGGCTTGCCCTAACCTTGTAGATACATTTGGGAATGACCATGACGCGCGGTGCCTGTTTCAATAAAAGACATGACAGGATTATTACTTTTCTGCAATGTATTCACTAAAGGTTTTTAAAATCTGTTTTCTTGGAAACCAACCAAGTAGGCCTACAGTAACACATTTTGGCAGCCAAATTCATGAATACGAATCTCCCATTTTTTGCACGAATTTCAATGCAAGTGCAAATAATTAAACGGTCCGTTTTAAATATAAAAGCATGCAAATACACTTTTCAACAATGCATTTTAAATGCATTAAAAAAACACCGAAACATTGGGTCATTTAAATTCAGTAGTTCACGTAATTCACGGCACCTGACATTTTCATTATACGGATTAAATTTTAACTAAAAATAGTATGAAATATACCCGTAAAATCAGTTAAATATTACCAATCGTTACAAAATTTGGCATACATGTATGATATCGCACAATGTATATTTGTGCTTAGCAGATTTCAGACAATTTCACTAAATTGTACACAAACAAATTACAAATTTTGTTAAGAATTGACAGTTTCGACAGTTCACCACAACTTATATTATAACTTTATTGGCATTATATAATAATCCGGTTGGGGCTCTATAACAAACTAAACCAAAAAAAAATTATAGAGCCCTAATTATTGGATCTACTTCCAGGTCTATAAATGACGAAGCTACGCAAATTCTACCAAAAAATACACTTTAAATTTTATCTTAACATAATTTTACTTTAACATTTTAATATTCCCACTATGTTTTCCTTATTGTAATACCTTATTACAGCTAATCAACCACCAGAAATTCTGATGAGAAATCATGATTTTACGCCGTGAATTTTCTTTACAATTTTATTTAACACGAGCGCGCACTATGCATAGGCGAAGTGGCGCGTAGGCGAAGTGGAAAATGGGCGAAGTGAAAAATGGGCGAAGTGACTGACAATCGTGCCAATCCCCTTTTGTATAGTACGGGCACACTTGTGTATTTATTATAATCATTAACAGACAGTTTTTTTAATACCTTATTACAGCTTGTCAACCACCAGAAATGTTGACGAGAAATCATGATTTTACGCTGTGAATTTTCTTTACGATTTTTTTTAACACGGGCGCGCGCTATGCATGGGCGAAGTGGTAAATGGGCGAAGTGGTTGTGGGCGAATTGGAAAATGGGCGAATTGGAAAATGGGCGAAGTGACTGACAAGCGTGCCAATCGCCTTTTCTACCATTTCAGCCATGGTGGTGTGTATAGTACGGGCACACTTGTGTATTTATTATAATCATTAACAAACAGTTTTGGGATCTTACTAATGGATACATTAAACCGACTGAGTGGGCTCATGTCTACCAGATCCGCCTACCGCTGTTGGTCGATACCGCCTTCTAAGACCGTATTCCGTTGAAAATGTCTACAGACCAGTTTGTGTAATGTGTAAGTGGGTTGTTGACTCGACCAAGTTTCAATCTGCTTTCGGTGGACGTTGAAGCAGTCTTTTCTAGCAGCACGGTAGACAGCCTCCACACCGCCAAAAATGGCTGGGATCATAGTACACGGCTTTAATTTGGGCCATACAAATTAAGGTATAGATGTCGCATCATGGAAGGCCTCCATCATTTACTTGGACTTGGTGGGGTTCATCTGCCTTGCGTAGTTGGTAATTTGAAGCATCTCTTGGGTTTCCTATGCAAATCAGATACTAAGGAAACTATATATGGCCTTCTACCTTTTAGGATATATTTCAATTCGTTGCCAGTTTTTTCTTGAAGAGCTTGACCGACTCCAATGGCACCGGTCTGGCGTGTTGAAACCCTCGCCTCTAATTTTCACGATGCTCCTCTTATTGGCTAAGAGATCTTCTAGTTTGAGAAGTTGTGCCGGAGTGTCAGTTTTACCCCCTCTTGGACATTTCATGTGAACAAAGTGGATGGAGATGTTTTAAGAGTGTTTTGATTCTTCCAAATAACCTACTTGGCGGAGGTAATGAATCGATACTACCACGTACTGCTGGCCAAGAATACTCGCAGGTATACCAAGAAAGCCCTCGGCTGAATACTGTTGGCTTTGTAATCCATACAGTAATATGCCATTGGCAACAATTATCCTGAGGGCTTTTAGGCTTTGCGTGTAGAATAGGAAATATTTCCCACTACCAGATTTATATCTTTTTAACTTTTGAAGCCATTTTTTAAACAAAAACTCTTGATTAAATTCAGGGACATATAATGGGGCTGCTATACAATGAGGTCACTTCCTTTTTTCCTATTGAGTCTTCCTGCAATTGTATTAGCTTGCCTTCAATCCCATCTCTGTAATGCCTCTTTAATTACTTCATTGATCCATCTATTGAAATTGCAAAACTGAAAATAACCTCTTAATGGGCAGAACTGTCAGACACTCTCTGCCTTCTTGCCAGAGATCCTACATGTAGCTGTCCTTTTTATACACTGCCTTCTGTTCTTTTCTATACATTGCCTTCTGAAGTTGCTTCATCGTTCTAGGTAATTTGTATTAAAATTCCAGCTTCTTAAATTCAAACAAGCTTGAACCCTTGGACAGGAAGGAAAGGTTACCGACAGAGGGACAAATAATGGGGCTGCTATACAATGGGGTCGCTTCCTTTTTTCCTATTGAGTCTGCCTGCAATTTTATTAGCTTGCCTTCAATCCCAACTCTGTAATGCCTCTTCAATTACTTCCTTGGCAAAGGCAATGAAACGATACTACCAGGTATACCAAGAAAGCCCTCGGCTGAAAACTGTTAGCTTTGTAATCCATACAGTAATATGTCATTGGCAACCTAAAATCTCGAGAGCTTTTATGCTTTGTGTACATATCCTACCTTTAAACCCAAACAGTCTCGTTTTGGAAATTGTTCTATTTTTCCGAAGTAGGCCCCCTAATGTCGTTAGAGCCTAAATTATCCCCACAAATACAGTTGTAATTTGCTAGTGGCACCTGCTTCAGTCCACCGGTTTCTCCTTGACGAAGGCGTAGACAGAAAAAAGTTGGACAAACGGCTGCTACACTAACTTGAAAGTACCGTCTATGTACCAGGTCTTAGCGCCATCCAGCACATCACGTGACGGGCACCGTCGAGGCGAATGTCTTTCTGGAGGAAATCTTCAGGGAGGAAATTTTCATCCAAGATAAAGTCAATAACTCGGGAGAGATAGGACGGATTGGGGCGCAGCTTGCAGCGGGTGCTTCAGGTGCAATTATGATGTTAATTACGTCCTCCACAATAGCACCTGCTGACTTGAAGACGTCATCCTTGGTCTTGACTACGGCTTTAACCTTGAATGCAAGTTCTGCTCCGGGATGTGTTGGGTGTGTGTGCTTGAAATAAAGCCCTACCTTGAATACGTTGCCCTCTTGGTGAACAGATACAGCCCACCAGTGCAACTAATTGCCCCGGACACTGCACAGCCATGTGATTTTGAAATTAAAAAGTGTTATACCTTAAACACAGAGACTTGTGTTGATGAGAGGTAGTTGGTGTTCTTGAAGTTCTTGGTGATTAGGTTGGTGATTTGGATTTCGTCTCCAACAGTGACCTGTGCCGGGACTTGTGTATCTCTCCACAATGACACTCTGCATTTTGCAGTGTGGTCTTTGACCGTGATATTCTGCACCTGGAGCGCGCGCCCTCTGACGTTTACCGTTTCTGGCATCTCTTGCTGTTAATTAAGGGGGGGGGGGGGAGAAATCGTAGTTTTTGTGTTTAAATGTTTACAAATTAATGTTGGATGAAAAGTTGCTTAAAGAAGAGTGTGGGTTGTTTAGAGGGGCCAATTGATAGGTTTTTTGCCTAACTAAAACGAATTTGCAATTAAATGTTTTTGAATGGTGTTTAATAGTGGTTAATATCAGTAATAAAATTAAAAAAAAAAAATAACTTTAGAATTGTGTTGAAGTTGGTCGTTATTCAATTGAATACTTATTTTAAACAAAATTTGCTTATACAAAATTATAAAAAAATGCTTCCAAAAATATTAATACAGTATAGGCAAAATATGTACAGTAATGTTTCCCTCAGCTGGTATAAAAAGCATGCTGTATTATAATATGCTATGATTTTTGGGAAACATGAGTGTACGATAGATTCCATTGTACCAGTGTGGTTTGCAAGACAGTCTGAGCTCTCACTTGATACACTTCCATCTCTTCATAATGACAAATTATTATTTTGGTTCTATTTCATATTTCTAAATTGATTTTGATTTCTTCACAAATTGAAATCTTTTTCGAAATTTGTACAAAACTTGTATGCATGCGCATGTACATGTATGTAGGTGGAAATGAGGCTTAAATCTTCTTCATGAGGCAAATCTTCTTCATGAGGCAAATCTTCAAACTGAAAACAATACATGTGTATGTGCAATGTTACATGTACCTTTCCTATTCATGCTCCAATCGCCGCTTCATCTTAGCCTCGTTGCTCAGCTTGTTGGTGATTACTGTTTTCAGCAATTCCACTGAGGTTCCCTGGAACTTGCGCTGCACATAGTCTTTTAAAGCAATCAATTGTAAACTGTTATTTCATATGAAAAAAAAAAGCTAAATAAGTTTGAGCAACTCAAATGTAATTAATATTCATTTTCAGGCCATAAAGGTAGGATACACCATTGTTAATTGCTTGAATTATCATGAATGGGTGGATTTAGGGGGTTGTATTTTATAGTAAATATTGTTTAACTAACCAGTCCGAAGTTTTACAATCATGAATGCCAAGAAAAGCACGAATTACAGCGTTTGTTTTTAACCGGCGTCGAGCAGTTATTCTTATGTTATTTGTGTTTTTTCGCGATCGCCGTCCGGCGATGGGTATTTTTTTTTTATAAAATTATATTTTTCAGAATAATTGAAAGATATCTAGCGCAATCATTTTGCTGGATGCCTAGAATCATTATTTACTTTCAGATGAGTAAGATATTGCCTGGATCGCTCGAACATCTTGCGTTGGGAGTCGAGGATAGGCTTGGCGTACTGGATGTACTGGAGCACAGAATGGGATGCCTGGAGGGCAGGTCGGGAACACGCAGACGGCCCGGTCTAAGTTACCCTTCAAATGGCACGGTCCAGTCGTTTTAGTCTAAAACAGAGAGTTGCATAGTGGTCTATGCCAAATTACTAAATCCATCTAATTACTACAGAGTCAGGTCAAAATGGCCGACTTTTCTACATATGCATTTAACACACTTCATAACTATCCATCATGTGGAAGGCTTTTAAAATTTAACAACAGCAACCTAGCTAAATGTACACGATATTGACATGTATTGCATGAACTTCTTTATCATAGAAAAATATATAAAAGAAATCAATTTGTTGTCTAGTACTTCTCAGAAATACTCAAAGGTATTTCCTTGGATCAACTTTAAAACTAAATATGATAACAAAAAAAGACTACATTTCTCAGTCTCATACGTGAGACACAAATCAAAAATAGAAACTCCAAATCTTAACGAACTGTTCAAATGCAGGAATGGCAAGTTCCAAAACTTGATCATGAGAGAACAATTTGTATCTCTAAGTTTCGATCTATAACAGAATAATATACGAACGGCACTAAAAACCGGAATCTACGAATAAATAAATACAGAATATGCATCTTTTCGCATACAGCCTAAAACTCTAACACAAGACAACAGTTTGTGTCTTTAAGCTTGGGTTAATCAAAACCACAAGAAAATGTCCGCCAAACACTTTAACAAGTAAATCATAACTGCGGAATAGAAATTCAATAAAAATAGCCAATCATCCCATGATTTGGGACCATAGTCAGTTGATCACCCTGACTTCATAAAAACACAAATTCTATATACAATGCTGAATAAAATCTGGAGCATTACCTATTCTTGGTTTGACTTTAAACCACTTGCATGCTTTATGCAAGAGTAAAGAAAATGCGCAAATCCAACTTACTACACACTTATCTTGCTAAAACACTTTACCTAAAGTTAATATAAAAAATGCAAAATCATGAGAGTATCCTTTTTGGATCTCTCAGCACATTATCAAACTTGACAATATAATTTTAATCGCCAAGGTCTTTTACTTCACCAATATGTCTGGACTCTCTCAATTTCCTGAAGTCCAGACTTCATAGAAATACAACTCAGAAAAATCTCTTTATAATTTACGAAAAGTCAGGATGAACACAGTGAAATGTCAATGACTAAAAATCTGAGCAAACATATAATAATCTAAACACAATATAAATAGTAAATCAAACTCACCTAAAACAGAGAGCCAACATTCGTGTAAAAGGAGGAAACTTGGGATCAGGGTCCTCCAATCGAAAACAACAATTTGCTCAAAACAGCAGATGAAAATGGCAGACATGCAGTCAGCACGATAGCAGAATCGGTTATGCCAAGTCTTGCTAAAATTTGGGGCAAGCTGGCACCCAAAGCATGCCCTGACCACATGACCAACCCAGGCTCTCATTGGTCAAACTTCAAATTGTCACACATGACTCTAAACTGATTGGTCATTTAGGGCCAAATATAAATATAATAACAACTTAACAAGCAATGACAGCATTTAAAAGAGAAAAAGAAATATTGCTAAGACTTTTACCTATATTTGTTTCAAAGGAAAAATAGCCAAATATCTTTCTCATGACATACTCTGACTGTGTGCACAAAATCCTATGCTTGTATCATCAAATGCACAACCCCATATCTATAGACTGGCATTACGTACGGGGCGATGCAGAGAATGTGCGGTTGGTAGAACAGCAAAGGGCGTTAGCGGAGGTAGAAAGCCAAGGCTTATGCGGGATGAGGCTCTCGTCTGCGCTCCCTTCTGCGTTGTAGTAACACTCTTCGGGTAGCCAATAGCTACAAGGTGCCAACCTAGCGTGTCTCCCTTCAACGTCGATCAAGCCCCATTCGTCATCGGCAAAGCCTGCTTGGTAGGCGTCATACAGCTGGGCTAACGTACATAGCTGCATGCCATACAGAGAGCAGGTGTGTCTGACTACAGACAAGTAGTCACTAGTATGAGTTTTGAATTCCTCAGTGGTTCGGATGATATCGAAAACATCTTGGGAAAAGGAGACAAAAGTTTTACGTTATTTATACACAATATGAGAACGCTGCTAACTATACCTTGTTCGTATTTAGTACACCACCTTTGGATGATGTTCTTGGGGGTTAAAATTTTATAATATTTAATAGAGGGTGACAACGACATAACAAAAAATAATCTTGTGAATTTATTCGAAAAAGTATTCCTTGGTTGTACATTTTTTATTTGCGATCTGCATCCCCCTGTTCGTGAAAAGATATCATGGTAGATTCACCAGTCACCACCATTAGCCCCAATACTTTTGTTTTTATGATAACTTCCATTATACAAAACCACTTGAGGGTTGTGTACCTAATGTGCAATTAGCAAAAAAAAAGTTGAAAAAACACTCATCATTGGTGTCCAATAATATTGGTCATTTTAACCAAAATAACCAATATCAAGATCAAAATAACAAATATCATTGGTGATTTTGACCAATATGACTAATCAACGATGTCGGTTATTTTGACCAATATTTGGGTTAAAATGGCCAATGTTATAGCTGGACATATTTTTCCCAATCAAATGGTTATTTTCAGCCAATCTGTTTTTACATTGATAATTAGCAGAAACTTGTGGCTATTGTGGGTGTGCAGGTTCCTCATCCGACTCCGAGCAGTTCATCACCTCGTCGTCGTCGTCTTTGCTGGTGGTATTAAATACACACAACCAAAGAAAAACGGTTAAATTTCATTGTGGCAAATTTCTGATTAAAGTAATAGCCCTATACCGGTATGACCATTAAGGGTTGACCAATGACAGGTACTGCTTCTTGTTTGGTGTACTGAAGATTATGATGTGAAAAATAAAGTTTTGCAGCCTTTCCCAATGATATATCGGAACTTTGAGAACAATACAAAATAGTGTGTCCTGACATTCCAAACTAAAATGCAAATGGTTTTAGGCTCTCAAAAAAAACTTGTTAAACCTCTGAAAAACAAAAATTACTTTAATTGCTACATTTAAGTTCTTCATGTCTTCCAAGGTGAACGAATACAATTCAACAGTCTCATTTCGTTGATTACCCCATGGAGCTATAACCGCCCCAGCTTCTTCATGTCAATTACTGACAGACTCTTCGGATATTCCTTTTGTTCAGCCCTGCTACTAGTGGTTAATTACTTATTAACAGGCTCGTCCTGGCACGACATACAGTACCATCGTAAACAAGCAAAAATTCCATTTTTGTTTTATGTGACCCCATGAAGGGAAGTCCAAAGAAAAATTTATAAGCGCCCCGACAAAATCCATGCACTAGAAAATCTAGCCCAACTAATTTAATCCACGGAAGTTGATCGCCGCTGTGTGCCATTCGCCAACACACGCAGCGAATTAGTTTCAGGAAAATCCCTCTTTTTAAACGATTTTGTACCATCGTAGATGTAAATTTAATGATAATTCACGACAATTCAAGCAATTACCAATGGTATATCATACCCTTTAAGTTTGAATATTTGGTTTTGGAATGATATACCATTATACATGTACCTAAGGGAAGCGACGCTCAGTAGCAGCGTCCCTCTGGTTGGAAGGGCTGTAAAGCTCAATCCGGGGTAGAGGGCGTGTGCCCTCGCGGTAAGAAGATTCCACACTCGGACAACTGCTTAGTCTGTGATTATTTTATTAATATACATGTAT